>VDFB02047230.1:79122835-79163622 GCA_007258455.2 Sequoia sempervirens | reverse complement strand
TCACAAATCCCATCAGTGTCTGCAAAATGAGTACAGCCAAGAAATCAAATCCAAATCAGTCTTCTTTTTTTTGGACACGTGCACATCATAGAAGATACCAAAGAAGCTCAATTACTGTTCAACTGGGCACCAAAAGCATTGGAACCATATTCAAGTCTATTTTGTTTTTACAAAATTTTCTATGCACTCTTAAAAGCATGAAAACAAGCAAACAAATTTGAAACATAACTATCAAGATATATGACTCCCAAATAATCATGAACCAAAATTGTAATTCTAGCAGAAATTTACCTCATAAAACTCTACAAAAGTCAGCATCACACGAAAATCAACATCACTAGGGAGAACTTGATGTAGAACATGCGGAGTAAGCCACGTTACAGTCTGACCTTCTACTTCTGCCTGTAAATTTGAAAAAAATTATAGGATATCAGTAGCAGTTGATTAAATAGCGAGACATTGTATTTCTCACAAGCAGAGACAAAATAAACTCATATTATCGAAACATATATATCACACTAACCTGGTAATAAATGCCTTTCACAGACACAAATGTCTTACGCAGACAATGCTTTCTAGAAATGTAGACCTGCCACTCGAGACTTAATCTGTCCACAAATTTATTTAGTTGCTCAGTAACTCTTAACATAGATTTAAACAGATTCCAAGTCTGCAGAACTAAAAACGACTAGAGAGTGAATCATGAATGTGCAAATATTATAGGAAGTAGTTCATAATAATTTTCAGATTGATTTGTCTCATCCAGCATGCATATCAAACAGTCCAATGTACAACTTGGCAAGAATTAAAACTGTTTTTGTCGGGATATTGAAGGTTGCTACATGAATAATCCAGACTATGAAGCTAATTGAAAGACTTCAATTTGTGAAGCAAATCTAGGGATCTCAAAGCAAGTCCCATGAAATGATGCACAGAATGCAGACGCTTCTGGATATGAACATCATATAAATAATGTGAAATTTAGAACTCAAAGTTGATTGTGCAGTAAGGAGTGGAAAGCTGGAAACCAGGTCAACTAAACCTGTGTGTGAATATTAACAGAGAGAGTAGGCACGGCCATGTTATAGAAATGTACATTTTATGGCATATGACAAATTATAACCAAAGGCCATCAACAGTCAGCTTGGTAGTAGACAAGCAAATACGCTTCAAGCTCACTTTCTTCAAATCTCTAACACTTGCATTGTTCTCAAGTGTTAACCTTTGAGGGTAATCCCTTCAAGCACAGTTCGCAAACTCAGACTCGGAGAGTACTCGGCAAGCCAAAAAAAATTGACTTGGAGAGTACTCAGCAAAAACTCGACACCTTAAAAAACACTTAAATTTTTGAAAAAAACATAATTTTTTGAAAAAATATAAACTTAATGCAAAATATAGCTACAAAATGAATCAAATGAGTTTGGTGGGGGTTTGGGGGAAATTGGGTGCAAGGGTTTTGGGGGCAGTGGGGTTTTGACAACAACGCCCCTAGCGGGGTCGAGGGGCAACACCCCTCGTGGGGGTCTAGGGACATCGCCCGCAGTGGAGTCGAAGGGCAACGCCCCTCGTGGGGGTCTGGGGGCAACACCCCTCGTGGGGTCCGAGGGCAACGCCCTTGGCGCCTTCCCTGTTGCGATACACGTCAGGGTCGAGGGGCAGCACCCCTGACACCAAGCCCAAATTAAGGCCTTTGAAACCACACAAAACTTCATCTTGCACACCATTTTCACAATTTTATCAATTAAGGGAGAAACAATGGATCTTTGAGGGTTTAAAGAGAAAAAAAGCGCACCAATTCCTGGTGCACTTTTTATCCCACATTTTTTGCCAGCGAGTTTTTTCGAAAAAGTCAGTGAGTTTTAGGCGTTTCATTGATGAGTTTTCTGATCCTACTGGCCCGCACGTAAACCCCCAAGTAAATTGCCTAGGTTTCAAACCCACGAGCACTTGCAATCTCAGTGAGTACTCACCAATTCTGCAAACTATGCCTTCAAGTATAAAAATATAAAAAGAGATTTCCCCAATTCACAAAATGCAACAAGTAGTGAACTCCTAGGTTGTCCATCTTATATCTTTCAAAAAAGAAAGCTTTGTTGATGTCGAGGAATGGTGATAGGAAGAGACAACACACCCACAACTCATAGCATATACTATTTATTTCTATAAATATTTGAATTTCAAACCATACACAACTCTACTAAGAACGTGAACACGTACAATGTACAACCAAAAATTGATTTTAGGTATATTATTAATGAATACCTTAATGTGAATGATACAGTGAAAAATAAACAGCCAAACTTGACCATTTTGTGAAACTGCACATTTTATGGTGTCCCTAGTGACTCTTGATGGTTCCAAGTTTCCAACCATTCTCATTTTATGATAACCATGTGGACAGAGGAACAAAAAAAATGTCAACATGATATAAAATATTTTTCCTCAAAGAAATATAAAATAAAACACTTGTCCAACTAGTAAGAACATTAAACTGGTACCTGTATTTTATTTTTAGATACAATAAGAGACAATAGTTGAGTGTGTTTATTCTATGTTACTGATTGGCTGTTGGGGACCCCCCAATCCCGGTCCGATCCAACCCGAGTCCAGCCCACAGACTGTGGGTCTGACCCTACCGAACTTGGGAAGACCCGAGGAGAATTTGGATGTTTTTCAACATTTTTTTGATATTTTTTAATTTTTTCAAGTTTTTTTTTTAACTTAAAAAAGCTCAATTCGCCCCCCTAATCCTAAAATGACATTTGCCATGAAAGTTTGTGTGGATTTGAAGGTCTTAATTTGGGTCTTATTGTGAATGCAAAGTGATGTACGCCATGAAGGTTTGTGTTGCCCCCAGACCCCCACGAGGGGCATTGCCCCTCGATCCCACTAGGGGCGTTGCCTCTAGACCCCCACAAGGGGCATTGCCCCTTGACCCCACTAGGGGCGCTACCCCCAAACCCACCCCTGCGAGGGGCGCTGCCCCTCGACCCCACTGGGGGCATTGCCCTCAAACTCCCATTGAATTCATTTGATTTGCCATGTACTCTCCAAGTCCAAGTTTCCAAGTTTGCTTACAAGTCTTCATCTATAATATCGTCATTCAATTGGGACAATCTTCCTTGACGCTTACCTACAAGGAGAAATGCAGCAATGTAGTTAATTTTAATATATAATATATATCATGACATTCGACTTTGACTAATTGACATTCTAGTGTTTTTTATTTTTATGGTGGTTTTGTTTATTATACAATATATGATGCTATGTGTGGTATTTTTAACTTAATTACTGTTGTAAATATGTATATATTTTTGGTTTTTATATGTATTTGTATGGACGAACCCAAAATGAACCCAACCCCAAAAAAATTTTTGACTAAACCCACGAACCAAACCCTTGAACCCGAACCCAAACCAGTAAATTAATGTTTATTCTATTAATATTGGGCATTGAACCAATCCACACACCAAAATAAAAAAGCAACTTTGAACATCAAAAAAAAAAAGATAATGTATTTCCAGTTAAATTCTGAAAATCTAGAACACTTCACAGCTGGCAATCATTATGATTTGATGGATATGATCCAATGGAACAATTATAGACCTAGAAACAAACCTTCGACAGCTGTGGACCCGATCAACAGGAATATCCTGTGTCTTTTCTGCAGGCAATGCTGCAAAAAGATGGATCATTGTAAGGGCATCATCCAGGTCACGAAGGGCATCAATAAAGGTTGGATACCTGAAGAATTAAATGCATGATCAGAAAGTAGTGAGTTAATCATGATATGACAATCTATTTACAAAAAAATATAAAAGATAACACTACAATACCTCTGTCTCACAATATGGTCAAGAGTGTATGATGGTTTGTTATTTTCCAAACTGTCAGCCAATTTCTTGTTCTTTTTTGCCAATGCTTTTTTAATCTTTTTTTCAAATGCCTTAATTTCCCTGCATGGCATACAGAAACACAAAAGTCAACCAATCAAGTTGATGACAAAAGAAGTACTATAAAAGTAACTCCTCCTGACAAAATTCAAACTATAAACATTTAATAAAATTGTGAATTTAAAACTAAATATAAATGGATTATAGCACTCTATCCAGCTTTGCCTACAGAATACACACACACATGAACAATTTGCTCATAATCTTTACTTTCCTTTAGACGAATGTTTGGTAAAGAACAAATTTCAAATTTGAATTTATAAAGTTGAAACATGATCCACAATGTGTTATTTGTCAGTTAACTGAGCAAAAAGCAGTGTATGAACTTACAGCCAAAAAAAATGACACATGAATTGGAGGATGTCAAAGTGCTGTTGGGTTTAAACTTTAAGGTGCAACTTCAATGCTGCATATACAACTCCTCTCAACCAGGGAAGACTATGCCACTCAGAGAGACAAATCATCTGAGAAATTAGTATTACTATTCTCCCCTTCACACATTTCCTGCTTGATTGAGAGTTTTTGTGTTTTCTCTAAATTACTAAGTTACCGAATCGGCACATTTACAGGCTGATTCCAGGTACGAAATGTCCCGGAATCGGGTTCAGCATCAAATCGCCATGGATTTGACTTGGGTATTGATTTTTCCCATAAAAACATCTTGAAGTTTTTCCTGTTGAATCTAGCCAACTCCAGCGACCACATGGCAATTCCAAATTGAATCATGACCATTTCAACCTGAAAACACGATGTTCAAGGGTTTCTGGTTTTGATTACCTAAACTATAAATTGCTGCGATCTCTACCATTTTTTAATTTCTCCTACCATTTTTCTCAATGCTTGCAGAATGTATAAGTCTGTTGTTTTTCTCAATGCTCGCTGAAAGCAAAAGGAATGCACCTGCCCCCTTGGAGGAAGTACTGTTACACCCAAGCCAAATGGCTGGGGCTCTACAAGCGCACCACTAACCCTCTATCATCTTGCCAGCCGTTTCTTCTAATCGGATTCTCTGAAATCGCTGTGCGGGACACTGCTTTCCCTTCGGCGTGAGTTGCATTTTGAAAGGGCCACTACTATGAGAGAGGGCGATGAAGCAGACAATTGCAAATGTTCAAGTTGAATTATTTGCCAATTTTTAATATTACGCATGTTAATATATGCTTTAATGTTCAATTTGTGAATTTTTAATCGAAATCAATTTTTAAGGACAATTGCATATGCTTTAATGTTCAATTTGACTTATGTGGCATATAAACTAAACACTAGCCATCTTAATAATTAATTTTTAGTTTTAATTCTCTGTTTTTAATTTATTAAAAATTTATCAAATTTAATATCATTTATTAATAATTATTAATCTTACAAGTATTTTTAATGAAGCTTATTATTATTAAACTTAATTTATTGTTATACAAAATATTTTTAAATATATATTATTTATATTAAATTATATTAATTAGTATTAGATTTGTTATTTATTAGGTTTAATATTATAATATTATTTAGTTGTTTATATATTTAAAATAAAGATTAAATGTTATATTATATCTAATATTTAATATTTAGTTGTTTTATATATATATATGAATGAGCTTTTTTATTAATGTCATATTGAATGGTATTTATATTAATTTATTAAAAGGTTTTGATTACTTTTGAAAAATAATTTTATCTATATTTGATATAGTATTTAATTTTTTAATATTTATTATTAATGTTTAACATGTTATAAAAATAAATTTAGTTTAGTGTTAACTTTACATTAATTTTAAAGCTGCAAATATGTATATATTTATGATCTTTATATTTTTTGTACAAACGTACCCAAACATACCCAACCTCCCAAATATAAATAGTTGTACCAATGTACCGTGTACTCCCATACCCATTCCTATACCCATACCCGATTCGGCAACTTAGCTAAACTATCTTCTAGGTGTGTGTTAGTTTTCTGGGATGGTGCTGGGGTGGAACGTCAACTCCTCCCTCTATCTTATTCAGTGTCCAAAACTTGGAGAAGATCCTTAAGAATAAATGCAAACGAAAATGGTGCTTTCTCTAGTTTGCATGGGAGTTCTTCAGAAAAGTGATCCCCCATAATTGTCCTCAACCCTCAAGGTTTAGGAAAGTGGAATCGTATCTCTGCATAATGATGCTCTGATTTGTCAATCACTAGGTATTAGACCCATAGCAGAAAGTTGAAACCAGAAAGGCATGAATAACTAAAAGTTAGAAGCTCGAAATAGGCTTAGCAGTGATGCCCTGACCTGTGAACTATTTCTAGTGCTGTTTCCAAATGCAGCAGACTTGCAGAGCATCATCAGATTGGAGGATGTATCATGGCTTTATGCAAAGAGCAGATCTATGCACAAAAGGTACAGTTTGACTTTATTTTTTGGAAAACATACCTTCTATTTCTCCTGTTTATTAAAGCTTTCTAATCTCCCATTGCAATTCTGGCAGGCAAGAACAGACTTGCAGAGCATCAGCAGACTTGCAGAGCATCAACAGATTGGAGGATGTATCATGGCTTTATGCAAAGAGCAGATCTATGCACAAAAGGTACAGTTTGACTTTATTTTTTGGAAGACATACCTTCTATTTCTCCTGTTTATTAAAGCTTTCTAATCTCCCATTGCAATTCTGGCAGGCAAGAACAGACTTTTGAGGAAATTGGAGAAATATTTGGCTATCAATTTGTTTTTTGAAATTAAAAAAACTTAGAATTGTGCTAATGTAAAGACCTTTTTTGAACTAGATTTAAGCAAAACCTTAAACAACCCCTGTAAAGCTGAAAGTGCTTGACTACACTTGGTGTCAAAATATTAACCGTGAACATATCCCATTCAAGTTTCAGGTCTGTTTCCGGCACAACCATTTGGTAAATGGATGTCCAAGGCTGATTGCACGGAAATTCAAAAATTAAGGAAAACCGCTGGGAAGGAAATGAAATTGAATTAAAGCCAATTAATAACCAGGACAGGAAATAGCACTTAAAATACCTGAAAATCAGCAGCAGAGAACCCCAATCAGGTACGCCAAAATCAATATTTTTTAGGCCAATTGGCAAAGGGATGTCAAAAGCAGATTGCACAGCAATCCACAAAATAAGGCAAAAAAGTGGCAGCAAATAAACCTGAGTTACAACCAGCTAATGATGAGGATTAGAAAATGGTAGATGGATTGTCTAAAAAGAAGTAGCACAAAATCCAACCAGATACCTCAAAGTCAATCTTTTACATGCTTTAAACTTAAATTTAACTACGTCTGATCCAGAAAGAAAGGAAGGGAGAGTATCAAGATATCAACAATTTACACATCAAAAAATTCAAGGAAAACCAAAGCAGCAGCTCTTAGGGGCTGGGAAAATCTGGAAGAGATAACAAAAAGGGAACTTCAAGGAAAAAAAGTTCCTTTCAGAACTGAATCAAGATACATCTGGATTGGGTCTATCTAAATTTCAGCCAAGGGTGACCAAAAAGGTTTAGTGCCTCATTGAAAATATTGCAAATAGTAAAAGAAACACAAACAAGTCAGGATTGCTAATGGTTGCACTCAGGAACACCATCTCCCCTTAATTCTGACACAGAGGAATCCTGCCACCATGTCTTTCTTGGGTTTGCATCAAATTCAATCTCCAATGGACATCATCACTATAACTCTCACTACCATTGTCTGTAATATTCCAATTGGAATATTTGATCTTCTCCTGATTTAATTAAATTCAATTCAATGAATTTCAACAATTAATTTTCAGTTTCACAAATCAGAAATGAAGCCAGGATCAGATTTAGTCCAATTATGAGTAATGGCGGCAAGCCATAGAACCTTATAACCAATCCTTAAATAATCAACTTGTATTTGCAAATAGTTAAGCATTTCTGTATCAATCAAATCTGCAAACTCTAATAATTTTTTAAGTTGGTTGCCTGGGGATTACAACCGTGCACTGGATTAGATTCAATATCACTATGTTACCACAGTGTTTTAATGTTTATTGCTCCGCCAAGTATGGACAAATCCACAAATTCGCAAATAAGTAATATTCAATGTAATACGGAAAGAATTCAAACTAAGCACAGGGTTCCACCAGCAATACAATATTTATTTATTTTAAGTTTACAACACAATGGCTGTTAATGAGAAGTTCATATGCAATCTCTGGTGAGATTGCCCCAAGTATGAATTAGGGGTTTTCGTCCACTAATCCTGACCTAGAGGGTTTTCATCCTCAGGTTACTGCAACCAAAATTCCATGCTCCAACAAGGAGTAGAAATCAAATAATAATTTTTTTTCTAAAATATGATGCTCCTTCTCCTTGCTTGGTCTCTCTTAAATAACCCCCTTTTCTCCTATAGAGAACTCTACACATGCCCCTTGATCTTATTAGAAATAAACCTTAATCATAAATTTCATTTTCTAATATTAATTAATCCTTTTTCTGTCTTATCCCCGAATGAGAATGATGATTCTGCGACCAAGACAAGTGAGTAATAAAACCTCAAGCAATGCCATTGTTTGAGGAGAAGGCTATGCCCATGCCACTTCAGGCAATCTGTCATTTGGTCTACTCTTGACTTTCATCAATTTTTGATACCTTGCTCAATCATCATCACGGTGCTCTCTTTTCATCTGTTGTTTCCTCTCTTCATGTTCTTTATGCCTCTCTAGCGTTTTAGCAAATGCCATCAACACTTTCTTATATGGATGCTAAAGTCGGAACATGCAATGGGGTCCAAGGTAATCAAGTTAATATCACAACCTCAATGATGAAGCATGTTTCTATGCTCTGATGCATTTTCTGGGCTGTCATTCACACCAGCCAGAAGTTTATATGCAAAAGAAACCCTTCAACTAGTTTCTTCAAAGTAAACACTATTGGAAATTGCATTATTCTTTATATTGAGGAGCAGCCTTAATTAAGGAAATCGCAGAAGGTAATTAGTGCAGCATTCCATCATCGTCCGCCAGTGATATGTAAACTCCAATTATATATTAGGCTGTGGTATAAAGTTTAGAGGGATTCATTCACATATTTCACTGCCCAACACTCAATATTATCTATTGTGGATCCTGAATTGGAGAGAATTGCAGTCATAACTTATCCCATTCCCTAAATGCCAAATTCCCAAGTACCACAAGAAATGTTATAATGGGCATTGAGTTGATCTTGTTTTAATTTTAAGGAGGAGACATTACATTGTCATGGTCACTAGCATTTTGAAGATCTCCAAAGCTTGTGTTTGAATTATGGAAATTGTACCTATATTGACTGCATCCATTAGCAAGTGGAGAGTGGAGATTTGCAAATTCACCCTGCACCCTTCCTTCTAGCCAAACTTGTCAGCTAAAGAAACTTCAAAAAAATGCATAATATGTGTATCCCCGTCATGTATAAACAAAAACAAGAGCATGTTATGAAGAGGCGATCATAGTTGTTGAAGCAGAAGCAACAAATCTACAAAAACAAAGCATGTTGGCATCTTCATCCATAAAAACCTGTCAGCATCTCATCATCAGCAAAGTCTATCATTAACTAATCATCCACAATGCTTATCAACATCTCATCCAACACAAGCTCATTATCATAAGTCAATACTGGCAACTCATCACCTGTGATTGACATAAAAGAACCAAACATTTCAGCATCTCACCATCATTTGGCAGAAGAATGTCTCAAATCTAAAAGTCATCCATATGTCATCCCAAGATGGAGCCCAAGGACAACAAATTAGAGATCATGACTATCCAAAAAAAGAAGATGACCGCTAAATCGAATTCAACCCTCCCAAATAAAAATGATTGTGTCAATCATCAAAAGCAAGGATAGTGCTTGGAGTCGAGCAAATATCTACAAATATGACAATTTGAAAAATTCAGATTTTCAGTAAACTAAGTTGATGAGCAATCAAACTCCAGAAAAGTTGCAGCCCAACATAAAGATAAAACTGATCAATGCAGTATCTTGCAGGCACTTCATGCTAACGTAAGCAGGCATATGACCCTTACAAGCAAGCACAAGGAGTTCATGGCATAGTTGTATCATTAAGTGGAGCTTATGATATTTACTCAACAGCTGCTGGAAAGATATATGTTTGAAGAATCTTGCAAGTAAGATGGTTACATGATACCTTCAAATTCCCCCTTGCCTCATCCCCCCTCCCCAAAGGTATTTCAAGATAGTGATACAACATCCACTCAAAATTTGAAAGGGATAATTAAAAACTTCAAATACCATCTAATTGTCATCTGACAATAAAACCTCTGAAAATTTTACAAGCAGGTACTGCAAAGTATCATCCCCTACTTTCCAGTACCGACTCAAACCCTCCTCCTAAAATCATGCCTGCACCAAAATTTTGGGTGAAGATTCACCAATTGGCTACATCACTCACTTGCAGTTTTCTAGGAATTGTCTGCATAACAAAAGTAGGAGTTGTAGCCCCACTCTGTGAGACCTCACCCAAAGAAATGAAAACATGTCAAAATGAAATGATGGTGTTCTAGAAGAGTAAAGCATTTCCCCTAGAACATAAGAGCTCTTCAAAGTGGGCTTAAGATAAATCAGCTCCTCAACTTTATCTAGCTTTCCCCATGATAAGTCGTTAGAGGAATCCACTTTAGGAAGGCTCCTTAACAAACATCATCTCTCATGCTTTTATTGGTTGAGCAAAAAACCTACCTTCAATAAAATCATTAGTGTTATCAAGAGGAGCATCCTCATCATATGAAACTCTTGCTTAAGATGCAAGGCCTTCTCTAGATGACCATGGGATTTGTTCTATGAGATTGGCAATAACTTGGTTATGCTCACCAGGTCCCCTTCTCTATCCCATCAACTTGTGCTTTGCAACCATAAACTTCCTTGGCTTCATTATCTAAATCTGAATAACCATATGAAGAAGTGCCATCTTGTGAAGACTATTCACTTGATCTAATGATTAATAGCTACCTTTAGTGGTGGGGTCTCCATGAGCAATACTTGAATCACCCTCTGCAGAATATTTAGTTGTTTCCAAAGAGCTCTTGGAAGAAGAATCTGCGTATCTCTAACTACAGTCTCAAGTGCATGAACCTTTTGTTTCAGCGTATTCAGCTAAATACAAGTGAACCATATCCGAAATCTGGATCTTCATCAGGGTAGTTAAGTGCTTTCTGTGATGGGATTATGACATCTTGTGAACTTGTAGAGTTTCCAACTAGCATCAAGCAATTTTTATATCCTTCAGGATGAACTTATTTGTCCAACTCTTTCCTTTCTTACCAGTTTGGTTGATTTGATAAATAAAACCAAATTCATACTTAAAACAGGCACATAATAAACATCACTAATCACCACATTTGACATTTAACCTTGTTAGATCCAAGAACAGGAAAAGAAGTAAAGGTTTGCAACATTAAATCTTATTATTTTATTATTTTACAATTTTATGTTTTTCTAGGTGGTTGATATGTATTTTTACATATCGTCATATATAATATTATGTATAGCAATCTCTTCACTGTTTATTATACTGTATTAATCTTTAAATTCTTTGCATCATTTCTTATCATTTATTATCTATTTATTTCTCTTTATTATGTTTTATATTCTCATATTTATTTTTATATATATATTTACTTGCTTCATTTCTAATTTTGTTTAATTTTTATTTATTTGTTTTTACTTCTTTTTTTACATGTTACTATTTCATTAGTTTTTTCCTCTTTTCTTGCTATTATTATTCTTATCTTTTGCTTTGCTTTCATGAATTATTTAACTTTGTTCTCAAGCTTTTAATTTGTTTTCTTTGTTCTCTATGCTTGTGGGCTTTTCTTCTTATTCCTTTTCTTGTTCTCTCCATCCATATTTATACATGCTGAATCTTGCAATTTTCCAGCATAATTCTTTCTTGTCCTGATGAGGGATCATGTAGTATAATCCAAAATGTTGACACAAAAATTTCTCAACACAGTTTTATCTAGAATAATCTAAATAAAATACATAGAATCTATCATGCTTAGTCTCGCCAACAAAATTCAAACATTGTTCTATTTTTGGCAATATCATGAGAACATCCTCTATCCATTACCCATTCATATGTGCTAGTGTGGATATGCAATGCCTTGACAAGTGACAGAAAAGGCATCACCTTCATTTTTAGAGAGTCATGTTTTTGAATAGCCCTTCTTATCCATTAATATGCACTAGACTGGGTATCTGAAGCTTGAAAAGTAACAGAGAGATCATTACCTTGAACTTTGTAAAGAATTATATTTTTATATCGCCCTTCTAGCTTCTCCAAACGCTCTTCTACATCATCCAACCTTTTAAAGCATGTTTTCTTGTTGTGTCCTAAATTGCCAAAATATAAATATTTCATATCACCTTTACCTTCAGATTTGCTTTCTTTCTTGTCATAAACCCTCTGCCTTTCAAACCTCCTTTAACCTTTCAAATTGCCCATTTTGAATCAATTTGAACTTTGAATGGCTTATAGATCAGAATTGCAAAGCCCTATGTACTCTAAAGTGGAACCCCCAAGTTCAAATCAGAAGGGGGGTTAAGTTTGTACATCTCATTTGAACAATATATAAGGGAAATGGAAAAACAATCCCCTTATATATAAGGTGTCTCATACACCAAACTGGTGTCTCACTTAGCATTGACCTAAAAACTACATTTACCATTTTTATCTTTACAAAGATCATCAAAGTTGAACTCCATATCCTTCTCCCTTGGTGAAAGAGCTCTTGAATTAAGAACACTAGAATGAAACACATCACAAAGGAGCCTCAAATTTGACGATGATATCTCAAGAATCAAACTTATATAAATCCTTCATTTTATTGTCCATGTCACATTTACCTACTTGAGCTCGAACAGATTTGATCCTAGCAAAATAATCTAGTGCCATTTTGAAGCTCAAGCAACCCAATTGTGATAGCTCATTCTACAATTGCATTACCCCATCTTCTTTTAGTTGAAGTGCTCCTCTAGCTTGAACCATACCTATAATAGAGTATCAAGAGATTGAATGTGAAACCTTAGGTCTATAGAGATGTGGATGTTGATTAGCCCAAATACGTCACCAAGCCTACTGTTAAGTTTGTTAACTTTTCTTCATTAATAGAAGCTCTTCCATTCGCTTCTGAAATTCTCCACTAGCATACTTTTCAACAACTCCATCACATCTTGTGGCACAATTTTGACCATTTAAAATGGTCCCCCTTGGACTCAAGATCATCTTGATGTGAATGGCACCCAAAAAGTTTATGCCTGCTGAAAATCGGTTGTAACTTATACTATTACAAAGAGCTCTTCATTAGGTTTCTAGCACTTAAAATAGTTAGAAAAAATATATAGTGTTGCAAAAATTGAAATGAATGGATTTCAAACCCCTAATACCGGCATAAAAAACATTGTCAATTTACACAAATACTTTGTGCCTCTGACCTGATTAGGCCAAATGCCACCTCTTTATTTGCCCAAGTGGAGTATGTTCATTGTTGAACTACACTAGTTGGATTGATGACTGGGTACTGACTAACAATTACTAGGTGCATTAATTTTAAAAATTGTGTCCAACAAACCTTAAGGTGCGACATAACAGATGTTGTATGTAAATTTTCAATCCAAAAAGGTTGCCAAGTATCATGTGCATAGTTCATATCTCCAATGGGAGCAGTGAAGCGGACAGGATTGAACCCTACAACCAGCTGCCTCTGAAAGAAACCATTACCAGGAGGGCCAACCGGCTTAGCAGGCAGACTATACACCTAAGAGATGGTATGAACCTTGAAGAACACAGAAAAATTATATTCTTTGCTTAACATGTCAGTGTTTGGGTGACATCAGTTTTGAAGGAATCTGTTGAATTGGATTATATTGAGTTGGCACTTACTGAATTGGAATCTGGTGATCTGGCACTTTGGTGGGCTGACAAGGAGAGGCTTGAGGTTGTTGAGGTGTGACCACATCCTGAAAGGAGGATTCCTGTAATGCTAAAAAATGTATATAATTTTGTCCCATTCTTCCTGAATTGATACCTAAACTTCTTCCATAGCCCTCTCTGCAGAGAATGAATGCTCCATTAAGTCGTCCAACCTCCTGCACTGACCTTGAATCAACACAACTTGATCACCAATTTTTCTCAAATTTTCCTGAGGTTCTTATTGGCATGTAATGCCTCTTTTATTCTCTTTACTCGCCTCAAGAATAATATTTTTCTCAGTTTTTCAATGTTTTGTCAACCATCCAAGCTCTTGGCAACCCCATTCTCCCCAATTCATTGAATCACTCTAGTTTTGCAGCTGCCTTTTCAATAAATTGAGCAGCCTAGCTTTGTGAAGCTATCTTTCTCTAGTGTTGTACTTTTGGCTATAAGCTCCAAAAAGGGAGTATTCATCTTGTTTCTCATTTATAAAGCAGAGACCTTGTCATAATGTGGCATTAGTTTATAAGCCTCCTTTTAAGAGGTGCCATTGTTAATGTTTTAGCAGCTTCAGTCGTTCCTTCCAGCTCAGCCCTACTGAGAGATCATAAATTAAATGATAGCCGTTGGCTATTTAATTTATATTCGTGTTATCTTCATCTCATAGCATGGCCGACATGAGAAGATGCGAACTTATCTTGATCTTTTATTAATATTTGTTTATTAATTAGAGCCGACTTCATTATCCTTGGGATTCGATCTTTAAGGTGGCCGACCTCTTGTGAAGAGGTGTGAATATTCATTCAGGCCAATATATGTTCAAAGAGCCTCGAACAAATAAAGATATACAGGTTATTTTGATTGAGGCCGACTTTCATTAAAGAAGAGTTGAGATTGCTTGGAGCCGACATCATATCTTAGAGTCACGTTTTTTTGAATAGAGGCCGACATGAAGTATTTGGAGGGATGTGTCTCTCCCATTTGTATATATACACTTTGATTCATCCATTATACATCTATCCAGTCCAGTTCGGTTATTTACACAAGTTATATTATTTGATCAAGTGCGAATATATGATCTGATCAAGTGCGAATATATTATCTGATCAAGTGCGAATATATGATCTGATCAAGTGCGAATATATTATCTGATCAAGTGCGAATATATTATCTGATCAAGTGTGAACATATCATACAGGGCGAAGTTACAGTTAGCGAATTCTGTCAAGTGCGTATCAAGGGCGAAGTTACAGTTAGCGAATTCTGTCAAGTGTGCATCAAGGGGCGAAGTTACAGTACAGTGCGAACTACATTCAGTGCAAACATATGCAGTACGAATAGTTCATACAGTGCAAGTATCATACTAGTGCGGATTCATTCATAGCAGGTTGAGAATCATTAGATACTGCGAATACTGCCAGGTGTGATCTCTGTAGATCTATATTCAGTAATTGTCAGATGCAAATCAGAAGGTTGTTATCTGTTCTTATATATATAGCCAAGTGCTGTATATTGTTCTTGTGTTAGACCTCTTGTAAAGTGAATTGTTGTCACCATTGTTTATATATATAAGAGAGATCTTTGTTGCTGGGTTTTTTCTCCCTCAAGAGGAGGGTTTTCCCAGGATAACTGCTGTGTTATTATCTCTGATTTTGAATTATTTTCTGTGCATTTAATCTGTTCACATAAATTTAACAGCCATATCATCTACCATAGAGGTAGCTAAGGAACAAATTCAGCTAGCATCTCATTTTAATATTTGGGAAGAGAATATCAGCCCCATGACTCTGCAAGTGGTAATAGAGAATTCAATAAATTGTTGTTTAATATGAGATATAATTACCTTCTACTTTGTCAACAATTATATTCTATTTTCATTTCACTCCTTATCTAGATTGAGTGTGTTTGATCTAAACTTTAAGGACAACACCGTAAGAGAGATCAATCAGTGTGGCTACCATTTGATGCATTTCAGTTAAGAAAACTATTGGCCTGGCTTATGTTACCTTATTTATCCCAACCCATTTTGGATAACAACACGTTGCATTTCACATCTGAAACATTATGAAGTTGGATTTGGACTGTGATCATACCTTTTGATGCACTCATGTATTAGACTAGATTATTTCATTACTTTGATCATCACACATGAGCAAGATTATACGGCTTTGGATGTCATGATTAAATGAATAAAGGTGAAGGCTATAAAGTTAGAAAGCTAAAATAGGAAAACATTGGAATAATCCAAATAGAATGGTGCTTTATTAAGCCATATCATGGTTATGCAATATTTTCATGTGATGATTGAATTCTTCTTGCGATTGATTATAAATTTATATTGCATAGATCATGGATTTATGTTTTATTTACTTGGGTTAGTTGCTATTCACATAAATGTGAGAAGGAAAAAGTGAAGGCACGAAAGGGGACCGATTCACATGACCTGACAGAGAGGGCTGAGGTTGGACCACATCACATTCCTTACAACCTAACTAAACCCTTATAAAAATCCTTCGAAAATTCCAATATAAATTAGAAGACCAAACCTTTGAGAGGACCCTTTTATACCTTTGTTCATTCATCGGAGCCCTTGTATACATAATTTTAAAACTAGACTCAGCAAAAACTTGGAAGCCCAAAATTTTGACTCAGACTCAAGAATTGGCATATTAAAAATATATATAAATTCATGAAATGAACTTAAATAACATGCAAATATTATTAAAAAGCATAGAAAATGAATTTAGCAAACCCATACGTATCTTTTCTAGTAATTTCTACCAAAAAGGATTACAATGCACATCATAATGTCAAGTGATGATTGATCGTTTATCATATAAAATTACAAATTCATAAGTATTTTAAAAATTTATTGACCTCTAAAGCTCCCCATCGGCCGTGCCCTTTAACTATATGGTTAAGATTCCTCCTTGGGAATGACAAAAAGTTTCCTTTCCCCACCCTTGTAGATCTACAACTCATCAAGAATTACGTCTATAAGACGTCCGTTGACCTTCATCCTCAATACAGAAGTGTTGAGGCCATCCATAAGCTCCTCATTGGCCTTAAGATGATTGATGAAAAATAATTAGGGTACAAGAAATAGGCCATTGCATGTGTGTTGATGGTTTGCTTGTTCTACCTCCAATCAACTATGCACCATTGAGTTCATTTTTTCTTCCATTTTTCCCATAATAATGTTGGATGGTCTCCTTGTCCTTGTCAATGGCCTTATTGAACCCATTGCATTTCTTGAGCAATTCCACCAAGCAAAACCCTAAACAAATGTCTGGTCACCTAAAACATGTATGGATTTTTAAAATTAAAATAAATAGGTATTTGAACAATAACAACAAATAAAAATTAAATAATAAATCTAAGAATTAAAAATTTAGGTTCTACATAATTACAAAGTGATCAACTTGATGATTTTTTTGCAATCATTGTTTGAAGTTACCTTCAAGATCTCATATGTGCTCTTGGAAAACACATCATCAAAAGCAATTTACCAACCATTTCCCCTCAAACTTCTTATTGTATGGAGATTCCAACCACCAAGTGCTC
Source organism: Sequoia sempervirens (assembly GCA_007258455.2). Classification (NCBI taxonomy): domain Eukaryota; kingdom Viridiplantae; phylum Streptophyta; class Pinopsida; order Cupressales; family Cupressaceae; genus Sequoia; species Sequoia sempervirens. The sequence goes on along the minus strand of VDFB02047230.1, from coordinate 79,146,190 downwards.
ACATACATATGCTTAAGAAATGTTACTAAGGTTACAATGTTTTGGTGATGAATCTTGTCACTCTTGGTCACAGAGGCTCCTTTTCTTTCATGTGCTCTCTCACCAAGTTAAGCACCAAAGGGTGATTATGGAAGTATTTGGTGATGTTTCTAGCTTCTTCAACCACAATCTTCACCTATTCAATTTTGCCTATGTCCTCAAGTAGGAGATCAATGCAATAGACAACATAGGAGCTCAAAAAATGTGTAGGGTGCCTTGAGAATTCTTTCTACTACCACATATGTTATTGTTGTCTTATCAGTCACAAGTAGATCATTCTCAAAACCCACTTCCGTGTCCACATCCTACAACATATTACAAATTCTTTTGATTTTTTATGTCATGGGAAGCATCAATGAACTTAGTGAATACCAACTAGCCATATCCTAATGTTTGTCTATTCATGAGACAAAATACTACAGCCCTTTTTGCATCAAATTCTTTTCTGATTTCCTACCATCACCTCCATATTTTTACCACTTCCTCCAACAATTGCCCGCTCAAATCAAGCAACCAGGGCTTGAATTCTTTCCAAATAGTCATCGCATTAATCAATGAATCACAATATGGGTTCCTCACCACATGTACTGGCACGTTGTTAGAATACCAAAACTTTGCAGCAGCCATCATAGATTCATACTACTCCTAATTCCAAGCATTACCTTGAAGCAATGGTTGCATACCAAGAGTATTGTGAAAAACAAAGAAGCCTGGTGAATACAATTGACTAGAACTTTCTGCAATAGATGAGCCCCACATTTGTGTGCCAAGGCAAGAGCCTCCAAATTTGGTATCTAAATGAAGAGTGGAATCCATCATAGCTGCAACTCACTTAATTGTCCTCTTCTTTTCTATTTTCCTCTTCTTGTAGCTAGTAAGGATAGCCTTCAACTCTCATGTGACTTTAGGTTCACATCTCAACTAGAAATTCATGTAAGGTGGTATTTGATGAGACCTATGCCTTATCTCATCAAGAAGCCACAATAGTTGCATATCACCATTCTTGACTCCAGTCCTAGTTTTTCATGCATCCAAATGGGATCTCTCCACTTGCTACTACTACAGCCAGCTAAGTGTGTCATCTCTATATCGCTAGAAAGTTGCAAAACCTAATAGAAAAAAAAATCAAGTTTAATTTTGTAAACCCTAGCAAAGAGAGAGAAGCAAATGAAAAGAAAGAAAGAAAACTTTGGAACCCTAGAAAAAAACTAGAATGGAAGAAAGAACTTCACATCCTAAAATAAACACATACCTCTCAAATCGTGTAAGAAAACCTTCAAATCCATCAATAATCACTTCAAGACAACCAAAAAAAATGTGTTACTAAGACAGAGAAGAACATCAAAGAACAATAAAGTGACAAATTGAGGGGAAAAAGACAGGTTTTACGCTGCTTCTATTGTTAGTGCATTAGGCAAGTTTTCAATACAGGCTTACATTTGTGGGTTTTCCAGCTAATAAGTTGGCAAATAACTTGCCAGCCACTTTTGGCTTGCAAGTATTGGCAAGATAGGCAAGTACTTGCCAAGTTTCATAATTATGCTTATATACAAATATAAACAGATACTTTACAACACATACAAAAATAAAGTGTGCATGTATAAGTGTGTGTGTGTGTCTATGACATGTGGCAGCACATACATTCTTGATTTCAGATTTATTTCATGAAAATAGAAAGATTTTTATACACTGGAATATATATACATACACACACATAGTTGTATGCATTGTTGTTTAATCTTTTTAGAACAAAATATGGGGTATAAGCGTGTGGCACCACATAACCATAAATATAAATAGATAGATAGATAGATATCCAAGCTCAAACATTTACTCATATTGTTGCTTATTAAAAACATACATATACAGACATACATATATTTATACACACACATACACATATGCACACATACATACACACACACATGCATACACACATTTACACATACACATACAGACATATATACAAACACACATACATGCATACACAAATAAACATATACATACATACATATACACACATGCATGCATGCACACACACAAGCACACAGCACGCACACACATGCACACATGCACTTGGGCACACACACACATACACGTGCATGCATGCATACACAGATAGATACATACATACATACAGTTACACACACACACAGAAGTGTGTAGCACTAGATAAACATAAAAAGTGTGTTGCACTACATAAATATAGATAGATTGATAAATAGATGGATAGATATCAAAGTTCAAACGTTCACTGTATTGTCGCTTATTAAAAATAAATCAATAAGCATATACATACACATACATATATACATGTATATATGCAAACAGAGAGAGAGAGAGAGAGAGAGAGAATGGATATATGCATAAGCACATAGAATTAAGGTAGAGTAATAGCCCCAATGAAGACTTGAGTTCAAATACCACCCAAGAACCATTGGGCCAAGTTGGTTGTGATAATGGGACCAAAAGTGTGTGCTACACAGCTCAGGATTGGGGCCCTCATCTATGTCCCAAACTAACTTGCTACTAACAGTGTCCCAAAGTTACCAATCAAAATATAGAATATACATGTACACCAATCAAAAAAACGTATATATAATATGTACAATTACAAACATACAAATCTTGACCTTAAAAAAACTATGAGTGCATTATGTATATTATAAGATATATTAAGGATATGTGTATCAATCAAGGAGAGAGGGCAACCCTAAAGCCCAATCACCCTCCCTTCCCCCTAGCCTCTCCTCCAACTCAAAGGAAACCAAGCGCATTGTAACATGCCAACACTTCTTTCAAGTGTTCATGCCTGACCAACCATGTGGCTCTATTACCGCCTAGGTAGGGGAGGAACAACATCAAAGGCTTGGCCTGCCATCCCTTTACGAGAATGCAGCAATCATACTTGTGGCTTCTTGTTCCCTCAAAAGAGAAGTAATCACACCATGTCATGGCTTGCAGTTCACCTTTCATTTTGGAGCCAATATCCTTGGTAAACAAGGAGATTCTGGTAACAAAAAACTAGACTTCTAAACTCACAAAAAATACATTTTTATAGATACCCTAGGTGGGAACTAAGATTTTGGAATTAAAATGTGAGAGAATCATATATACACAAATGCATAAGCATAATACCTTGGTGTTGAATAAAAGAATATAAAAAGGAAAAAAGTATTAATTAAAGAAGGGAGGAACACAGGCCCAAGAATTAATTCTGCTTCCACTGTGATCTTACTATATTACTTTGCAATGTAAGCAACTCAATCTACTTGACATTTATAATTTATCTAAGTTAAGATTTCTAATCTCTGTTTTATCAGTTTACATTTACATGTCCTTACAGTAGTCTCTGTTGCTTTTGTTCCAAGTCTTTTTTTGTCAAAATTAGAGTAGTCTCTTGGAAACAAAATTTTCAGGTAATAAATATTTCAATGCATATTGTTGTTATTTGGGTAATTATTTGGGTGAGGGCCATCTGATCTTTACCTACCCAAAAAAACATTTTGGTATCCAACATACGACAAAATGGCCAAAATTTTCGCTTTTTTTATAATCACAATTTTTTTATATGGAACTTTCCAAACAAATTCTAAGCATTTTATAATTTTTTGTTTCAATTCTTCTTCTTTGGACTCAATCAATCTGTTTGGCATCATTGGTTTATTCCTTTTATATTTATTCAGATATACAAATCATGTTTTTTATCTTGCGAAACAAAAAGAAAATTTTTGGAAACTTAATATTTTGATATCCATAAGCCCTTGAAAGTTGAGTTTTGTTGATATGGTCAAACTACAAAAGTAATTAAAATGCTTGTTGGAAAGATGTTATAATAACTTCACTAATTTTGTTAATCCATCAGTGGAAAGCATCATGGCAACAGTTTAATCTGGAATTCGGTTGAGATTGAAAATATGAATAAATGCAAGTGTGCAGAAACTAAAATAATGGAGTAGAATTAATCATAAAGACCACAAAAATGAAGCCAAGTGCCACTGTTGTTAGCATTTATACTTCTAAGTTCTAATTAATAGCATATTTTATAAACTCGGACCATTGTACTAAAGATGTGTAGTATTTCATAGGTGTTGTATCATTTGGCTTAAGCACAAAGCCATGTCAATTAGATACCAATGATTATAGGAGGATGTAATATATACTTGTACATTGCAGTTAATGCTAGGCTGCTTCTTCTGAAATTATCTATATGTTGGTAAATTTGTTGATATTTAAATCACTATGTTCCAACAATAACTAAATCCTCATCATTTGGGGTCATTCCAAACAGAGAAAAGGAAATGAACTTCAGCTATGTGGACTGCACATGGATCCCAAGTTTAATGCACTCAAAGAAAATCAGAGCTATGAATTCAGGTAAACATTAGCCTAATAAAACATAGTGTACATAGTGTGAGCATTGAAATATATCATAACATATTAAACTGACCTGCTCTTCACAAGCAGTGGTTCATGAGCAAGAAAGGCAATATCTTTCATATGATAGTATGTTTTGTTATTTCCTTCAAGCTTTTTCTTCGGTTCCCGTGGAAAGATTCCCTTTAAGATACATAATCGCCTGCATGACCATAGGTCCATCCACAGCCAAAACCACAATGGCCATGTCAATAAATTGACAAGACGAGAAATTCCAAATAAAAATCACATTAGGCATTTACCGAAACTCGGGCAATTTCAGTTGAAGGCGATTCAGAGCCTTGTTTCTTGTGATATATTTGGCTGCATTTCCTTCTTTCTTCTTTCCCTGCATTTCAGAAAAAACAAATAACAATTTGGACTCCCTCTAGTGACATTTATGCATATATGTACACATAAATTAAGAACAATCATTGTGAATTGTGAAAAGATTCATTATTCTGTGAAAAAGCACAGCTTTGAAGGCCCACTTCCACTTTATATGTATCTTCATATGAATTGCATAAAGATAAATCCAATTCAATTGAGGGCAATTTTTCCCTGCTTGATATGATTTATCTGAGCTGCCTTCCCTTTCATCAAATATCTATTAAGCAAGTACAACTCAAATAAAATTAATTTATTTTATTCTAGAATATATTAAAGCAGCTTTTACAGCAATAGTAGTATTAACATTTAATATTTATTTCTATATTATTAATATATTATATATGTCAATTTATGCAATATACTTAAACAGTTTCTGATCCATTCGTTGTGCACAAACTCACCCAACCCCATTTTGTGTCACGTTGCCATTTCTGTCATGTATATCTTTTCTCATTTCTGGTAACTAAGGTGATGAACGAACAAACTATAAGCTTTCCAAGGAAGGCATAAGAAAAGATATTGAAGCGATCATCTTGAGAAATTCATTTTGGGAAGGGGCTGAAAAATCTTAAAATTATATGAACCACTTTTCAAAATGTTGAGAATGGCACGGATAGAGAAAAGGAAGAGATTTGAAAAGTTTTAGAAAATGATGAAGTTCAATGTATTTGGACCATTGTAGGCAAGCAATGGGACATTTTACATAGTCAATTCCATGCAGCAACTTGCTATTTAATTCTAAGATAGTTAAGGTGAATCATAACTGAGGAGAGGAGATTATAAAAAGGCTTGTTGGCAACACTAGATAAATTGGTTGCTGATGAAGACGAGAAGGACAAGGTAAGAACAGCTTACTGTTCTAAAAACAAAGAGAAATTGTTTGATCTCATGGAGGCAAAGATGGACAAGATGAGGATGGAACCAAATAAATGGAGGCAGACTTAAGGTACTTCTACTACAGAGTTGCAAAAGCTTACCGTGAGAATCCATTGCCAAAGTTCCAGTGCTTCTGTATGTGAGAGAAATCGTACTACCATGATTTTATCCATGCTTACAAAAGGAATCAACAAGGGGCCAAGAAATTTTTAGATATTGTGTTTGTTCATAGCGATTCACAATTGCTTGAATAATCTCTTTTAAAAGATGATGACCATCCTTGCATTGAAGAACTCTCCTTTGATGTTTGAAGAAGATGATAAAGAAATTACTGCAGGATTTCATCAAGATGCCGGTTCCAGTTTTAAATTTGAAACAGATTTTGATGTTGCCACAGGTTTTGATGTTGCAGATCTTTATGAGTTAAATGTAATTTAATTCTAAGCTTAGGCTTGAAATTTTGATGTATATTACTCTATGTTTTGATCTTATCGAAATTTGAAACTCGTTTTATAATTTCTGCATATCTATATATTTTATTATTTTCAGAATTCTGCTAATAAAATGTTATGAAATTTTATACCTTTTTGAAGATTTCAGATATCTGTTTTTTTATTCGAAAAGCGGCCATCATACGATGAAGTGCGGAGGATTTTGGAAGGGCCGGGAGTGCTTGTAAATTTTGAAATTATTCTATAGGAAATCGAAACAGGACTGGAGCGCAAAAAAAAACTAAAATCTAGTCTTTGATGGAGAATTTGCTTGGTAACATTGCAGGGAAGAAAAACGCTATAGAAGGCCCAAAAGACGGTCGTCCCAAAATAAAGGAGCAACGGGAAAAGTAGAATGTGAAAGAATAAAGACTATTAACGGAGTTGAAACTTGAACTCTGTCGAAGGGAATGAGATTGATGCAGTGTCCTTAATCATTCAATATGCAACAATAAAACTATAACTGTAAATTGGAATTGTGAAAGGGAATATTGTATCAACTTACGGGCGGACGATAGTGCTTTGGCATTTTCGCTGAATTCAAGTGAATAGCAACTGGAGGGAGTCCTGCAACCAACAGACGTAACTAGTTAGAGAATATGTACGTTACTTTGCAGTGCTCCGCCATCCTCAACGCACCAGACTCACCTGGTAGCTTAATACTTATTTGTACTCTCCTCTTCCTTCCCAAAAACCTAAAATGGGACTGTATGCAATGGTAGTGTATGTTTCGTAAACCCAGCAGAAAAGAGTAGGCGCTAGAAGGGGTTTAGGTTAAATGTAGCTTGGCTGTATTATTGCAAGGGAATTATCACACCCCCGATAAATTAATTAGTATATATTTGACCATTAAATATATAGAATCATAATAAATTTTATTTAAATTGATTCGTCTTCATTGCCAATAAATTAACTTACGTTATAACTTCTCCCTTTCCCCCGGCGGTTATTACTTCTCTGTACGCATAGTCTAAAAGCAGGGGAAGGGTGAATATGGTTGTTGGAACAATTGTATATTAAAATTAAGAAAATATATACTAAATATTTGTAAATCATTCAAGACTAATTGATGCATTTTCAAATTAGAAAATTAATTAATTAGTGGTAAGAAACTAATTACTTATATTAAACAAGTGTCACGTAGTGGCTAGTACTTGCCTTAATAGTATTGTAATTACTTGTTTTTAGATTTGATAAAAATTAAATGTAAGTTTTATTAATGTGAATAAAAATAAATGTAAGTTTTGTTAATTATAGTATTTTAGTAATTAGTTATTTTAATGACCTAACCCTAACCCTAACTCATACCCCTACTCTAATTTTATCCCTAACCCTAACCCTATCCCTATCCCTATCCCTAACTCTAACCCTAACAATAAATTTTAAACCATTATCTTAATCCTAGACCTATCTCTAACCCTAAGTATGATTGTAACACTATCCATAACTATAAACCTAATTTTTATCACTAACTTTTAAATAAATAACATATTTAATAAATGTTATAATACGAATTATTATATATTAAATAAATATAATATATACTAAAAATCATTAAAAGTTAAACATTACATGGCAATTATGTTTCTTCTCTTATTATTAATATAAAATTGTTATATATTAAAATAGTTATTTATTACAAGTTGTTTATTTTTAATTATATATATATTAAAAAATAAGATATATTATATTAAATTATCAAATTTGATTTGTAGTAGACACAAGTGCAACTATATCTCTTCATTCAAATAAATAATTGTTAAATATTAACGAATCGATGATTATAGATGGTATGATTTTTTCACACTTCTAGATTAAACTATGTATGCTATTTTGAATTGACGTTTCAAAACACATTAAATGACTCATCATAGGAAGAGGATAATGAAGTATATGATTGTAGAAATGACCTTAAGAAGAGTTAAGAACACATTAAATCATTCATCGTAGGAAGAGGATAATGAAGAATATGATTGTAGAAATGACCTTAAGAAGAGTTAAGTGGTGGGAGAGGGTAGGGGGCGAGGAGATTGGAAAATGAAGTAAAAGTGAAAATAGGCTAAAAAATGATGAAGACATAATAGAAAAATGAATAATATAGTAATATGATATATAACAAATAAATGGATCAAAAACGTTAAATTTAAATATCTCAAACAATGAATAAATAACTCTAATGACCTCACCCTAACCCTAACTCAATGATTCATCATAGGAAGAGGATAGTGAAGAATATGATTGTAGAAATGACTTTAAGAAGAGTTAAGTGGTGGGAGAGGGTAGGGAAGGATGAGATTGAAAAATGAAGTAAAAGTGAAAATAGGCAAAAATTGATGAAGACATAATAGAAGAATGAATAATATAATAATATGATATAACACAAATAAATGGATAAAAAAGGTTAAAGGTTAAATGTTTCAAATAGTGAATAAATAACCCTAAGAAATTATAAAGATGAATTATATAACAAAATGATTGAGGAACAATTACCAAAATTATTAAAAGAAATGAAGGAAGATATAAAGGAAAATATTCTAAAACTTAAAACAATAATAATTTAACCAAAGAAAAAAGATGAGATTATATATAAAATATAAATTGGAAAATTAAATTTTTGATTCAATTAAAATAAAAAAAATAGATGGTTAAAATACAATAGATTATAGTATATATAACCTATAATATATATTAATATAAATAGATAAAATCATAATAATTTATATAATATATATTAATAACCTATCATATATATTAATATAAATGTATAATATAAATTAATATATTACCTACACAACGTAGATTAATTTATTTACCTAAGAAATATTACCTTCAATAACATAAGATATAAATAGAAATAATATATATAAATTAATATTATCCATATTAAAATAGGTTGTATATTATATATAATGAAAACCTAAAATAATATAGGTTATCTTATATACCTATATATTATAGGTTATAATTTTTTTGGAGAACCTATTTATATAAATTAATATAAAAATATATAGGAAAAAATTTATTAATGAAAAGAAGAAGGAGAGCATATAATAATTAAACTATACCATAAAACATTAAAAACAAAGATAACAAAGATATTAGTCTAATGAAAATAATAATACAATTTTTTATTTTATTTTATTATTTTAATAGTGTGAATCCAAATCTCTATAAAATAGTTAATTGATTTTTGTGAGATTTTTTTTAATAAAAAAATAACAATCACATTCTTAAATAGTCAAAATAAGTAACATTTATTTATTTAAAAAAGATTTAATAAAATGACTTTATAAAGCAAAAAGTGAAAAATCATTCTTTAAAAAATGTTTACCTTGTTTTTCTACCTTGCTTTCCCTGCAAATGGGTCAATAACACACATAACTTTTTAACCAATCATATGCACAAGAAATAATTTTTATAATTTGTAAAGTTAAATATTTTACAAGTTTTTACAAAATTGAATTTTATTTTAATTTTTTTAAAATATTATTTTTGATTGGTTTAAAACTAAATTATTAATAACTAGTTAACCAAAAGAAGTCAAACTCATTACAATAGTACTATGTCAATGGCAAGTACTAGCTTAGATATCTTATATACATCTATCTAAAATACATCGAGAGATATCAGTCTTGAGGCGCCTATCTATTCTCAATAACAATTTAAAATAGGCACCTCGAGACTGATATCTCTCGGCGTATTTTAGATAGATGTATATAAGATATCTAAGCTAGTAGCATCCGCATCGTGCAATGTAAAATAATAATTTATTACATATTTTGTTTTAAATAAAGAATTATAATACTTTACAAATTATGGTTCATATCATATTTATTCAAATGCACAAAGAGATGTGTACAATAAGAATTCATAATGAATGAGACAATTCATCTTTTATACCAAAAATTTAATATCAATATTAATAGAAGAGTTCACTTGAAAAATATATATATCACATAAAAATGTTATGTTTCCAAAGATTTTAGTCTTTCTTCCTCTGCTTTTCTTTTGGTGAGTTGCTTTCCTGTCTTCATTTTTTCATAATGATCATATGTAAATGGTGGTGAGATTCTAATTCCATCCAAAGACTTAACACGTGATATAGCAACAAATGTTAATCATGCCCTTTCTCTTGGTACTATATCAATTGTTGCCTTGGAAAGAGTTAATCCTTGTAATTTGTAGATCGTTAGTGCCCAAGCCAATTGTAGGGGCAATTGACGTGTGTGGCCCCTTTGTATTGGTGAAATTGGAATTAAATTTGGAGATGCATCTTCAAAAGGAATTCCATAGTAATTATCAAATTCAACCATAACATATGTAGGTGGATCTGGTGGGCCACATCCAGGTTTGTATATGATATTTCTGATGTATCCTAAAGCTCCATTCATAAGACTTGCTTTTATCCATAAATTAGATGTTAACATGACCCTTGCATCCTTTGAAATTAATAATTCAATATCCAATTCATCATTCTGACCTTTTGTTGGATTAGCACTACCTTCTTTTGTTGCAATGCTACGGGCTACTGGTCTTCTTAATGAATGTAACTTTTTTCTGTTATGGCTATGTACATTATCATTTGTTGCAAATAGATGAATATTATTATCAAACTCCCCCCTAATTGTTGGGTGTAAAGTATTTGTTCTTGTCATGAGTAATTTTCAATCATCTATGGTTGGATGTGCATCTCTAATATTTGTGAGTAATTGGTGAAACCTTTTGTGGTCTTCACTTTCACCTTCTTGTCTGAACACCTTATCCAAAGTAACAACTATCTTAAACTCTTCCCATAATAGTTTTGCACGTACATTACTATCATAAGGTGGTTTGTCACTTACAGGAGGTAGTTGTCCCAAATCCCCCACCAAAATGATTGATCTTCCACCAAAACTTATGTTTCATTTTTCAAGATAAGCCTGGCATAGTCTTGAATCAATATTTTGTAACAAATTTTGTCCAATAAAACTCATTTCATCAATTAATATGTATTTTATATGTTGAATTTCTTCTTGAAGACTTGTGAGCCTTGTTCCTTATAATTCAACAAAATCTACAATAGGTATTCTTAAAGTTGAATGAATTGTTGATGCACCAATGTTAAAGGTTGCAACTCCAGTTGGTGCTAGTAATAATAAGTGAGAACGTTCTGGTTGTGATGCATCATAAAGAGCTTGACGAATTGCATTAATCAAATATGATTTACCTATTCCAGTTGTTCCTTGAATTATCATGTATAGTGGCATGACATTATCTTGTTGATTATAATGTGACATAATAATATCAAGAGCTTTTTTTTGCTTGGCACCTAATGTTCCATATGATATAGTTGACAACATATCATCAAGTATCAGTAAGCCATTTTCTTTCATAGTGTTGATAAAATTTATTGCATTATTTGTGTAATCTTCTCCTTGATATTTAGCACTCCATGGAGTTTGTCTATCAATATCTCTTCTTCCTAGCATATATATTTTAGTTGCATCCATAATCTATCCACGGTGTAATCTTGATATGATCTCCCACTCATGTTCAATTATATTCTGATCATTTGGTAAATTATCCTCATCTTCAGAATCATTGTGATATTCAATTTCATTTGAAATAATTCTTCATTCTAAATGCCATGGATCATAATTGTGTGAGTCCCAATTTGACATAATTGTATTATCATCAAGTCCAATATCCCTTTGTATATGACGAAATGGCTTGTACGACAATAACTCTGACCAACAAAAATCAACCCACTTTTCTAATTGACGTGTAGGTATGGTGGTAAATCTTGGAAACACTCTTACAATAGCTACCATAGTCCTTGGTTCCCATTTGTTATCTCTTTTTCTTTTGGGATTATATGTCCAAGATCTAGCTGCATCTATAAGTGTGATACTTTCCATTGCATATGGTCTGTGGATGTATCCTTCAATGAAATGTTTTAGATTTCCATCATCATCATTTTCTTCATTTTTTAGCACTGGCTTGAACAACTCTCTTGAAACATTTAATGTAACAAATACTCTACTACATTCTACCAATGGAAATTCCAATAACATATGGCATGTTTCTTGCGCTCCAATGTCTCTCTCAATGAGGGTTTCTGTTAGAAGTCTCTTGTACGCCTTTGATGCCGCTTCATCTGGGTTTTCAATATTTGCAAGTCGCATTAAGATTTGATGATAAGTTTCTAAACTCTTTTTTGCTTTTGCTGCATACTTTGCAATATAATTTATTACAGCATGTCTTGAAAGAACTGGTTGTCAATCTACATTTTCTCTCCATAACTGAAGTATATTACGATTATGTGTGTTTACTCGATCATCATTTCTTGTAGGTTCATATACTTTATCTCTTGTGGTTGGATCTTCAAATAATTTTGATCCATCTAGATGTAATGTCCATGGTGCATTGTACCTGCAAACAAAGAGTAAATTGTTAGCTTATATAAACATTTTAGTTATTTATTGGTACCAAATATATGAAAGTATAAATATCTTACCTACAAACCATTCTTCCTCTTTTTTTCCAAAGGCAAGCACCCTCTTTACACATTGTATGGTGTTCAACACAATTGAGCAACTCTTCATAGTCACGTGCCAAGTCTATTTGGCTTAGTTGTTGTGTATTTTGAAGGCATGGATGTTATGTAAAATTTTGTAGGACCTATCATTCATGATATAACATATTTTATTATTTATTAATTGAAATACAAAATTTTAAGTATCATTTATTGTAAAAAGAATATATAATTGATAATTAATATCATACCTGTATGTTTCATTGATGTGGGTCTCCCCGTGGATTCCATGCATGAACAATAGAATCAAAATATTTTTGAACATTTTTTATTTCATCGGCATTTCTCCAATTAAGGTTTTCTATGTTAGGTGCTCCATCTAACCATATGAATCCATGCACATGTGGTGATCCTCTATGTTTCCATTCATATCTTGACCAATAATCTTTTACCTTCATCCCCTTTTGTAGTATTTCCTTGCGAAATATTGTATATCGCAGGTGCATGTAATGTGCCACAATATGTGGGTAGTCAATAATATTTTGTCATCGCCATTTCTATGCTTCTTGTGGGTTAGTTGGATGTGTCCCTGATATTAATGCATGTAAATCTGGCCAATACATATCTATTGCACTTAAAGTAAAGAAAATTGTTGGTGTTCCAATTTGATGCAATAGATCAGTTAATTCAACTTGACATTTTTCCCAATAAGACCTTGTACCCCTTAGCATTGTACCAAAACGCATGAGACGGTCAGCTAGATGTGAATGAGGGACATTTTCCATATGTTCTCTTAACTCATTGATTGTGATTGGCATATCTTGCAAGCTCTTCTTGACAAACACTGCTGATGAGTTTTGTGCACAATGTCGAATAATCATATTCATCATATAATATCTAAATCGTGGGTGTCTTCCAAAACAATGATCTCTATATCTGAATAAATGCTTAACAAACTCATGCAAATGAACTCTCCTCATTCGTGGTTCTATCCAATCACATCGTCCATTTGGAAATAGTGTTGGAAAATCCATATCAAGTAATCCTTCAATAACATACTCATTCATTGGAGATGGTCCAATTCCTAGCCAATCAATTAGTGATCTGGGATCTACATTAGGGTTATTTACCCATGCATGAATTAGTTCCATCTCTCTTCAAGCATTTGGTGGTTTAGAGGCCATTGATGTAGTGTGATTAATAATGTTTCCTTCATCTATCTCCAATATTGGACCCGCAAATACATACTCATCTGCATTTGAATCAAACTCCATATAAACAAAATTCAGTTGGTCAAAAATGTTTTGATCTGAATTGCATGTAAGTTCGCTAAGTGCATTTTCATCAATTCGAACATCTTTATAGAACCTATCATGTTCTATTTTATATTTGAATGCTCTATATACCCTCTCTTTGTTAACTGTAAAATTATAAGTTGTTCCACGTTGATCCTTTTTTTGAACAATAATGACTGGTAAATCTTTTATTCGATGTGGTAAAATTTTAGCTATTTCTCTCACTTCTTATGGAAAACTTATGGTATGTCCTTTATATTTGTATTGCCCTCCAGTTGCATGTGTTACTTGAAGTATTGGGTTGACATGTGTTATCAACATTTCCTCTATTTGCATTAAATTTGCAAGTTCTAATGGTTGTGGACCCAGATCCATATTGTTTAATGCTGAAAATTGATGTTCATTCCTCTCTTGTCGACATCGATTGCAAATAGGGCCCTCAAGTACTCGTACAACCTTCATTGCAGGATAACTCTCTTCACAAATATAACACATACTTGGTGTAGAAAGTTTATCTAGTCCATGTCAAAATATCATTTGTAGAATTTTCAAATCAATCTCAATAGTTGTATTATTATTAACTACTTCTTGATCTCTTATATTATCAACATTCATTACATTTTGAACTCTATCATTTGGTGTTTGTACCACACGATCTATTGTAACAAAATTCACCCCTTCAGAACTAACCTCAACATTCCCACGAGATTGACGATGTCTTTCAATTGATTCACGATTGCGCACTTGTATTTGTTCTCTTTCTATCTCATTCAATTGATCAGAATGCATAGCTCTTTGAATTCGTGAATGATGTGTTATCATTATTTCTGCATGTTGTCTCATTTCTACTTCAATCTCTTCCATTGTCATATCTTCCCTACGTTTAACGCTTCTTTCTCTATCATTTTGGTTTCAACAAATCCTTTCTTCTTGTCTTTGTACATCAGTTATTTGTTCATGTCGTTGTCTCATATAGTTATGAGCATTTTCTCTCCTTTGTTCTGTTTGTTGCTCTTCAGTTGTAAAGCTCCTTACTTCCTCTC
Source organism: Sequoia sempervirens (assembly GCA_007258455.2). Taxonomy (NCBI): domain Eukaryota; kingdom Viridiplantae; phylum Streptophyta; class Pinopsida; order Cupressales; family Cupressaceae; genus Sequoia; species Sequoia sempervirens. Next base: position 79,131,126 of record VDFB02047230.1, on the reverse strand, counting down.
TTTGTGCATTAGCCATTTATTCACATCCTTGTCTCATATAATTTTGAGCATATTCTCTTCGATGCTCTCTCTGTTGCTCTTCATTTTGAAAACTTGTCCTTGGACGATGAGGCATCCTACAAATTTTAATAAAAATTATTAAATCTATAAAATTGTTAAGAATTCATAACGACGCTTAATGATGTAATTTAATGGTTTGTAGGTATATAAATAATTTTATCAACCAAATAAGATATAAAAAGACATTGTTAAAAAAACATAAAATAAAAGTTGAACCCACAACCTTTTGATTATAAACAAAACACACTAATCCATTGCACTACATGTTTATTTTGATTTTTTTATGATTACAATTTTGTTAATTAATAACTTTTTCAATAAAATTAGTAATAAATAAATTGATTAAAAAATATATTAATTTTTAAACATACAACAAGAGTTGAACCCATAACCCTTCAATTACAAATCAAACCTATTAATCCATTGCACTATTTGCTTGTTTTTGTATGTGATATAAATTGTACGTGTTATATATGAATTATATAATTATTATGTTATATATCAAACTATTATGTTATATCATAGTGAACATTATCACATAATAGATATTTTATTGAAAAATTATTTACTTACTTATAATAAAGCAAATATTATAATGTATTATAATATTTACTTATAATAAAAATTATTTACTTACTTTCTTATTTGTAATTGAAAAAACATTATAATAGAATTACCTTTTTACCCTAAAAAGAATAAAACTAAAAAAAATTATTTACTTACTTATAATAGATATTTTATTAAAAAATTATTTACTTACTTATAATAAAACAAATATTATAATGTAAGCATTAAAAACATTTTAATGAAATTAACTTTTTACCCTAAAAGAATAAAACTAAAAAATATTAATAATACATTTAAATTTTACATTAAATTACTTTATTATTTGTAATTGAAAAAGCATTATAATAGAATTACTTTTTATCCTAAAAAGAATAAAACTAAAAAAAAAAATTCCTTACTTATAATAGATATTTTATTAAAAAATTATTTGCTGACTTATAATAAAACAAATATTTAATTCTACCGGTGTTGCTTCTTTGACTTTTTAATTCTTTTATTTGAAGTATTTATTGATTTAATTATGATAATAACATAATTCAGAGATGGCGACGAGCGAGAGTTGCAACGGGTCTAGAAATTTGAATTCATGTGAGACCGAGGCTGATGGTGGAGATGATGTCGATGATGATAATGGAGTGTGTTGGGGCTCTATTTCCCTGCTACTTGGTTGCCGCGTGACTCACTATAGCATTTTTTGGGACGGTGGCCCCTGCTACTTGGTTGCCGCGTGACTCACTATAGCATTTTTTGGGACGGTGGCTGCGGGGGAGTTGTGGTGGGAGTTCGATGGTGAACGCCCTGTTCTGGGTTCGATGGACTCTATCATGTCCTTCCGGTGGTTGCACTATTGTTTTCCAAAGAGGGTTCTGGCCCTGCTGGTGTTGTTGTGGCTGGGGCTGAAGGTTTTGTGGTGGCCCCTGTTGGGGTGTGTCCCCTGTTTCCTGCGCTCAGAGACTTGCTTCTGTCCTTTGGTTTGGTGGAGTACGTGTTCCTCTCTGGCGGACTATTGGCCCTCGCTCTCTTGGGCGTCACACTTGTGGTGGGCCTTATGGTTGTGTTGGATGACCTATTTGGGGGTTCGACTGCCCTCTTCTCGGTTGTGGAGGTTGTTGGCTTTGGTGTTGCTGGTGATCTGCTCATTAGATCCTGTGGTATGGGGCCTTTGTGTTGTTCTTTGGGTTGGTGGAAGAGGTTATCTTTTCCCTCTTCCCTGGTGCATGTGGTGGTGGTGTTCCTCTATTTGGGAACAACTATTGGGATGCTTCAGCTTCAACTTGGTGAAGCTTTGACTCTGCTCTTTTGGTCTAGCCTCTTGGGGGCTAGATTCTTTGACTATTTGCTCTACGGTGGGCTGGTGTTCTCTCTATCTTATGGCAGGTGGTGGCTTCAGGGTACCTTCCTTGTCTCCTTGGTGGTTCTGTGTCACTCGCCATTGGTGGTGGGGTTTGTGTGAGGGACTTTCGGGGGCTCGTTCTTATCTTTTAAGCTGGGTTCTGGTTTGATCCCTGGGTGAGGAATGGTATTTTTTTGTCTTTGGGGCAGGTTGGTGACAGAAAAAAGCTACCTGGTAGCTTGGTTAAAGATTCTCCTTAGAATGGTGAGCTTGTTGCTTTGCTGCCAATAACTTCCCTCTTGTTATTGGGGCAAAAGGTTGTTTGTTGGGTGCCCCGTGAGATGAATGGTGCCCTACCTGATCATATGGTGTTTTGGGTGGACTATGTTGTGGACTGGGAGGCTTTTTATGTTCTTCCTTCTGTTTCTCTCACCTGGATGCCTTGGGTGGAGTTGTGGACCTGTTCTACTGATGCTCCTGCTTGCTACCTTTGTCTTCAATCATGGAGTTCTATTAAGGTGGAATGTGTTCGCTTTGGAGGGAGTTTCTGTCGGTAGTGTTGGTCTGCACTTCTTCCTCTCCTATAGAGGGGAGCCCTAGCCTATCAAGGTGGTTTTGGGGTTGGTGTCAAGGTGGTTGAGGCTTCTGGAAGAACATTCCTCTGCTGCGAATGGTGTTTCTTACCACTTTGTGGTTGAGATTACGTTGGGCTTTGGTTTGTCTTGCTTGAATGGAAGATTTGTTGCAAGTCTGTTGCTGCAGATGGTTTGTGGCCTTCCGAGTGGAAGGTCTGTTACTATCCTGCAGTTGCTGGGTGTTGGTCTTAGGTGTTCGGTTTCTCCTGGTATCGTACCAGGAATGGGTTGTAAGTTTGTTGATGGTTTGGACTATTTTGGGTCCTTGGTTTCCTTTCACTCCTGATTATCTATGATCAAGTGTTTGTTCCTCTGTTGTCACTGCAGTGATTTTTGGTTATTGATGGCCCGTAGGGCCTTGTTCTGAAGGGTATTCACCCTTGTTTTGTTGCTCTTCTCGTTGTCTTGGTTGTTGGCCCGCAGGGCTTTGTACTAAAGGGATGACACCCTTTATTTGCCGCTTTTAATTTCAAAAATAAATATTATAATGTAAGCATTAAAAACATTTTAATGAAATTAACTTTTTACCCTAAAAAAAACTAGAAAACATTCATAATACATTTAAATTTTATATTAAATTACTTTCTTATTTGTAATTGAAAAAACATTATAATAGAATTACCTTTTTACCCTAAAAAATAAATCTAAAAAAGTATTATAATGCATAAAAATATTTTCACAATTGCAGAGATTGAAAACACTATAGCCAGAATAAAGTAGAAATGACTTACCTTTTTTTCGCTCAGCTCACGGTATTTATTTGCACCACTTTTGTATTTATTCGCATTGTCGGTAATAATTTGTTTTTAATCAACACATTAATTTACATTGTTTTTTACTTATTACTTACTATTTATATTAGTTCAAAAAGTTATGACCGAAACGATATAATATTTAATAAAACGCTTTAGTTGTTGGTTTTTAATTTTTATAAGTTAACATTTTTTTTAACATGGTCACGCTCCACCCTATGCTGTCACTGTAGGTTACGCCTCTTGACTTAACTAATAAAATCAACTAATTGTTTAAAAATATACTAACTACCACTAAATAATTTAGAAAATAAGTGCTCATTACTTTGCTAAAATATTTTAATTAATACCAATTTTTTTTCAAGATAAATTAAATCATTCCTAATACTAATGACTATAATTACTAAATGAGCATTGCCTTTGCTAAAATAATTTAGACCATGGCTAAATATTAGATGTATTTTCAAATTAGAAAATTAATGAACTAGTGGTAGGGAACTAATTACTTATATTAAATAAAATCAATTAATTGTTTGAAGATATACTAACTACTACTAAATAATTTAGAAAATAAGTGCTCGTTACTTTGCAAAAATATTTTAATTAGTACCAATTTTCTTTGAATATAAATTAAATCATTACTAATTATTTAGAAAAATAAGTTATAAGTTAATAATTTTTTAAAATAAGTACAAATTTTACTTTGCATGAATAAATTATATTAATTAGTTTTTATAATTACGCATTGAATTACTTTTGTGAAATAAATTGTTAATGAAATAAATGATTTAGTAGTAATTACTAACTATTTTGTGATTTGACTAACATTAATAAATTAAACTATTTTGAAATGCTTAAAACTCGATTTCCTCTCTAAATAGTTTAATTTTTGTAACTTAAAATTTGATTAATATTAATCAATGAAAAATAGGCCATAAAAAATCAAGTTCATAGGAATAACAATTTTATAGGTAAAGTGGAGGTTTAAATATTAATTAATTGTTTTGCAAATATTAATCCACTTTCATTATTGAGAAGTCGTGCCAAAAACAATATGCTGAGGCTAGTGGTTTGGAGCAATCCCAATACCTCGTAATGTGTAAATGGTGAACAGTTGTAAACGGGAATGCTTGTATATGCCTCGTTGCGTTGCATAGCTTCCAAACATCGACTGAGTGCATAGATAGGGAGAATGGCAAAGGTGTTATATGTAAACGTGTAAGAATATAGACTGGAAACAAATTTGTCCTTTGATCAATGCATAAGAATATGATCTACAAATTCTGTGAGGAACGTTGAGGCAAAGAGAAATGTTTTATTGTTTAGAAGGCAGAGGACATTTGCCAAAGAACATCTAAATTTTGGAGAATGCTATGGAGGTGAGTTGTTATTGCTTTGTAAAGTATTAGAGATTGAATGTAGAAGAAATTTGACTATTTGCTAAAACCTAATTTACAAATCCTACTAGAGTAACTGCAATAACAACTAGCATGCATATGGTATGTATGTCATAAACATGAAATAGTAAAAGCGAAGAAATAGGCAACATATGGAGAACTAAATGGCCTGGGCAAGGTCTTGTTAATTGTGAATGCATCAGATGCATTTTGTTAATTTTGTCATGTGCTTTTGTGTTTTATGTTTATGAATATTATAATATGTGTAATTGGCTGTGGTGGTTTTTTAAAATTGTCCTTGTAACAGGAGCCATTTTTTGGAATTGGAGTGGAGACAAAGACCTGTAGAGCTGCAAACACATTTGATTCTTGAAGCGGAGAGTGGAAGGTTAGAGTATTGAATTTTTTTCCACGTTTGTTTCCAATAAAATTTGATTCTTCAAATGTCTGGGAAAATTATGCAAATTGTTTGAAATTTTCTAATTTTTTCCCATAAGCAAGTGACCTTTGCAATCGTTTGATTGCAATAATGTTGTAGTAAGAGATGTGCATAATTGTAGCTGGGACAATTTCCACACAACGATTGAATATTTGCAAAATATATAGTGTCTTCCCGATTTGCTAATATACTTTAACAAAAATGATTAATAGGCCTACTCCAACGAATAAAGAAAGAGATAAATTGTTTGTTATCTCTTATTTACAAATGAAACCATTGCAATAGTAACATGTTCGTTGGCTTCAACTACTTCATGTCATATGTCATTTACTGTAGTCATTTGTACAATTAGGCTTTATAACAACAAACAATGTTTGTAGTCATAGCAGGATAGAAGTACTGATAGCAGGATAAGGATTGTTACTCAAGTGACTTTGTAGAATGAATATAGTTGCAACAAGTTACTATTGCAATCCTTGAGTTCGCTTTTGACACTGAAATTGTTTCAAGCAAATCTGGAGAATACAAAGACCGTTTTGTTGGGGGACTAGGCACTCTTGCAATCAAGGTAGGTCAGTATTGGAATTGTATGATGTGCATTGGATAGGGGACGTTTGTCGATCAATCTATAGCTATTGCATTAAATGACTTCATAGTCGACAAGACCTTGTTCAAAGTATTCAGTTTTCCATTTCATAATTGTCATTTGGTTACTATGCGTAAATTCCAAAGGAAACAATTAGACATATCCAACATTGTAACCTTTGTCAAAAAAAGCATTGTTGCACATGTGAAATTGGTCAAAATGTTTACTGTTGTAGGAGCATAGTAGGATGGGGACATTTCTCCTCTGTTTGTAAGAAAGAGTAACAAAAGCAATGAAAAAAGTCATAGTTATTAATAAAAACTTTATTGTAAGAGCTAACAACATATTTAATAATAGATAACAAAGTCTTGGTAAGTTATAAGAATTGGTTTGAAAAATCTTGTTTACAGGATTTGCAGATTCAACTGAATATCGTTACATGTTTACATGTAAGAGTCATACTATTCTCAACATCAATGCATTTGGTTCATCTATACGATGTGTGGAGGATGTGAAAGCATAGACAAGCATTCTTGTTTAGGAATGGTGCCTTTGATTAATAGCAACATGTCATGTTTGTCAATGAACTTTTGGGTCTTGTTGCCTCACACATATTGCATGCACTAATTAAATATTTGCCACAATATATAATGTCTTCCTATTTTCCTAATTTACTTAAACGAGAATGAATAATAGTCCTACTGCAACCAATAGAAAAAGAAATAAATCATAATTTTCAAACACAGAAAATATATTCAAAAGCAAATTCAGCAAATGCAATAGTAAACATGTCTATTGCATTCACTATGTTTTGTTATAAAGTGGATGCTATTGCTTATTGATTTATCCACAAAAACTTAGTAAGTGAGAAAGTAGCTCAAAGAGATCTCAATCAAGTATCAACTTAATATTGTTACATGTTTACATGTAAGAGTCATACTATTCTCAGCATCGATGCATTTGGTTCATTTGTACAATGTGTGGAGGATGTGAAAGCATAGACAAGCATTCCTATTTAGGAATGGTGCCTTTGATTAACAACATGTCATGTTTTTCAACAAACTTTTGGGTCTTGTTGCCTCACACATATTGCATGCACTGATTAAATATTTGTCACAATATATAATGTCTTCCTATTTTCCTAATTTACTTAAACAAGAATGAATAATAGTCCTATTGCAACCAATAGAAAATTAAATAAATTATAATTTTCAAACACAGAAAATATGTTCAAAAGCAAATTCAGCAAATGCAATAGTAAACATGTCTACTGCATTCACTATGTTTTGTTATAAAGTGGATGTTATTGCTTACTGATTTATCCACAAAAACTTAGTAAGTGAGAAAGTAGCTTAAAGAGCTCAATCAAGTATCAATTGAATCTTTCATGGCTAAAATCTATCATTGATCTCTTTTTCTATTGCATGGAGTAGGTCTGGTACTCTTCTTTGTTTAAGCAAATAAGCGAAATAGAAACACATTATAAAATTTGTCAAATAAATTTGATTGCCCAACCAAGTATGTCAAATTGAAATGTAATAATTGCAGTAGCAACTTGCCCTTTAAAAACATGTATGTTTTATATTGCTAATATATTGCATGGTAAAAACGTGTAACACCAGAGTTTAATCCATTTAAACAACAATATAAGAAATAAAGTATTGTCTAGCATATAATGGTAAAACATGTCAACTATAAAATAAAAGTAGCAAGAAGTTTTAAGTCACAGAACATGAGATATAATGATATAGGCGAAAGAGCCAAGAACAAAAGCATAACAAAAAAGAGAAATGCAGGTTCATGCAATAGCAGGTAGCCTTTCACTTGCTTTTGTTTCTTCGTCACCTGCAATGTCATTATTATGGTTAGTATGAAAACAAGTTTTTTTATATAATTCTAAACATTTTTTGGAAATTGAAGAGCAAGAAAAGTATTTGTATCAGTATTATTTTATACCTCGTTGTGGCATACACCATTTATTCAGTTAGGCAAATGGCCTTTGTGATGAAATTGTTTTGATTGAGGGTGAAATGCCCTTTGGTGACAAAGTCTCATAGTGCAAATATAACTATTGATTTTCCCTTGATGTAGTTTTCATATTTCATGTCTTGAAGGGTAGGCAAGATTTGTCACAAGACATTGCTTCAGATTGAACAATGGACTGTTTGCTTGTCATTTGTTATGATGATAGCTTTAGGATGAAGTGAGTATATGTAGCTCAATTCCTTGTCATATTGGTTGCAATGAGTAGTTTCCTGTTGGAGCATGCCATAAGTGTTGAATTTATATTTGCAACTCGGGCAAAAAACTTCAAATAGATTTGAAAGTGCGTTTGTTGCTTTTAATGTCCCTAAAACCTGAAACATGTGAACATAGATAGTTAGAAGTGACAGTTTCATAAATTTTAAATGAAAGTGAAAATATTTTTAAAAAGTCACCTTAAATGTTGATTGCAGCAAAGCAACTAACTTGTCCAATGTTCTCTTGTTATTCAATTTGCAAATAAATGTTGATCGACCCAT
>VDFB02047230.1:79079347-79118970 GCA_007258455.2 Sequoia sempervirens | reverse complement strand
ATGATTTTTTATAATGGTTTTCTCATGGTGAATGTATGCATGTTCCCATGAGTCAAACTCTTGTTTTAATGTACTCTCATTCATTGTAAACGGTATATAAAGCATTAATTGCTCTCTACAATGATTCTCTAGATAAAAGTGCTTGTTGAAGTTAATAAACCGTATTACACTTGGTTTAGTTTTTGGGTCAACTGTAGTTTCATTTTTATTGTAACTTGAAACAAATTCTGCAAGACATATGTCTAGATCAATGTTTGAGGATGTATTAAATAATAGTCCACTATAGATTTTTAGAGTATGTTCTCTGATTCATCTGGTCCATTATTTAATTGTTTGACAAACTTTAGAATGAATGTACGGTCACTATAGGACTGCGTGTCAATGAAAATGCATTTTCTTGAGCTAAAGTTTAGTGGAAGCAATAAAATAATATGAGCAGTTTGTTGTGTTGACATTTGTTGCAAGTTCAACAATGCATTTCCAAGTTTACCTATCATTTTTTATTGCATCAATATTCATTTTCTAGTGGTCCTTACATATTCTTTTGAATGCATGAGTCGTTGACTTGTCTACTTTTGCAATGTAAGAGCTACAGTACATTGTTGCAACATATGTATTAAGCACAAACTGGGCATCTATATTGGCCTTCCAAAGGTGCAACATTTTCCTTGAAAAGTTGTTGTTCCATATTTATGATGGTTTTATTTGTAAGAAAAGTGTTGGCCTGTTTAGTGTAGAGCTCAAAGCTATTATATAATCAGTTTCAGTCATGTTTATGTCATTTGAAAACATGTCTAAAGTGTATTCTTTGTCATAGTTTGCTTTTTGCAGTATCGAGTAAACGTTGACAACATTTGAAGTTATTGTTTTAGTCTTTTCTAGTATTGGTGAAAAGTATTTGTGTCTTTCACATCGGTGGAAAAGGGAAATTGTATCTGCAAACTGTTTTCCTTGATCTCTTGCATCTCTTTGTGTGGTGATGCCTTTGTAAACTAGCCAAGTCAGGCTACAAATGATCAGTGCTACAAGTAATGTACTCATGGACAAAAGCTATGATGTTTGTGTTGTTATTTTTTGTGTAGATTGGTACATTTTTCACCCATATTAGCATATGAATGCTCGTTTCCTCAATTTTGGAACTCAGTCACCGAAAAGTAATCAATAACATTTCCAAAGATAGAGTCATCTTTAAGCATCAACTTTTTCATTGTGTTTATTCTGTCTATAGTACCGTACACAAGTAATAGGATCCTTCTTGATCAGTTCAAATTTGTCAATGTTCGTTTGAGCAATTGAATCTTGTTGTTTTTGACCTAATTGATGTTGATTGTGTAATTCTTGTAGCATGTTTATTAAAGGATCCCAATTTTGTTCAGTGCTACTAAAAGTGAGGAAGAATGTCAGTGGTCCTAGTTGTCGTATCATTGCAAAAACATTTTTCTTAAGTTGTGTATAATCTGGGGATATTCTTATTATTTTGAAGTCAACATACACAATATATGATTTTAGAATTCTCTCAAGGTTTGGTTTGTGTTTCACATCCTTTGCAACTAGCTTGCATCCTTTTAGTTGGCCCTTTCGTATTCTTATGGACATTGTAGACAAGACTTGTAGTATCAGTATCTTGATAGTTTTGAAAAATATGTTTGTCGTGTGATATGCAAACTTTCTGTTTGATTGTAAAACTTCCCATTGTGCAATTTTGCAGTATGTAAAGTTTTTTAGAATGTCATCATCACATGGCTTTCCAAAGAATAATGTTGGGAAATTCATCTCCTTAGCGTATTTTTCATTAAAGATTCCAACTAGATAGTTTTAATTTGTAGGTGCAATTTCAATGATTTTGTCTTGCATGCTATGTATACTTCTAGATTCAGTGAATCCATGGACCAAGGTTTCATATGGGTTCTCATGTTCCATGTCACTATCTGACTCAATTTCAATTGTGATAGGCCCGGTATTCTCTTCAAGTTCATCATTAGTATGCAAAAAATGTTTCCAATCTTTGTTTATCTAGACATTTTGTATTTTGTACAGTGTTGTTTTTGACAATTGAGCCAAAGCTTTCATGACGAGATTGGGTCGTACCATGCCTTTTTGAAATGCATTTTTGTATTCCAATCATATTTTAAGTGAAACAACAATTGTTTGTGTGTTATTAGTTGATTGTGGTAATGCTTTTTGTATAATGCTAATGTCAACATGGACATTAATGACAAAACCTTTTATACCTATTTGAGATCTTTTGTACCCTAGTTCCCAGATTTGTGCAAATGCAATTCTAAGTTACACAAATCGTTCTTCTAGTTGGGACAAAATTTGTACATATGATAATGGTTTATTAGTTCAGATTTTGTGTGGTACAACATACTTTGGTATCATGAGTTGTTTTAGTGCGGAGTAGCATATATGACATATGCAATCTGTCAATGCTATGGATCTTGACTGTACTAGTTCATAATATATTTCCTTTTGATTGTCTTTGAATATTCTAGTATCTTTGCTAAAACACAACATTTGGCAGATTGTGCATGTGTATTTCGGTGTATCTTGAATTGTTCTTTTGTAAAGCTCTACTGTTGACATTTTTTTCCCTTATTTGATCTCATAGGTATAGGTTGATTTTGTTTATTGTTATTTCTAATAAAGCTCTTAAGGTGCTGCAGTCTTACAATAGAGTTATGATTGAGATACTTTTGTTTGATTGTATGAATGGAATTGCTTTTGTTATTCTCTTGCTTTTTCTTTTTGTTACCATTGGTAGTTTGGTATTGTGTATTATTTCTAATGAGTTTTTTAAGTTGATTTAACCTTATTGGCTACTAGCCATTTGGATTGTGTGGCTAAATTCTTAGAAGCAGTTCAAAATTCCCACTTTGAGGGGTTGCATCATGGAACTGAATGGGATATGTTGGCAAACTGGCTACATTGTTAAAGTGCAAGTAATTTTTCCCTAATGTTATTGACCAAACACATATCTATATATTCAGTCATTTGGATAGCCACTGAATACATAATACATCTCCCCATAAGCTGCTTCCGTTGTTCCCAGCATCTGGTTTCATGGAAAGGCGCATCCTAAGTAGATATGTGTTCTAGTCATGGACTTTATGCAGTCTATACAAACTTTCAGGGTCTAGTGCAAGGTTGTATGATCTAATTGCATCTTTATCTTATTTTGCAAAGCAACTTAAGAAGTAATCTACTGTTCCTCTCCGTAGCTCAACTAATGTATATTGATTGTTCAACAGTACTTGTAACGAGTCAAACAAGTAGTCTCCAACGTTGTACTTAAATGTGCCTACTCTACATAGTTTGTTGTCTTTTAGTACATTGTCTATATTGCAGACTTGTGAGCACTTTGCATATTCATACCTATCAATGTCTATCATTTCTATATTTGATATCTTGTTTCCATTCAAAATGCATACAATATTAGATTGTTGAAAATGCTAATAGGCCTTAATATGTATATATGCTAAATCTTACATAATGTGTACATAAATGCAAGGCAATAAAGTTGATCTTTTGCATAAACGTTAATTTTTTCACTACAAATAAAAAAGAAATAGTGATCTAAGAATCTGACCTTGTATTCCCTCGTTCAACAATCAACTATATTTGCAACAATGTATATTTTTGTCTCCCACTTAAACTATGACCAATGGTTCCTGTTACAGGGGCATATCAGACAAATGAGCATAGTCGATGGCATGTTATATGTAATTCATAAACATAAAGCAATCGATGCTCAATGAATGCATTAAGCACTAGATAAATACTATTGCAATTACTTGGTTTGCATTTCATAAACTTAGTTGGTTGATCAAAATCTATTACTATGGTTTGAATAAGAGAATAGATAAAACAAGAGCTGCAGAGCAACAAAGTTCCTGCCATAAAGTTTTAGAATAGTTCTGTTTGTATTTGTTGTGTATTGCAAAAGGCCTGGATCAAACATCAGAAATCTCAATTGAACCCATATGCTCATTTTATTGATTGTAGAGTAGTGGACAAAAGCATTGCAATATTCATTAGACCAAGACCACAAGGTAGAGGATTAATTGATGAAGTTATTCTTGAATCCTCTTCATAGGAAACATGACCAACTAATTGGTATTCTCTTTTAGCACTAGGATCATACAAAGTAGAAGCAATAGTTTTAATTTGCTATATATTTTTTTTATTCAAGGGGTAAATGCTTTTGCCGAGCTATGAACCGGATACAACCATTCAACAATACCACCCAACGGGGTTTGAACCTTTGTGGAAAGAACAACAATGCCACCTATAAACCAACACACCATGCCAATACCAGCTTAATTTGCTATATATTAACCATCTTTTACTTACAATTTTTTTTGAAAAAGGCAGTTAGAAGGTGTCATACCTCTACTGCATTTAAGCCAAGATCAATTAGTATTGCACCAGGTTTAAACCAATCACCATGAACCAAATTTGGCTCGCCTACTATCTAGAATCACAACTACGTACTACAGACTCATCACTGTGTGAACTGATGTTTATCTAGGGTATTAATTGTTTAACTTAGACATTGATGTGTATACCCTTAGCTTCCAAATCTTCTTGTCTCATTTAATTTTTTGTCGACATCACTATCTCTGGATAAGTCATAACCAAATTCTAAGGTCATCTCTAGATGGGCATGCTCTCTGCCAAATATGATGAACTAGGGCATGAATGAACTAAATGTGTTACATATCCATCAACATTAAATTATTTGGATGATCAGAAAAAACTTCAAGAAATTGTAGACATAAAGAGAAAGATTAAATAAAAACTAAATGAGATACACTCTTGACAATCTTTGTTTGGGATTTTCACTGCTATTTGGTTCTATGTTATATTATTTTCAAAATTAGAAGTTTTTTTATTATGATCAATTAGAATAGACTCTACAAGAAATGCATAAATATATTGTCTTGTGTAAGAAGCCCACGAATAGAAATAATAATTTGTTGATAAATCACAAGAGATAACTCTTTGCAGTCAAACACAAATCTCTAGATTTTTCACACTGATCCAATAATTATCGCCAATGAATCAGAGCAGTAGTATCAATCTTAGTTCAATGATATATGTAATGTGAGATTCATAATTAACAATAAATTTTAGATACTCCACACTGGACACTGAAACAAATTGAAAAGTTGTCTTTATTTGCATCTCCTCTAGAAACTCATCTATCTTGTAAGTCAGGTAACATCTGCAAACACTATGTACTAGCTTGTGTGTTGCTAGAATTGGAAGTCATGTAAATTTTTGTAACATACTGGCTAGTATAAGTTCTACACTAAGGGCCTCTACCATTTTGATGGAAAAAAAACATGATAATGGGTCTCTTTAACTTAATCCCCTAATTTATGAAGAAGACCCTATGGGGGATGATTAATCGAATTGAAAAAGAAGACAATTCATTATGCAATTAGTACTCCCCTGGTTGAAGTTGACAAGAGGTATATGTAGTATAGAAGTTGCCAAGTCAACTTATTAAAGGCTTTGGACATATCCAATTTGATAATCATTCCATAATAACAGTAAAATTTTGAGAGATTGAATGGTTCTCCTGGTGTAGGTGGATTTGCAAGGTGTACTTTACTCTGAAGCATTCTCATGAGTTCAAACACAATGATAATAAATATGAACAATATCTAAGGTATATAGAAATAAATGTCTTGTGGGCTTCAACAAGGGGTCTTTTAAACCAAATTGGCATCTAGCATGGTCACGACTTAAAAATTAACCAATATTATTATACCCTTATTGTACCCTACCCTTTATTAAACCCTAATTTAAGCCTAACTCTACCACTTACCATAGCTCTAACCTTAGCTTCAAGTTTTATTCTAGATTAATAATTTTAATCCTAACTTAACATTAACCCTAACCCTATTTAAACAATAATCATAACCCTAATTAAATCCTAATTGAACCCTACTTGAACCTTAATCTAAATGAACCCTAACCTTAACCCTAATTGAACCATAAAACTAACTCTAATTAAACCTTAATTGTAAACTGAACTAAAATAAGCCTAATTGAACCCTAACTGTAACTTGAACTTGATTCTAATCATAACACTAATTGAATGCCAACCCTAACCCTAATTGAACTCGAACCCTGACTCTAATTGAACCTTGTTGTAGGGGTTAAATTAGGGTTCAATTAGCATTCTAGTTAAACCCCAATTGTAAGATTAACCAAAATAAGCCTAAATAAACCCTAACTATAACTTGAACTTGACCCTAATCATAACACTAATTCAAACCATAGAAGTATGACATACCATAAAAATTCAAGTTTAACCAACACTCTTTCAACATCCAGTTTGCTTTTAGTCATCAACATTAAGATAGAACTTCTGACACCATTAAGAGAGATAAATGTTCCGACCAAATTTGTATTACATCGACTACAATAGTGGTGTACCATGTGAAAACTCTAGGTGTTAATAATAGTAATATCTAACCCCTTTTATAGATTATGCCATTCACCTAACAATATTTTTAGATTATGACATTCTCAATGGAGATTAGGCAATCTATTGATAGACGTAATCAAGGATACTTATAAGCATGATATAATGATTTTACTCCAAATGAGAACAATGGCATGGGTACATTAGTTCACATCATCATTTGTGACATGCTCATCTAGGACTACATCGAAAACAAATTCATGCTTCTCTACATATGCTGTCAAGTCCATCTAAAGGAAAAAAATTGTTTTAGTCATAATACAACATTGTGGTCTCTAAGCTCAATGCTACTATAATTGCTTTCAAAATCTAGGGAAAACTAAGTTGCTCAAATTCACTATGTTATCCAATAGATATAAATTTTTGAAACAATTTAAGGATGATCATGCTTGAGTTGTCAAAAGATAATATTTTGATAAGATTATAATATTACATGATGTTATAGATTAAGAAGCATAATTGTACTTGTTGTGTAGCCAAATTTTTTTGAGGATGAGGTAGTTTATTTTTTATAGTTTAGAATGAACACGTGTGGATGAAAGGAATTGAGAGGAATAGAAAGAGTTTGTTCAGGTAAACATAGTTACAAACAATTTGCACAGTTTGTCAGGTTTTCCTAATTGATAAGTAGGTATCTACTTGAATATTAACTTATAAGGTTGAAAGGAATTGAGATGAATATGCATAGCTAGTTATGCTTTCCTACTTAACAAGTAGAGGAATCAATTAAAAAAATATATAAAACAAATATTTCTTAAAAATCTATATTTGACTCAAATATTAAAATGCATATATTTAATTTTTATGTTCTTTGAAAATTAAAATTTGTTTTGAAGATAGTTTTTTTTCTAAAATAATTTTATGTGGCTCAAACCCATATTCTTATGAAAAGATCTTGAAGGAAATTATGTTTTTCTTATAAAAAAAAATCTAATAATTAAAATAATTTTTCTTTATATTATTTCCTCTAAATTATTTTACTCAATCAATTTATTTACAATTTTTAAAATCATATACGTTTCATTACTTCAATAAATTAAAGTTTAATATTTTATGATAATATTTTTATTCAAATATTAATATAAAAAAGGGAATCATGTCAATTTTAATTTATATAGTTATAAATATATATATTACTAATTAATACATATATAAATATAATAATATATATATATATATATTTATTTATTTTAATTCAATATAAATATTTAAAATATATATTTACAGCGTGCATAAATCCATGGAGAGGCCAATGGCCTTGTTACTTTAAAAAAATTAATAAAATTTTAATTTTATTATTAATTAATATTTTTTTTTTAAAAAAAAAATTATAATATAATATAAAATATATATATTTGTCTTTACAAATATTTAAATTTATTATATATTTATATATATATTAAAATATTTAATATGAACATTTAAATTGGATATGAAAATTTAAACTTGGCTAAAACTAAACATTTTTTTTTAATTTAAATGAGAAGAAAAAAATCTTTAAATTTAGACTATTTATTTAATTAATATAATAAAGTTATTTATTTCCTTATTAATTATTAATTAGTTAACATTTTTTATTTCACAAACTAACATATAGTAATTAATATAAGTTGTAAATAGAAGGTGAATTATTTCTAAAACAAATATGATAGAATTTGTGATTGATTTAAATGATTAATTTATTAATATTAATTTAAATTTGATTTAAAAGTAATTACTGTTAATTTTAAAGTTGATTTTTAAAAATAATAAATATTTTATAAAAGTAATTAGTATTTATTCTAAATAATTATTGTAGTCTTAATTCATTTATTTTGCAAAACGTATCTTAGTAATTAGAGTTTGTTCAAATTTCAAAGCAATTGAAAATTTGTTAGTTTAAATATATGTTTAATAAGTGTTGTTTTAGAATTAATTTATGACAAAGAGAGGTGATTAGTATTAATTTATTTAAATTATAATATAAAAATAATTTACAAGGTATTCATTTATTTTTAAATAATAATTAATTAATTTATATTAAAAGTAAATTTTTGAGTAATTGGTATTAATATTTTGAAAGAATTAGCTCAATTAAATTTATGCTACAAATCAATTTAGTATTAAAGGTAATTAAAAATAGTTGAATTTTGATGTTATATTGATTAATTAGTTAGCATTTGTTATTCAAAGTTTAAATTTTATTATTATTATTATTATTTTAATAATGCAAAGGAAAATAGTAAATAAATGTTACGTACCCAATGTGAGGGGTAATTAGTAAGTAATTTAATGAAAAGTAATTTATTTTTATAGTGTAATTTAATAAAAAGTAATTTATCGTTATAGTGTAATTTAATTTTCAAAATAGTTAGTATGGTTTACCTCATTGAATTATTGGAAATAAACAACCTAAGTTTAAAAAAACTCCTAAAAATTAGTTAAGATTCTGAAATGGAAGTAATGGAAGTAATGGCGCATTAATCGCTTATATCGGGTGAAATTTGTCTACCAATTAGATTGAAGAGAATTGAATTTTGAAATATGTTTTGTTATATAATTGGCATGTATACATTGATAATAGATAAAAACAAATCAAATAGAAAAAATGCTTCAGCTCTCATTGGTTAAAAAGAGAATTATTAATAACTAGTTAAGATTTGGTGGTGCCTATAGTTCCCTGGCAGGAACTAATAAAAAGATTCAAAATAACGAAATAGATTAATTACAAGTGAAAAAAATAAAAAAATTTGTTTATGGTCTTTGTGGCAAAAAAACCTTGAAAAGTTGCAATAAAAAGTTTATGCTTCCTGAAAATCCGCCCTTATCGCTCAAAGTTTTGTAGCCAATAAAATTGAGGAAAATTAATTTTTTAAATTTGAAAATTTAAAAATCTTGCATATTTACTTTAACTATATACAAATATTTGTCAAACAGAAAAAAAGTTGAGTTCTCATTTGTTAAAATCAAAGTTATTAATAACTTGTTAAGGAAAAGGGGTTGCCTATAGTTCCCTTGGCAGGAACTAATAAAGGTAGAACAATTGAAACAAATGATAAAGTTTGACAAATATTTAAACATTAAATGCAAATTGTCTAAAGATTTAGTTGATACTTGATTAAGTTTGTAAATTAGAAAAATAGGGAGACATTATATATTCTGACAGTGGATGCAAATTGTACAAGCTTTTCCAGTGAGTTGCTAGATACTTTAACGGTGAATACATGTTTAATGCATTAAATGCAAACTTTCACAGATGTGCTGAAGAGCTGGCAGGTGCATGAGCACTCAATGCATAGTCAATTCATGAAGTCATGCATTCACTGCTATAATGCCAACCAACCCACTACCAAAGCTTGTGCATTTTGCATCCAGTAATTAAATATTTTCCAAAATATATAATGTCCTGTTTACCTAATTTGCTTAAAAAAAAATGAATAGTGGATCTGCTTGAACCAAGCTATTGAGTTTTCCTTTTGTAATTCTGATTTTTCTACTATGTCTGATACTGAAACGAAATAATTGCATATGTATGAGAACTTTTGTCGTATTGCTTCTAGAAGTATTCTTTGTTGTTGTAATGCTTAACAATACAAATGGGTATAGTAGATGGCATATGCTCTATAACCAAGATACATGGAACAATTGACAAGACCTTGTTCAAAGTAATCAGTTTTCTGTTTTGAAATTCTCATTTCGTTATTGTGTATAAATTCCAAAGGAAACAATTACACATATCCAACATTGTAACCTTTGTCAAAAAAAGCATTGTTGCATGCATGAAGTTGGTCAATATGTTTACTGTTGTAGGAGAACAGTACGATGGGGAAATTTTTCCTCTGTTTGTAAGAAAGAGCAACAAAACCAATGAAAAAAGCCATAGTAATTAATAAAAACTTTATTGTAAGAGCCAACAACGTATTTAATAACATATAACAAAGTCTTGGTAAGTTATAAGAATTGATTTGCAAAATCTTGTTTACAGGATTTGCAGATTGAAAGATAACTTAATCAAGTATCAACTGAATCTTTGATGTGTGAAATCTATCATTCATCTCTTTTTCTATTGCGTGAAGTAGGTCTGCTACTCTTCTTTGTGTAAGCAAGTAAGCGAAATAGAAGCACATTATAAAATTTGTCAAATAAATTTGATTGCCCAATTTATTTTTTTGCAAATATTAATCTACTTACATCATTGAGAAGTCCTGCCAAAAACAATAAGCTGAGGCTAGTGGTATGCAACAATCCCAATACCTTGTAATGTGTTAATGGTGAATAGGTGTAAATGGGAATGCTTCTCCATGTCTCGCTCAACTGAGTGCATAGATAGTGAGAATGGAAAGGGTGTTACATGTAAACGTGTGAGAATATAGACTAGAAACAAATTTTTCCTTTGATTGATGCATAAGAATATGATCTGCAAATTCTGTGAAGAACGTTGAGGTAGAGAGAAGTGTTATATTGTTTACAAGGCAGAGAACATTTGCAGAAGAAAGATTGCTTTAGTACAAATGTGAATAGTTTATTAACCCAGTAAACAATCAGAAAATGGGCAAACTGGATGTCATATTGCAATGGTTTCAATTACAATTGAAAGATAATAAACAATTTATGTCTTTTTCTATTGGTTGGAGTATGCCTTTTATTCGTTTTTGTTGAAGTAAATTAGTAGAATAGGAGGCCACTATTACTGAAGTAGTC
Organism: Sequoia sempervirens; assembly: GCA_007258455.2. Classification (NCBI taxonomy): domain Eukaryota; kingdom Viridiplantae; phylum Streptophyta; class Pinopsida; order Cupressales; family Cupressaceae; genus Sequoia; species Sequoia sempervirens. The sequence continues at coordinate 79,107,791 of VDFB02047230.1, read as the reverse complement.
AATGCATGTTTAATGCATTATATGTTGTCCATAAACATCAAACATAGAAACACATGATAAAATTTGCAAAAAAATAGACCGACACAATATTTTTTTCTAAACATTCAGGCATTAAATACAAATTTTGCAAGCTTTGTTGATAGGCTCATAGCTACTGGAGCAATGAATACATAGTTAATGCATTGAGTGCTTCCACAGTTGACAACACCTTGGTCAAAGCATTCAATTTAATGCTTATTGATTTAGCCACAAAAAACTAATCTATTTGGGAAAATCACTCAAACAAAACTCTACAGCTTCTCCACCATTCAAGGGCCTCACAGACTTAGCAAACATGGAACAGAGGTATCCAGAGCTAAAAACACACAAGTTTCTAAACAGACAATAAAAAAATGAAAATTAGCACAATAAAATTGATCGCTTTCCTGGAATTGCATGCATTCACTATGCATTCACAACTTATCTACCGAGAAGCCCACCTACAAATCTCGCACAACTTGCGTCTAACAAACTATTGTTTCTAACTTGCTAGTCATACTGTTTAATGCATTAAACATGTATTGACTGCTTCAGTATCTACCACCCTGCCACCAAAGCTGACATAATTTGCATTCAGTGATTAAATATTTGCAAAATATATAATGTTCTCCTATTTTCCTAATTTACTTTAACAAAAATGAATAATAGACCTGCTCCAACCAATAGGAAAAAGGATAAGTTGTTTATTAACTCTAAATTGCAAATGAAACCATTGCAATAGGAACCTACTCCTTAGCTTGAACTGTTCCATGTAACTTGGTTACATAGCATATGCCATCTACAACTGGATGGTTTAAGCAAGGTCCTGTCAACTGTAGGTGCATTGAAAGCATTAACTATGTTTTTATTGCTTGAGTGGCCATTAGTCTATCAGCAAAGCTCGCAAACCAAATTGTGCGACATGAGTTGGAGGGTTGGTGGGTACAAAAGCAGTGAATGCATAGTTAATTCATGAAATCTTAGGTGACTGTTGGGTTTTATTTGTGCTTATTCTTGTTTCTTTATTGCTTGTTGAAAAGCTTGTGTGTTTTTAGTTCTTGGTTGCGCTTTTTCATGTTCGTTATTTTGTAAAAGTGCATTGTTGGTGAGTGGCTTGTCTGTGTGTTTATGATACTTGATAACTTGAAATATTGCTTGTTGTTACAAGAGCTAACGAGGCAAGTGGGTACAATAGATGACATATGCTTTGAGCAAGGTCTTGTTGACTGTCGAGGCATTGAATGCATTAACTATGTGTTTATTGATTGAGTGGCCAGTAGCCTATCAACAAACCTCACAAAAAATTTATTTAATGTTTGAATGTTTGTAGAAATTTATGACGTTGGTCTATTTTTTGCAAATTTTATCATTGTTTATGTGGTTCATGTTTATAAAAAATGTATTATATGTCATGGAATGTGCTATCTGTTTGTGATACTTGATAGCTACAAGTATTGCTCAGTGTTATAGGGAAACTGAATAGTTTGAGCAAGGTCTTGTAGATTGTGGGGGCATTGAATGCATTAACTATGTGTTTATTGCTTGAGTGATTGCTAATGTATCAACAAAGCTCACAAACCAAATTGTGCGAGACATGTTGGAGGGTTGGTGGGTACAAAGGTAGTGAATGCATAGTTAATTTATGAAATCTAAGGCAAGAGCTAGGTTTTATTTGTGCTTATTCTTGTTTGTTTATTGCTTTCTCAAAAGCTTCTGTGTTTTCAAGCTCTTGGTTCTCCTCTCTGATGTTTGTTATTTTGTGCAACACCTCAATGCGGTCAGAGCGGGAGGTAGAATTCCCTACTATTGGGTGGCTCGTCAGTGTGTTTTTGATAGTTCGTAACTAGAAGTATTGCTCACTGCTATAGGAAAAACTGAATGGTTTGACCAAGGTTCTGACAACTATGGAGGCATCAAATGCATCACAATGGCCTATTTTTTTTTGCAAATTTTATCATCAAGCAATTAATGCATGTTTAATGCATTAAATGCAAATTCTATGAGAAGTGTTGGAAGGATGAAGAGTACACAAGCAGTGAATGCATAGTCAATTCATGAAATTCTAGACGAATGCTAAATTACTTGTCAATTGCAAATGAAACCATTGCAATAGTAACCTACTCATTGGCTTCAACTATTTCATTTCTTTTGTCATTTACTATACCTATTTGTACAATTAGGCCTTATAATAGTGAAGAATACTTCTAGTCACAATAGGACAACAGTACTGATATCAGGACAAGTGCAACCACTTAGATGACTTTGTAAAATGAGTACAATTGCAGCAAGATACTATTGTAATCGTTGAATTCATTTTTGAAATAGTTGCTTGTCCAGTGAAATTGTATTGCTTAAAATACTTTGTTGGTAGACTAATGCCTATCCAAGCAATGCATTCAGAGTCAATGCATTATATGCATTGACAGGGAATGAGGCCTTGCTGAAAGATCTAAGAGTATTGCTTTATCTAGCAACAACTGACTACGAGATATTGGGAATGGTTTCTATCACTAATACCAGCATATCATGTTTTTTTACACGCTTGTAAATGTTGTTTCTATGCTAAAAATGTTTACTGCATTTCCTATGTTATTTTCATTTAATACACCATTGTTTCTAATCTGCTTGTCATACCATTTAATGCATTAAACATGCATTGACTGCTTGACTATCTACTGCCCCACTATCAAAGATGACATAATTTGCATTCAGCGATTAAATATTTGCAAAATATATAGTGTCCTTTTATTTTCCTAATTTACTTTAACAAAAATGAAGAATAGGCCTACTCCAACCAATAGAAGAATTGCAACAAACAAGAATTAAGACAACAAAAACTGAAAGCTTTAAGCAAGATCTTGCTAACTATGGAGGCATTCAATGCATTACCTATGTATTCATTACTTGGGTAGCCACCAACCTATCAACAAAGCTCACAAAATTTGTAGTTAATGTCTGTATGTTTGTAAAACTTTATCTTGCACAATTTGCATTTAATAGACTATTATTTTTGATCCAACAGTTAGACCATTTAATCCATTAAACATGCATTGACTGCTTCAGTACCTACCACTCTATCGCCAAAGTTGGCAGAATTTTCTTGAATGGCTACTTCTCTATTAGCAAAGCTCACAAAATTTGTATTTAATGCTTGAATGTTTGCCAAAACATATTGCATTCGTCTACTTTGTTGCAAATTTGAGCAAATCATTGGATGTGCATTTGATATGGGCATCAGTTAATTGTTATAATCCATGTAGCATTCAATTATTTCTTTCATAATTTTGCTTTGTTTACTATGTTTCAATTGCAAATAGGAAGATTGCAATAGTAACCTACCTTTGCAAGATTTATAAGTTAGCTTTAGTTTTTAGGGTATCTGTCCATTGAATAAATGTGTGCATATATTGTCTACAAAGTTAACTCAACATCTTAAACCACAAGAACATCCAAAAAGCTCCTTGATAAACATGAATATGCTCATGCCAGCGGATGAAACCAATCACAATAGCTGATTAAGCAATACTCTGTCAAACCAAAGTTACAATGCTAAACAGGTGTAAACGGAAGGGCTTGTGTATGCTCCATCATGTAATAATGTTGGATTGATACAAATTTGTCCATCAGTTCATGCATTACAGTATAATCTGCAAATCCTGGGGAATACATTTTCTAAATCAATTATAATAGCCAAGTAAACTTGGTAGTCTATTATTAAATAGGTTGTAAGCCCTTCAAATAAAGTATAAAGTTCTTATTAACCAGTGAAGCCTTTTTCATTAGTTTTGCTGCCCTCTTTCTAAGAACCGAGGAAAATTGTTCACAGTTTTCTAATGGGACCTTTTAATAGCCGTAGATGCTTCCTGTCCTTGTCTTGATACAAGTGACTCTATGCCATTGCAACTACAAGTATTTATTATTACCAAAAGGCCTAATCACACAAACAACCACAATAAATGACATGCTATCTAGCATATTAACAGGGAACAGTCGAAGCCAAGGATCTGGTCAGTATTGCAATGCTTTCATTTGCAATTGACAGACAATGAACAAACGAGAATTAGCACATGGAAAACTGAATTCTCTAAGCAAAGTCTTGTCTACTGTAAAGGCATTCAATGCATTAACTATGTATTCATTGCTTGAGTGGCCAATACCTTATCACTAAAGCTCACAAAATTTGAATTTAATCTCTCAATGTTTACAAAAATTCATCACGTTGGTCTATTTTGTTCTAAATTTTAGCAAATCGTTGGATGTGCATTTGATAAATTAGCGCCAGTGAAATTCTATAATTTATGTAGTATTTAGTTATGCCTGTCATAATTGCTCTTTGTTTACTATCGTTCAATTGCAAATGAAAAGATTGCAATAGTGCCCTACCCATATAGCATTTTTAAGCTGGGTCTACTATTTAGGACATTTATGCATTCAATTAAAATATGCATATATTGTCTACAAAGTCAACTTAACATCTTAAGCTGACACATCAAACAATTGCAATAGCAACTGGGTCTGACTGCAACAATAAGTTGCATGTTGGAAAAAAGCCAAGGACATGAAATGCTTATTGGTAGCAGACCATATAACAGGCCTTGAATTTCTACAAGCTATCATGTCTGCATTGTCCATTGTCATATTGCCATTCATGATATTTTTCAATTTTTAAACACTGGTTTAGTACAAACGTGAAAATTTCATCAATCCAGTTAATAATCAGAAAATGGGAAAATTGGATGTCATATTTCCAAAAGCAAATGAGAGAGGATTCTCTAAAAAAATAGCATATTAAAATTGGGGATTTTCTAGTAACAAAACATAGATGATGCAGTGAACATTTTGTCCAAAACAACAATAAATTGTTGTGAAATAGCCCAACAGTAGCTTTCCAATGCTTTTTCACAGTTTTACAATTTACATTGCTTTTTCAGTTTTTAGAGAATCAAAGATTCAATGTATAATAACATTGTTTATAAAGGACTCGAAGAAGTGAATTGTATCAAATACTCATAATTGTACACATGCAAAAGTAGGTGCACAACTACCAATTACTTTAGAATGTTAAGTTAACTTTGAGAATAATGTACACACATGTTTCCTAAACACTAAATCTAACTTAGGAACCAAAGTAAACTGAAGTTAATACACAAGTGCATGACGACAGTAAAGTTGACACAATGTGCATTGAATTCTTAATTTTCTCATTTACAATTGTAATACTTACTTGCCTAATCAAATTTGATTGTCTTGGAGTACACCTACTATACATTTTTGTTTAAGTAATTTAGGAGAATAGGACACTATATATTTTGGCAGACATTTAATCGCTAGATGCAAATTGCACAAGGTTTGCCAGTGGGTTGGTTGGCACTACAACAGTGAATGCATGATTAATGCACTAGGTTATTGATATTTGTTTAAGAAAAATAGGAGACTAGGAAGACACCATAAATTATGGGAAATATTTAACAAATGAATTGCACATCCCATGATTGCAATTATGCACATCTCTGATTGAAAAAGCAACATGCTATAGAGAAAAAAATTAGTTTCATGTTTATGAATTACATGGCATGTCATACACTATGCCCATTTGTTTCTTTGGGAAGTCAGATTCTTGAACCAACGTTCTCCTTTATTTTTCACAACTCTTCCAATTCATAATTGTTAGACACATTGGAATAATTAAATTTCATTACAAACAAAGCGGGAGAATGATACAAGAATCTGACCTTGCAGCTTGTTGTTGAAGAACCAAGTCTAATTGCAGCGATATGGATATTTTTCCTACACTTCAATTGCAACCAATGGTTCTTGTTATAGGTACAATTTCGAGAAATGAGCATATTCCATGACATAGAACATGCTATTCATAAATATGAAACACAAGAGAACACAATAAATTTTGCCAAATATTCAAGAATTAAATCCAAACTGTATGAGCTTTGTCGCTGAAAATGGGCTTAGTGCATTTTAATTTACTCATTTGCATTTTTAATACTCACTTGGCCAATCAAATTTGATTTTTTTGCAATAGGTCTACTAATAATTATAGTCTTAGAAAATTAGAAAAATATGGGAACATTATATACTTGGGATTCATGGACATATTTTTCATGTTTCAAAACCATGATTTATGTCTTTTTCTATTGGTTGAAGCAAGTCTACTATTCATTTTTGTTTAAGTAAATTAGGAAAATAGGACATTATATTTCTTGGCAAATATTTAATCACTGATGCAAATTGCACAAGCTTTGCCAGTGGACTCCATGGCACTATAGCAGTGAATGCATCATTAGTACACTAGGTCTATTATTGATTTTCATTTTAAAAAATTAGGACACTAGGAAGATATTATAGATTTTCACAAATATTTAACCAATGAACTGCATATCCCATGATTGCAATTATGCATATTTCTTTTTGTAGAAGCAACATGCTTATCAGGAAAAAATAGTTTCATGTTTATGAATTGCATAGCATGTCATTCACTATGCCCATCTGTTTATTTGGAAAGTCAAATTCTTGAACCAACGTTCTCCTTTATTGTTCACAACTCTTTCAACACATAATACTTAGATGCATTGGAAGAATTAAATTTCATTGCAAAGAAAGCGGGAGAATGATACAAGAATCTGACCTTACAACTTGTTGTTCAAGAACCAAGTCTACTTGCAACGATATAAATATTTTTCCCCCACTTCAGTTGCAACCAATGGTCCCTGTTACATCTACAATTTAGACAAATGAGCATAGTCCATGACATACAATATGCTATCCATAAACATGGAACACAAAAGCACACAATAAATTTTTCCAAATATTTAAGAATTAAATCCAATCTGTGTGAGCTTTGTCACTCAAAATGTAGTCGATGCAATTGATACATAACACTTGCAAATGAATCAAATTATATAATCTAGACACTTCTGATTTTATTTATATAGACAACACTTCAGTTCTTAATTCTCTCATTTGCATTTCTAATATTTACTTGGCCAATTAATTTGGTTTTCTTGCAGTAGGTCTACTATTCATTTTAGCTTAAGAAAATTAGCAAAACATAGGAACATTATATATTTGGGACTGATGAACATATTTTTTGGAGCAAGTCTACTATTCATTTTTGTTCAAGTAAATTAGGAAAATATCACATTATATATTTTTCCAAATATTTAATCGTTGCATGCAAATTGCACAAGCTTTGGCAGCGAGCTAGTTGGCACTACAAAAGTGAATACATGATTAATGCAGTAGGTCAATTATTGCTTGGTGACCTGTGTTGAAGTAGATGTATACGTGGCATGTAGTGCACATAATCATCATATGAAAAATCTGAGGCAGATGCATCAAAACACTCTTGCCCTCCAGTGCATGTAGTCATAAGTGCTATAAAATCCATGGCAAATAGCATGACTTGCAAATTCTTGGCAAATGCCATGAATTTTAAAGTCATGGAAAATGCCACAAATTTTATAACACTTCCCTGCATTCATTGTAGGCCAAAATAGCCCCTCTGTTTCTTCATCCTTGTAAACTTAGATGCAATATGTGTTTCGCAAATATTTAACCAATGAACTGCATATCCCATGATTACAATTATGCAAATTTCTGTCTACAAAAGCAGCATGCTTATCAGGAAAAAATAGTTTCATGTTTATGAATTGCATGGCATGTCATTCACTATGCCCATCTATCTACTTGGAAAGCCAAATTCTTGGAAGAATTAAATTTCATTGCAAAGAAAGTAGGAGAATGATACAAGGATCTGACCTTACAACTTGTTGTTCAAGAACCAAGTTTACTTGTAGGGATATTAATCTTTGTCCCCCACTTCAGTTGCAACCAATGGTTCCTGTTACGGCTACAATTTAGACAAATGAGCATAGTCCATGACATACAATATGCTATCCATAGACATGGAACACAAAAGCACACAATAAATTTTTCCAAATATTTAAGAATTAAATCCAATCTATGTGAGCTTTGTCGCTCAAAATGCGGTCGATGCAATTGATACATAACACTTGCAAACAAATCAAATTTTATAATCTAGACACTTATAGTTTTATTTCCATTAAATGAAAAATGTCCAAGATGTGTTGGAGAGTTGATAGGTATGCAAGTGGTAAATGCATAGTTAATTCTTGTTTGTTTATTGTTTGTTGAGAAGGTTGTATGTTTTTAGCTCTCCATGTTGTCTATTTGTTTGTGAAACTTTATAACGAGAAGTATTGCTTGTTGTTACAAGGGCGAAGGGAACAAATGGGTGCAGTCCATGACATATAACATGATATTTATAAACATGATACACACAAGCACATAATGAATTTTTCCAAATGTTCAAGAATTAAATCGAAACTATAAGGGCTTTGTTGCTGAAAATTCGCTAATTGCACTTGATACACAACCCTTGCCAATGAATCAAATTCTATAATCTAAACATTTCTATAATCAAATTCTATAATCTAAACATTGCATCGAGGGCTTCACTGTAGTACTAGTGATAGGGACCAATCCCAATATATCATAGTCTATTGTTACTAGATAAAACAATACTCTTTTAGATCTTTGAGCAAGGTATTCTTCCTTGTACAAGCATACAATGCATTAGCTTTGAATTCATTGCTTGGATAGGCACTATCCTACTAGCAAAGTATTTTAAAAAATACAATTTCATTGGACAAGCAACTATTTCAAAAGTGAATTGACCAATTGCAATAGTAACTTGTTGCAACTGTATTCATTATATAAAGTCACTTAAATGGTTGCCCTTGTCCTAAAATCAGTATGATGTGAAAGCATGCACAAGCATTCCTGTTTAGGAATGGTCCCTTTGATTAACAACAACATATCATGTTTTTCAACAAACTTTTCAGTCTTGTTGCCTCACACATATTGCATGCATTGATTAAATATTTGTCACAATATATAATGTCTCCCTATTTTCCTAATTTACTTAAATGAAAATCAATAATAGGCCTACTCCAACCAATAGAAAAAGAGATAAATTATAATTTTCAAACACAAAAAATATGTCCTTAAATCCCAACTGTAGGAAAAGGACAAAAATATTTTAAATAGTTTAATTTCATTGATCAAGCAACTATTTCAAAAGCAAATTTAGCAAATGCAGTAGTAAATGTGTCCATTGCATTCACTATGTTTTGTTATAAAGTGGATGTTGTTGCTTACTGATTTATCCACAAAAACTAAGTAACTGGTAAAGTAGCTCAAAGAGAACTCAATCAAGTATCAACTGAATCTTTCATGTCTAAAATCTATTATCCATCTCTATCTTTATTGCATGCAGTAGGTCTGTTGCTCCTCTTTGTGTGAGCAAATAAGCGAAATAGAAACACATTATAAAATTTGTCAAATAAATTTGATTGGTTAATTGAGTATGTCAAATTGAAATGCAATATATGCAATAGAAACTTTCCCTTTAAAAACATGCATGTTTTATATTGCTAATATATTGCATACTAAAAAGCTGCAATACCGAAGTTTAATCCATTTAAACGGAAATATAACAAAATAAAGTATTGTCTAGCATATAAAGGAAAAAAATGTTGACTGCAAAATAAAAGCAACAAAAAGTTTTAAGTCACAGAACATAAGTTATAGTGATATAGACAAAAGAGCCAGGAACAAAAGCATAACAAAAAAGAGAATTGCAGGTTGATGCAAATATTTAATGTCCAAATGCAAATTGTGCCAGCTTTGGCAGCAAAATGGTAGATACTAAACCAAAACAGAACAATGCAATGAATTTTTGCAAACATCTAGTCATTAAATCCAAATTTTACAAGCTTTGTTGCTAGGCTAGTGCCTATCAAAGCAATCAAGCCACAGTTAATGCATTGTAGGCCTCCACAATGAACAAGATCTAAAACAATATTGCTTTATGTAGCAACAATAGACTACTATTCTAATGCATCAATCAAGGGACAAATTTGTTCCAAGTCTATATTCTCACATGTTCACATGTAACACCCTTGCCATTCTCACCATCCATGCACTTAGTTGACATCTACAACGTATGTAACACAACAAAGCATAGACAAGCATTATCGTTTACACTTGTTCACCATTGACACACTACAAGGTATTGGGATTGCTCCATACCACTATCCTCAGCATATTGTGTTTCTCAAGGCACTTTTCAATGTTGTTTCCCTTCCTTAATGCGTCACTTTAATGGTTTGATACCAATTATTTTTGGTGGGACTTTTCAATGATGTAAATGGATAAATACTTGAAAGGAAATTAATTAATATTTAAACTTGCAGTCTAGCTATACCAACAACAAAAGAGATAAATAATGGTTTTCAAACATGAAAAATATGTCCATAAATCCCAAGTATATAATGTTCCCATATTTTCCTAATTTACTAAAACTAAAATCAATAGTAGACCTACTGCAAGACAATCAAATTTCATCGGCCAAGCAAGTATTACAAATGGAAATGCTAAAATTAAGAATTAGATGCAAATTGTGTTAGCTTTACTGCCATCATGCACTTCATGTGCATGGCATTTTTCCCAGAGGCAAGTTACTGTTGCGATCAAAGCAAGTCACTATTGCAATTGTATAATGTGCATTGGAAATGGCACACTTGTCAATCAATCTACATCTATTGCATTAAATGCTAGTAGGTCTACCACTCATTTTTGTTTAAGTAAATTAGCAAAATAGGACTTTATGTATTTTGGAAAATATTTAATAGCTAAATGCAAATTGCACAACCTTTGATAGAGGGCTCACTGGCACAAAAGCAATGAACCATTTAGTTTTCCTTGTAACAATGAGCAATACTTCTAGTTATCAATACAGTTGCATTGATACAGTCATCTGCCCCCTGCTTAAATTAGAAGCACTTGTAGACTACAAAGTCTACTGAGCCATAACAATTAATTTACAAAGTGCTCTTCACAGGATTTGTAGATCATAGCCCAATGCATCAACCTAGGCACAAATTTGTTTCAAGTGAACATTCTCACACGTCTACACATAGCAGGCCCACCATTCTTACCATCTGTGCAATTAGTTCGCATGCACCAGGTATGTAGAACGTCCAAGCACACATAAGCCTTCCCATTTACACCTATTTAGCAATCTAACCCTAGGCTTAGAAAACATAGCAATTATGCTAGTATTGACATAGTATTTAATGCATTAACTGCTTTACAATGCATGCATTACAGTTATCTGCAAAATTTATCATCTACTTCTATTTTGCTACTTTGCTTGCAAGCAAATCAATACTAGGGGCACATGACAGAATTTGGGAAAAAATAGACCAACGCGATAATTTTTTGCAAACACTCAGACATTTGTTGGGAAAAGGTGTGTTGTACACCTTGCATTATGTATTTAATGTAATTATTCTTGGGGCACTAAATGTTGCATGTAACATTGGAACATAAATTAAGTTGTAAAAATGTAATTATTTAATATTGGGGAAAATAATAAATAAAGCACCCAATATTAAGTAAGGGGACATGGTTTGTAATCTCATAGTTATTGTCACATAGTTTTGTGTAATACCACTTAGTGGTTTTGTGGGAGCTTGCTTCTATAAAAGCAACCACAAAGGTAGTTATTATAAGATGCAATTTTGCATGTTAGCTCTGGTTAGCATTTGTGAGGGTTTGAAGCATGGCACAGGATGTGTGGTTGCATGCTTGTTCACATGGATTGCTTGGAGAGAGCTTGTTGCTTCAATGGTGTTCATGGAGACTCATAAGATGTATTGTAATCTTTATTATTGAATAATACATGAGATGGATGCTTTTGGAGGCTGGGTTTTTTTCCCTCTTGAGGGTTTTCCTAGGGTATATCTTGTGTCATATTTTCATGGGTATGTTGTCTATTCTCTTGCATGTGGATTCTGAATACTTAGATGCATAGATTTCTTTATGGGTTATGTGGAAATTGTCTTTAATTGGCTGAAAGTTTCCAACAAGTGGTATCAGAGCTTTGGTTATGGTTGTATAACCCTTGGTTGAGAAAAATCTTGTTTAAGTTCAAATCTATGTATTGCATGTGAGAATCAAAGCCATGGCAAGATATGAGGGTTTTGCAGGTGTTTTATTGTAGATCTGAGGGTCTTGGGTTTGCTGATTAAATGGGTTGTTTGTGGATCTGGGATGGGAGAAATTTTGGGTGAAATAGGTTTCTTGGTTTTGTATTCAAATGGGGGTTTTGGGGGTGAGCTTTCACAAATGATCTCTTGATCCAAAATAGACCTCATGGTTGGATCCGGATTGGCCGAGAGACGAAAATTGATATATAATTAGACCTATTTCTGATACTGTGAAAAATTGCAAAAATAATTTTTGCCCATGCCCAAATTGTACGAATGTCAAAATATATATATATTTTTTTAAATCGTCAATTTAAATTCATACCTGCAATTTTTTTTTTTATTTTTTTAAATGATTTGAAAAAGACTTTTTGAATTTTTTTTTTGAAAAAAATTAAATATAAATTGGGGGGGGGGGGTGGCGACAGAGGTCGGAGCCCCTCCCCCGTACCACCTGACAGTTCGATGATACTGCCATTGTCGGCGGTACCGACAGTGACAGCATGTCACTGCCAACCACCGGCAGGGTACCAATCGGTCCCTGCCCGACTTTAAACCGCCAGCAATAATAAACCTTTTCAAGGTTTTTTTTTATAAATTTTTATTTAAAATTTCATTTATTAAAAATGAAAATTCCACCCATGCAAATTTTTGGGGCCAACAAAATTTTTATTATATGGGGATTTAAGCAGATTTAATAACAATTTTGGGTCAACCACCCAAGGAGCGGCGCCGCCCAGGTGGGGCCACCGCTTAGCCACCAAAGGTGGTTAAATTTTTTTTGCCTTAAGTGCAAACTGTGCTTTTGCTTCGGAGGGGCATAATTTTCGCCCAGATTGTCCGTTTTTCAACTTCTTGGACTCGTTGGAAAGCTGACTCAGAGCTCTACGCTGTGGTGACATTTTTTTTCTAGATTCTTTAGTTTTGACAGTGTTTTTCTTGGTCAAAGTCAGATGTTTGTTTTGAGCTTCGAGAGGTGATATTAGGTGCATACGGAGTCAGATTTTGGACTTCGAATAGTCAATAGAAAGCTTGTTCAAAGCACTACAGAGTGGATCAGGTTTGGAGATATTTTGGAATGGTTTATTTGTTGTTTTATTTATCTGAGCTATTTATGGGTTTCTTTGACTATGATGATACTGTGAGTTTATGAATGATCAGATCTTGGAGATTTGATGTTGAATTCATTGTATGCTCAGTTGTACATCTCAGATTATTCTATTTTTGACATGGTTATTAGTATATGGTTGGATTTATATGCTTCATTGATGTATCTACAAGTTGTGCAATGTTGTAGGTGGTCTATACTTACATGTTGCATTTATGACTTGGACATGGGTTGTCTTTTCCCATTGGTATTTCAATGTTAATGCATGTTTAGTTTTGGTGGCCTGATTTAGTCACTTGTTTTGCTGATTTTGTTATCATGTTGAGGAGGTGAGATGGTATTACCAAGTACAGTCATGATATGAGACTTATGTAGTTGACTATGATTATGCAGATATGTGGACACAATTGGGTTTGAGTTGTTACATTTTGTGGTGATCATGGTATCATGGATGTTTCTTGTGCTTTAGAGACTTTGGCATGTCATGATGGTTTATGCAGGTGCATTATTGGTGGTATTGGATTGGTTCCTGATTATGGTTGTGGTGGTGTATCTTTGTGGTATGAGGATCATGGTTTTACTTTTCTTTTTGGGAGCTCTTGTTATATTTGAGTTCTTTGATTGTGTGAGGGCCTTTGGTTGATCTTCATGAGGAGATTGTTATCATGATGTCATGGATAGCTTGATTACACTTTTCAGTGGGAGCTTTTTACAATGATGGTTTTGGCGACGATGGATATGTTTATGATGGTTTGGCAGTTGTAGGTATCTTCTTGGCTTGGAGATTTTGGTTCTACTTTTTATGTTATTGACATTTCAGTTGTGTGTGTAGACTTGGATGATCTTCATGGAGAAGATGGTTGTCATGATGCCATGTGTGACTCGGTATCACAGTTTAGTGGGAGTTGTTGGCAGTGACATGGATGCATCATTGGTAAGGTTATCTTCATGTGATTGGGGATATGGTTTTTTCTTGGTTTAGAGTGGTTGTTATTATGTCATGGTTTACTCTTGATATACATTTAGAGTTTGGCATGGTACTTGTTCTCTTGAGACCAAGATGTATATATGTTATGGTGCATGTGATCTCCTATAAGGAGATGGTTAGATCATGATGTCATGGTTATGTTCTTGATTCAGCTGTTAGGAATTTTACTATTGATCTTGGTGGTTCTCTTGGTATTGGATACATTGATCATTTGCTTGATTACTTCATGATGGTGCTATGTTGCATTTGGAGTTTGGTATGGATTGGTTGGTTACAGGTACTCATGGATACTTGGAGACATAGGTGAGGCTTGAGTTCTCTTATGATTAGAGACGTGTGTTGATATGGTTACTCTTGATGAGATTTCAACAGGGAGTCTGAGGAGCCTACACCTTGGTTGGACGTGAGTTCAACATGGACCTATGAGGAGAGTGTTCTTGGATGAGTCATGATGACTTGGATGTCTTGGAGGAGAATTCTCATTCCTCACTCTTGGTCTACTCGGTAGTTTCACTTGAGAGGTATTGCCCATTGTTACTTTCAGGTGCTTTATGTTTTATGCTTTATCTTCTCATGCATAAGGATCTTGAGCTATGGATATATGGTTTTGGAGGGTTCATTTGAGGAGTGTTGGCATGTTTATCTCCTTATGCATTGTGATTACATTCATTGATGTTGAGTTTAGGAGATGTATTGGGCTTATTTCCTTCATTGGAAATGGATTTAGTTTGATCTTCTTTGGTTATGATGGGCTTACATCCATGTTGATTACATGATACATATGTTATGTTTGATCTTGGAGATTGAACGATTAGGTGTTGTTATGGAATTTTTTTTTGGGGTGTTGTGGAGGAGATCATACTTGACACAGTTGGCTTTTAGAGGTGTATGTAGGATATTTTTCTTATAGGTTATTGATATACATGTTTGGATATCATTGTGGATGATTCCTTGTTACTACATGATGTAGTTTACACTTTCTATATGATGTTATTGGTAGACTTGGTATGCCTTGATCTTTTTCAAATTTGCATTACCCATGCGGTGGGAGCTCTTGGATGTATATGTCATTCTTGGACAGGTTTTGCACATGGATTTTATGATTGCAGTTTATGGGTGTATATGTTTATGGCATGATTTTACTATGTTTTGTATACCTTGAAGGTATGGACAGTTGGATGTATTGGAACTTGTTGTGGGTTTTATTTCAGCTTTTGTGTTTGTGTATCTTGACAGCTACTGGTGCATATTGATACTTTTGGATTGAGTGTATGTGTTTGGGATATCAGTTGAGGTAGGAATTATGCTTCGTTGTGACAGATTATGTGGCTTCTCTATTGGATGGCTTCTTATCTTTGTGCATTGGCATGATGGAGGACAAGAGCATTCATGCTTGCAATTGTGGTCACTTTGATTCTTGTTGCAGGTATCTTGATAGAGCACACAAAGAATTTTGATTCCATGATGGTATATGTGGCTATATGGATTGTTCATTTGATTCATGTTTTGAGGTTCCTTGTTCCCCTTATGCAATGTATACAACAAGTGGGATAATTTTGGGAAAAGGTGTGTTGTACACCTTGTATTATGCATTTAATGTAATTATTCTTGGGGCCACTAAATGTTGCATGTAACATTGGAACATAAGTTAAGTTGTAAAAATGTAATTATTTAATATTAGGGAAAATAATAAATAAAGCACCCACTATTAAGTAAGGGGACATGGTTTGTAATCTCATAGTTATTGTCACATAGTTTTGTGTAATACCACTTAGTGGTTTTGTGGGAGCTTGCTTCTATAAAAGCAACCACAAAGGTAGTTATTGTAAGATGCAATTTTGCATGTTAGCTCTAGTTAGCATTTGTGAGGGTTTGAAGCATGGCACAAGATGTGTGGTTGCATGCTTGTTCGCATGGATTGCTTGGAGAGAGCTTGTTGCTTCAATGGTGTTCATGGAGACTCAAAAGATGTATTGTAATCTTTATTGTTGAATAATATATGAGATGGATGCTTTTGGAGGCTAGGTTTTTTCCCTCTTGAGGGTTTTCCTAGGGTATATCTTGTGTCATATTTTCATGGGTATGTTGTTTATTATCTTGCATGTGGATTCTGAATACTTAGATGCATAGATTTCTTTATGGGTTATGTGGAAATTGTCTTTAATTGGCTGCAAGTTTCCAAAAACATTAAATACAAATTTTGCAAGCTTTGCTGATAAGCTAGTACCCACTCAAGCAATGAATACATAGTCAATGCATTGAATTCCTCCACAACCGAGAATACCTTTCTCAAATCCATCAAGAATAACAAACATCAAAGATGACAACACAAAGCCAAAAACACACAAGCTTCTCAACAAACAATAAACAAATAAGAATAAGCACAAATAAAACCCAACACTCACTTGAGATTTCATGAATTAACTATGCATTCACTGCTTGTGTACCCACCTACTGTCCAACACATTTCATAAAGCTTGCATTTAATGCATTAAACATGCATTCATAAAGAACATGGAAGAGATGAACCTAGAGTTGAAAACACACAAGCTTTTCAACAAACAATAAACAAATGAGAAGTAGCACAAATAAAACCCAACACTCGACTAAGATTTCATGAATTAATTATGCATTCACTGCTTCCATACCCACCAGCTCTCCAACACACCTCTCATAATTTGTATTTAATGGATTAAACATGCATTCACTGCTTTAGTACCCATCAACCCGCCGCAAAGCTCCCACAATTTGCATCCACTGATTAAATATTTTCCAGGATACATAATTTTCCCTTATTTTCCTAATTTACTTAAACAAAAATATGTCCTTAAATCCCAACTATAGAAAAAAGACAACAATATTTTAAACAATACAATTTGACTAGCGAAGCAACTATTTCAAAAGAAAATTCAACGATTGCAATAGTAACTTGCTTTTGGGAAAAAAATAGTTTCATGTTTATGAATTACATGGCATGTCATTCACTATGCTCATCTGTTTATTCCATAAGTCATATTCTTGAACCAGGCTTCTCCTTTATTGTTCACTGAATTCATTGCAAACAAAGGAGAAGAATGATATAAGAATCTAACCTTCCAGTTCCTTGTTCAACAACCAACTATATTTGCAACCATATAGATCTTTGCCTCTGTCTCCAATTGCAAGGACTACTTCCTGTTTCACAGACAAATTAGACAAATGAGCAAACTCCATGACATATAATACATTGTCCATAAACATAAAACACAAAGGCACACAATAAAATTTGCAAAAAAAACCAGCATGATAAATTTTTGCAAACATTCAGACATTAAATACAAATTTTGCAAGCTTTGCTAGTAGATTGTTGGCCACTCAAGCAATTAACACATAGTTAATGCGTTCAAACCCTCCACAGTCGACAAGACCTTGCTCAAACCACTAAGTTTTCCCTATAATAATGACCAATACTTCTACTTATCAAGTATCACAAACAACAAATGAGTCACTCATCAGTAATACACTATTTTGACTGCTCCTCCCCCATTCAACCACTGCAAAGAATAACAAACATCGAAGACAACAAATCAAAGCTAAAAACACAAAGCTTCTGAACAAACAATAAAAAAATGAGAATAAGCACAAATAAAACCCAACACTCGCCTCAAATTTCATGAATTAACTATGCATTCACTGCTTGTGTACTCACTAGCTGTGCAACATATTTCACAAAGCTTGCATTTAATACATTAAACATGCATTCACTGCTATGGTACCCACTAGCATGTCGCCAAAACTCGCACAATATGCATCCCCCGATTAATTATTTGCCACAATATATAATGTTCCCCTATTTCCCTAATTTACTTAAAGGAAAATGAAAAATCGACCTACTCAAACCAATAGAAAAAGAGATAAACTATAATTTTGAAGCACAAAAAATATGTGCTTAAATCCCGACTATAGGAAAAAGACAAAAATATTTTAAACAATACAATCTCATTGGCCAAGCGACTAATTGAAAAGCAAATGCAGCGGATGCAATAGTAAATCTTCCTATTGACAGGAACTAATAAAAAATATTCATTTCTTTATAAGAACCGAAAAAACTATGAGGTCCTTGCCCACCATATGTTCACACATCCTAAGTTCTTCTACAATTCTTTAGTTTTTGACGATTTTTATTGGGTTTTTTTCGTATGCAAGTGAAGAGCTTAAAGATATTGTTCAGTTTTTGGACAGTTATGACGAATGCGAGAGGATTCATTAATTATGTCCACAAAAGTCAAAAAGTGTTCATTTAGAGGTGACATCCGAATATATTCTCTATTGCTCCAATAATTGTGCACTTTCGTTGTTACAAAAATAAAAATAAAAATCCTATTCATAATCATATTGGTACATATTAATTAGTCGATAGGCTATATATAGTGTGAGATTTGAGTCCGAAACAAGTCTTACGCCTACAAACCATTATTGAGTCATCAAAAAAACAAGTTTTAGTTGTCATTTAATGGTAAAAGCCTCCAAAATATCAAGTAAAAGCCTTTAAAATCTCACTTATCGCATAAAAGCCAAATAAATATTGATTTGACAACTAGATGGGAACATTCTATTTCCATTTGTAGTACTTTTTGTCAATTTGATGGCGGATTTCCTTTTTCTTCTTTTTCATTGCTTTTTGTTTTAAATTTGTATGCAATACTTAATTTCTTTTTTAAAAAATCTAGATTTGTCTAAGTTTATTTTTTTCAATTATTTATCACTTCTTATTACTTGTTTAATCCATCCACATGCAACTAGAATTTGTAACACATACATGCACAGATGTCACATACTCTCTAACATATTAACATACATATAGTTTTCTACCAACGTAATCCTTGAACCTCCTTTAGGTACAAGTGCTAGTATTAGTCATGTGAACTAATAAGGCCTATTTACTAATGTATTGAAATTATCTTTTCATCTAAAAAGTTTGAGGGTGTGTTGTTTCATTTTCCAAATGCCACATCAAAGACTCGCAGTGGCACAAACCAACTCCTCACTAAACTCGATTAATACTTATTAATATCTGAGTTGGGGATTATTTCCCACATTTTTCTCACTATTTTCATCGGCCATCGCTCTTGATCAACTACATTCTCCACCATACAATATGCCTATGGGATACTCTCTATGGTTTTAGGTTTAACATTTAGCTATCATTTCTCCTTTCAATTTGCAATCAATAGTACTTTTGAATCTATTATGCTCTAGTAATTGTATTTTTTGGTCTTCATTATGCAATTCACTTAGGGTTTCATTATCATGAATGCATTTCCCTTTTATAGTGATATAATCAACAAACCATATATAATCTACTACCCTTATTAAGCTATGGTTTAATTATAGAAACCCTTGTTTCCATTTATTAAAGTGACATATAAGGGGCTTACTTCTCATGTTTTTATCATCAGACCATGTATAATCTACTACCCTTATTAAGCTATAGTTTAATTCTAAAAAACCTCAATTTTGTTCATGAAAGTGATAAATAAGGGGCCTACTTCCTGAAACAAAAGGAAAAATGAATGGTAGGAGGTGGATGGTGTTAAAAGGTAAAAGGGTTTCACCTAGGTCACCCTCAATTTTCCTAGTTTCATTAGAAAAGGAGATCTCTTAAGGATAAATTTGACTTTCAACCTTGAGGTGAGTCAACCCTATGGGGAGATTTGGTTGTTTACCTAATGATATAAATGACTGAAATGCACTTTGGGGAGATAAAAATAAAATACCATATGAACTCAATTATGTGATGTAAAATTTGAAATCCAGAATATAAGGATAGCACAAACAAAAACAATAACTTTCAAGCAAATCTAAGAAGGTAAGAGTGATATGTACTAGACTCCAAAAGTGGGTGTTGAGTGTCCTGCAAGGACAAATTCGCCCTAGGGTGAATGGGTCTCTGTACAGGGGTCCAAATTTTAATTTCACAATCCTCTAATCCCAGATCTTAGCTCCTGATTTCTCCATATTCCACTGTCAAAAAGTCAAAAATAAATTTTGTGGGTGAGTTTCAGTGGCTTGACAACTTTGACAACTTTGAAAAATTGCTCCTTTGATCCAATTTCAGTCCTTCACCTGCAAATCTGCACATACAAAGAGAGGGAAAATGTTTGCTTTTTGGGTGAATAGGGGTTTGCCTTGGTCAAACCCCGCTTTGGTAATTAAACCTTGATGAAATAATGATAAAATGGAAAGAATTTGATGAATGAACAATGTTATGTCACAACTCACAAAACCCTTAATGGTTGCCCTTAGAGGACTGAATTCTAACACATCTCTCTAAGGATTGGATCTTGCTTGAATTAGCTTGAATGATTGCTTGATTTGATGCTTAAATGCTTGAAACCTACATCACAATGTTAGCTCCAAAACATTAGATGAACACACATGAATCTTGACATGATGATATGATCTTGAAGGTTGTTGTAGATGCTTGATAAATATGTTCTTCAATGCTCTTAACAATAATATTTGTTCATATGAAATTTGGATTATGCGTGTTAAGTTTGAATTGATAAAATGACTATATTTATAGGTGTTTATCCAATTTCTCAAAAAATAGATTCCACAAGCCGACATTTGGAACTTGAATTTGAATTATTAAAATGTTGCCAAGAACATATTAAAAATTGGGTCTTGGAACTTAAGGAGGACTTGTTCGCCCTTGGGCGAATGGGTCTTGGGACCTAAATCCAAGACACAATTTCCAAGGTGTTTAAAATAATGTTATCAATTGTTTAATGTTGGTTTCCCTTTTGGAAAATGGGAATAATAAGGCTTAGGAATGCATAATTTAGGTCATTAGAAGCTTAATTAAGTCCAATTAATTAAGGGGATGCAAACTTAGTGTGAAAATGTAAAGGTGTACATTTTTCAACACTACACTTCCCACATTTTCCTACTTTTTTTTTTATCATTTTTCATCATGCATCGCTCTTGGTCGACTTTCATTTATCTTTAAATTCACAAACAAGGATACTTGTGAATATTTGTACCATCATTATGCAAAACGTCAAAGGTTTCATTCCCATGACCCAATTGCCCTTTTTAGGTTGATATTTTGAACACAGTATGTATAATCTGATACCCTCTTTATTTAGGGTTTAATTTTATGTTTCTATTCATAAAACTATGTAAATGTTTTTGTGAGTTTAATTCATTGTTTATTCCAATATTAACTACAGTCGTAAAACCCCCCTTTATATTCATGAAAATTTGTATATGTTTATGTCTTATCGCATTATTCCAAAAACCATCATCTATATTCATGAAACAGTGTTGTGTGGCCTTTTTCTTACCATCTAAACAAACCACCATATATATGGTTCAATTGATAATTTTTATATACTCACATTTACTTTATGGGGATCCATAATTTAGTTGCATTTTAAATTCAAGGTTATCTTTTGTTATGGGTTTAATTCCAGAAACCCCCAAATATATATTCATTAAACTATGTATATATTACATAAGTGTTATTTGAATGCATGAGGATCATGGAGCCCTCAAACTCATCAGAAAGAAAATTCCTTCAGTTATTTTTTAGATTCTTTCTATTTAAGAAGGGAAGAACATATCCCAATGATTACTTACATAGAAACTAAACATCTTCATGTTCTTCTTTTCCATAGCTTCCCTAAATAAAACCGAAGTTTGTGTTGACACTTTCTTTTTCTTCAATGTGTTAGCATCAAATATATCAACAATGATGCCAAATGCAGGTGATTTGTTGATGGACCATATTGCATTGTTGATTACTTCATTATTGGTAGGGTGTACTAGACTATGTGTTGCCACTTGACCCCAAGTCTTTTTTCCCATCAACTACACCACATTTGTGAGAAACACTTCATATATTTGGCCTTTGTGAATATGTCTAACTGTACTTTGTAATTGTTGCTTATGTGCCTACAACCTCAACCTTGAAGAGCCTTTGGATGTGTTCGCTAGTCGTCTCTTATGCACCTTGACACTCAACTCTGAAATCTTCCTCTCTACCGTTTTATGGTTATTTTCTTCACACACATCTATTTATACTACTCTTTTGATTTCCTTTGATCTAGTTGTTTGTATTTTGAGGACTTGTTGAAATATCGATGAAGATTGATACTTCCCCTCAAAATCAATTTTGCAAGCATGTGATGCTAAGGATGATAGGTTTGTAGGATCTTGGCCATTTTGATTTTGTTGATGCAACCCTTTCCAATCTTGTGTTTCTATATGTTCTCATTGTTTGAATTTCATAGTTGCTTGGGATTGGGATCTCCTTATCCCAGTTATTACTATAGCTTCATTACCTCAATGCAACATTGTTTTGAACTTCACATTCTGGCATTCTCTCATTGTCCAATACCCTATCTAATCCATTTGATATATGTATGTATGTATGTATACATATATGCATACATATACATATATACATGAAATGACAGAAAAAATCCCCCCTCTAGCATGGCCTTGATTTAATGTTGCAATGTGTCTAACATATTCACATTAGGTCTTGGGTCCTTGTGAACTAAATGAGCTTATTGGTGCCTTATTTGGAGTGTTGTAAAGTGTTGTAACACACTTTCAAACTTTTTCTAGGGTTTTATTTAATAATTGGGCTTCTTTATGCTTTAATTGGCCTTATTTTGCATCCACAAGCCTTATTTAATGCATCTTTTCAAGGATAATCCTGACACAAATCAACATCCAATCATATTTCAGGTGTTTTCAAACTATGTGGCCCAGATTTAGTGATCTGGGTCTCATACGCCACCTTGGGCGTATGAGTCCCAATTAGGTTTTTCGGTCTTAATCTTGGTTTCACACCTTTTTGAGCATTTTTGAATTTGATCCCATAAGTTATGTCTAATGGGACTCATTCGCCACCTTGGGCGTATGCGTCCCGTGTGGCCCAAAATTAAAATTAATTCAAATTTTTGGTGGGATTTTATCCTCCTAGATTTGATGTTGGCTTGTAGTGGTGTAATTTCAGGAATTCTTGCATAATTAAGTATAAATGCAAATTTCTTTCACTCATTTTACACCTAGCAAGTTGAATGAGCATCCTTATAGCAAATTTGAGTTCACAAGAGCATTCAAGTGTTTACAAGAGCATTCAAGAGTAGATTATCAAGTGATTTAGAGCATTATTCAAGCATCAAGCATCAAGCATCATGTCAAAGTATTCATGCATCATGTTTGTTTTGGAGCTAACAATTGTGATGTAGGGTTTCATGATTCAAGCTAGCATTTCATTCAAGATATATCACATTCAAGCAAGAGTCGAGATCTACATCCATTGGAGCCACCTCATACATGTTTGCAACACTTCATTGTTATGGTTTGGTGAGTTGCAACATCATATTTTGTTCATTCATCATTCTCCATTCCTATTTCATTTTATTTCAAGGTTTGATTACCAAAACGAGGTTTGACCAAGGCAAACCCCTATCCATTAAAAAAACAACATTTTTCCCTCTCTTTAGTGTGTGATTTGCAGGTTGAGGTTGAAGATACATTGAAGAGAAAGTTTGGAGAAAGTTTTTAAAGTGTTTAATGTTGTCAAAGTTGTCACCTTGCATCAGAGATACTTGGAGGACTTCTATAGGTTGCAAATCAGGGTTTCAGATCCAGAAATCAATTAGGAAGCACAGAGCAGACCTTGAAGACCAGATTCAGAACTTGAAGTTTCAAAAAACCCTGACTAGACTGATACGGCAGTTCTGGTGTATGAGTCCCAAATTAGGTCAATTTTTAGGTTTTTACAGATTTGGATACCCATTTGCCAGATTCTTGTTTCTGCACTAAAACCCCGATTTGGGACCGATTCACCCAGCTTGGCGTAAGAGTCCTAGTCAACATTAAAGTTAGAATTTACAACATTTTAGAGCTTCATCTAGTCATCTTTAGATTTCCAGGTGCACACATTCCATCTTGCAGCTTTTTGTTATGTTTTACATACTTTTCTAAGTCATTTAGTGAAGCATTACAACATATTAGGGTTAAGCATTTCATCTTGTATTGCATTTGTCTTTCCAAGCCCTAGCTTGGTGGTGAACCCCTCATTAGTTTACAATTAGTCCCTAGGACAACCCTATTGCATGATCTCTTTCTCCTTTGCATTGATATCTCTAGGGTTATCCTTGAATGAAATAATTGGAAAGTGGGTGTGCTCTATGTCCTAAACCATACGAAAGCACCATAACCCATTTTTGATCATTTCATTTTGGTGAACCTACATTTAGAACATTATAATTTTGATTTATAGTGCATCATCATCCTAGATCTTGCTTGCATTAACATTGCATTAGGGTTTGCATTAGTTAATTGGCATTCTAGGGTTTTCAAAATTTTCATTAGTGAAAGTTCATATAGCTTGCATTTTTGCATCTCAAATAATTGAAATTAAAAAAAAAAATGCATTTCCACTCAGGATAAAGATCATACAACATAAAAAGCATAAAAATCAATTGAAAATTTTGAAAAAAACCCTCACTAGGACTCATACACCCCTCTGGGCGAATCAATCCTAGTGCAGATTCTACACTACATTTTTTAGAATTCAAAGCTTTGTTTTTGTGCTCTTGTTTGCTATTTATAGCTTTCTATTTTAGTGTACAGAGTTTCTATTATAATCATTTCCTTGTTCTTAGATTATATTGCATTTGCATTCATCTTGCATCTAATAGCCCTTGTGAGAATTTCGTGTCCTATTGCTAATACTGTAGTGAGACGAAGTTCGAGACTCATGTCATCCTGCAATAGCACAATCGTCATGGATCTTGTGTTGTCTAGCTCTTTCACTCCTAGTATTGACACTAGTACACTAGGTATGGACCATACCCTTAACAACTCCTTACCTTCAAGTAGTGTGACACATGTTGAAACAATGGTTGCTAGTGTTCTGCAATAAAACATAATTCAAATCCATGAAGACTTAGCAAACCTACAACATCAAGTGCAAAATGATAACATTTCAACTAGCGCCATCCATACCATAGATAACATTCATCATATGCTTGAAAGTGAAGATGGACTTGACCTTGTGAAGAACATAGTTCAAATCTTTGGAAAACACCTCACCTCAACCACTAGTTGTCCTTTACCTACAAGCAATGTCACAAGCTAAGGAGGAATTCCAATTCCTCCTCCCACAACAATTGCCTCTATTCCTACCTATACCATCCCACAAGTCACAACAACAATGCAACTGACTAGTAATGTGGTTCCTTCCTTGGGTATTTCTGCTAGCATTCCTAGTACCTTTGTGGCATCACACGTCATATCTCCCACTACCTTACCACCTATAAGCATTCCATTCACTTGTCCCTCGAACACATACACCCCTCCACCTTTTTCACCTCCATATCACTACACAAGCAATGACCCTCTCATAAATCAACTCTTCCAAACTGTCTCATCCCTTCAAAAACAAATTTCCACCATCAACCAAAATCAAAATGGCCCACCTACATATTATGTCAAAAGTATCCCATTGTCCTTGGAGATTGCAAACACCGATGCCACAAGGTGTAGAGGTGCCTAGATTCTAGAAATATGGGGGAAAGGGAGATCCTTCTAACTATGTTAATGCTTATACTACCTTATGTAGTGAATTTTTCCTTGATGATAAACTCTTGGCTAAGCTTTTCCCTAGCTCCTTGAAGGATACTGCATTAGAATGGTTTTCTTCTTCTCCAAATAACTCAATTCGTTCATTCAATGAACTTGTTGAGGAAATTTTCAACCATTTCCAAGTGCATATGACTTCTAAAATGACTTTGGCTGATTTGATGAGATGTAAGCAAAAAGAAGAAGAAAATATTATAGACTTTATCTCGTGATATCAATCGCTTTATTCCCAAATCAATGTCAAGGTCCCTAATCCTCACCTTCAAAAGATGTTCATAGAAAATTTGCAAAGTAAGATACAAGATAAGCCTACCATGATGAAATTTCCCTCCTTCATTCACTTGTGTACTACCCTCTGTGATTATCAAAATTTGGTTAGTAGTTGAGATACAAAATCTACCTCTAGCCGTACTAAGAAATCTGAGTCTGCAAACCAAAACAATTCCCAACCTTTTAGAAAACAGAATAGGTTTCCTTCAATTCAATCCCCCTCAACAAACAACTTAGAATGTCAATAACCAAGTAGCTATTGTTAAAGCCGTGATACCCTTCAGCTATGGGGACCCGAAAAGACATTCACTCCCTTACCCGATACCCTTCACAATACAATGACACAAATCTTAGAACAAACGATGATTACCTTGCCTCTTGTTAAAACATCCAACCCTAATAAACCATTTCCTGCAAGCTATAGGACAAATTCTTACTGTGTGTATGAAAATATGCCAATCATAATGAATTCAAAACACATTCAATAAAACTTTATATCAAAGAAACTGAAAGAAAAATAAACAAACTCTTTATGGCAGCTTCTTCGAAGTCATTTTATTGCTCTCTATCTCTAGCGTTTCGTTGATTTAAGTTACTCTCAGATTTTATATGCCAAGCTCAACGAAATGGACTACTAGAGAATGAGATTTAAATTAAAATGCATACTATACTAAGATGCAAGATTATTGCTAAGATATGATTGTTACTAGAATGCTAAAGATGCAAGTACGTGAGTGTAATTGCGTATGTGTGTATATGTCTATGTGTGTGTACGTCTGCATAACCAATGCTTGGATTCACACATGTATTTATATAGTTTTTGAAAGAACCTGATTGGCTATCGTGATCAACGGTTTAAATCAAGCTTGCCGGGATGAATGGTGAGAGATTTTTGAAAGTTGAGAGAGAGATGGAAGGTTTCCTCCAAAAATTTTCTCATTCAGATCTGAAGGAAAGTCGCCATTTGAGGGGTGAGTTGAGGATAAGTTTCATAATTAAATAAATAAATTTATTTAATTATATGTGAGGATGAATTTAGAAGTTTGCATAATTAAATTAGTAATATTTAATTATGTGTGAGAGATGAAAATGGAAGCTTGCATAATTAGATTAGTAATATTTAATTATGTGTGAGAGATGAATTTAGAAATTTGCATAATTAAATAAGTAATATTTAATTATGTGTGAGATGAAAATAGAAGGTAATTAAATATTTAAAATATTTAATTATGTGTGGAGTGAGAAAAGATATTAAATTAAATATTTATAATATTTAATTCAACTATGAGATGAAGAGGGTGTTTGGAGGAATATTCCATTATTTGAATTCAAATATTCAAATTTAGAATAACATGATAATTAATATAAATAAATTATAAAATTTATTTAATTTAATTAAGAGGAATATGGAAGATGGTAATAATTAAATAAAGTTATTTATTTAATTAAGGTAGAAGAATTATAAAAGTGAACAATATAAATAAATAATTAAATTTATTTATATGTAGATGACTTTAGAAGATTAATTAAATAATTTATATTTAATTAATTAACAAGCTTGATTAACCATGACCATTTTTAGACGTATACATTTTGCCCCTCTTTGAAGTGATGTGTGAAACGCATTGCTTGAAAGCAAATAAATTTTTTGCTCATGATATGTTTTTGATGCTGATGCCGATGATGCCCCTTCGGGAGGTAAATCACGGATGAAGATATGAGGTTCAAAAATGTGATAAACGAAACTTGATTGGATGATGAGATTCCGCTGGGGATTGAGTGATTTAGCTCTCAATAATTGGTGTAAGAGATGCCCCTGGTGAAAAAAATAAAGTAAATGCCACCAAAAACTCACCTTAATTGACCCATATAAAGTAAAAGGGGTAAAAGTGGAAGTCATTTTCACCCTTTGACTATAGTAATTTTTATGCTCTGACAGTGACTTAGCGAAATGCCGATTCCCTTTCACACACATAGATTCGAGCAAGCCCGCCGATTCCAAAGACCAGCCACGTATGGACCATCGGTGAGTCGATTGAACCCTTTATGATTCAAATTTTTTGTGAATTTGATCAATTTTTAAGCTTTTTTTTTTTTTCATGCGGATTTAGGAAAAAAATAACATTTTAGCGCATTCGCTAATATGTTTTAGCTCATTCAAAACTTTCCATAACACATATAGGGTGTTCTTTAGTGCATATAGGTGTAGGGTAAAACCAGGTGTTCTAGCGCATACGAAGTGTAGATTAGCGCTTATAGGGTTGAAGTCCGGCTAGAAAACTTTAGCGCATCTAGGGCACAAAGTTGCGCATATAGGGATTG
>VDFB02047230.1:79039817-79079247 GCA_007258455.2 Sequoia sempervirens | reverse complement strand
TTTACATATATATACATATGTATGTATGTATATATGTATGTTCATATTTATGTATGTGTATGCATTTATACATATGTACATACACACATATTTACATATGTATGTATATGTATGCATGTATATATGTATATAGGTATGTGTGTATGTACATATATATAAATGCATACACATACATACATACATACATACATACAATACATACACATATATATGCATACATACACATAGATATGTATACATACATATATATACATGTATGTATGTAAATATACTTGTTCTGAACTTCACATTTTGACATTCTTTTGAGTTGTCTAGTACTCTATCCAATCTATCCCACATATATGTATGTATGTATATATATGCATGTGTGTGTATATACATGTATATATACATACATACTGACATACATACACACATATATGTATATATATATATATGTATATGTATATGCATATGTATTATATACATACATACCATGTATATGTATTGAAATGGCAGAAAATGGGTTAGGATGCTTTCGTATGGTTTAGGACATAGAGCACACCCACTTTCCAATTATTTCATTCAAGGATAACCCTAGAGATCTCAATGCAAAGGAGAAAGAGATATTGCAATAGGGTTTTCCTAGAGACTGATTGTAAATTAATGAGGGGTTCACCACCAAGCTAGGGCTTGGAAAGGCAAATGCAATACAAGATGAAATGTTTAACCCTAATATGTTGCAATGCTTCATTAAATGACTTAGAAAAGTATGTAAAACAAAACATAAAGCTGCAAGATGGAATGTGTGCACCTGGAAATCTGAAGATGACTGGATGAGGCTCTAAAATGCTAGAAATTCTAACTTTAATGTTGACTGGAACTCATACACCAAGCTAGGTGAATCAGTCCCAGATTAGGGTTTCTTTATAGAAACAAGAATCTGGCAAATGGGTATCCAAATCTATAAAAACTTGAAAATTGACCTAAATTGGGACTCATACACCAGAACTGGCGTATCAATCTAGTTAAGGTTTTTTGAACCTTCAAGGTATGAATATGGTCTTCAAGGTCTGCTCTATGCTTCCTAATTGATTTCTAGATCTGAAACCCTGATTTACAACCTGTAGAAGTCCTCCAAGTATCTCCAATGCAAGGTGACAACTTTCACAACTTTAGACACTTTGACAACTCTCTCCAAACTTGCTCTTCAATGTATCTTCAACCTAAACCTGCAAATCAAACACTAAAGAGAGGGAAAAATATTGTTTTGTTAGTGGATAGGGGTTTGCCTTGGTCAAACCCCGTTTTGGTAATCAAACCTTGAAATAAAATGAATAGGAATGGATAATGATGAATGAACAAAATATGATGTTGCAACTCACCAAACCCTAGCAATGAAGTGTTGCAAACATGTATGAGGTGGCTCCAGTGGATGTAGATCTTGACTCTTGCTTGAATGTGATAGATCTTGATTGAAATTCTAACTTGAATCATGAAACCCTACATCACAATTGTTAGCTCCAAAACAAGCATGATGCATGAAGACTTTGACATGATGCTTGATGCTTGAATAATTCTCTAAATCACTTGATAATTTGCTCTTAAATGCTCTTGAATTCTCTTATAAACACTTGAATTCTCTTGTGAACTCAGATTTGCTATAAGGATGCTCATTCAACTTGTTGGGTGTAAAATGAGTGAAATAAATTTGTATTTATACTTAATTATGCAAGAATTCCTGAAATTACAGCACTACAAGCTAATATCAGATCTAGGAGGATAAAATCCCACCAAAAGTTTGAATTAATTTTAATTTTGGGCCACACGGGACTCATACGCCCAAGGTGGAGAATGAGTCCCATTAGGCATAATTTATGGGACCAAATTCAAAAATGCTTAGAAAGGTGTGAAACCAGGATCAAGACCCAAAAACCTGGGTGGGACTCATACGCCCAAGGTGGCGTATGAGTCCCAGATCACTAAATCTAGGCCACACAGTCTGAAAACACCTAAATTATGATTGGATGTTCATTTGTGTCAGGATTATCCTCAAAAAGATGTATTAAATGAGGCTTGTGGATGCAAAATAAGGCCAATTAAAGCATAAATAAGCCCAATTATTAAATAAAGCCCTAGAAAAAGTGTGAAAGTGTGTTACAACACTTTACAACACTCCAAATAAGGCACCAATAAGCTCATTTAGTTCACAAGGTCCCAAGACCTAATGTGAATATGTTAGACACATTACAACACTAAATCAAGGCCATGTTAGAGGGGGGATTTTTTTCCATCATTACATCTAGCCCCCACTTTAGTGAGAGGAGGAACTTTCTTCCAACTCGCACTAAAGTAGATCAACGCACACTAAGAGGGGTCCAAATGCACCAATACTAGTAAGATAGGATGACCATGATCAAGAGGGTTGTGCAAGCCCCCAGGACCAAGGTCCTATGACAAGCCAACATAGGCACAAAAGAACACACATGAAAATGATATAAAGAGCAACAAAAGGTACAAGCATACAATTCCAAAGACCAAGAGAAAAGAGAAATAGAATAAGAGGGGTGGATCAAGCTTCGACCGTTTGTCCAACATGATGTGGATCAAATCTAGGTCGTTTGTCTAAAAAATGCACACTCACTTTGAGGCAACGGAACCCTAGGTCGTTTGTTGGGTGAGACACATACACACACAAATAGTATGTGCTCACACACACATGCAAGTGGCTAAGGGAAATTCATGCCCTCACATCGGCTTCCTGTCAAACCATACCAAAGTTATACCTCCTGATAAATTTAATAAGGCACCACACAAAAAATGATTTTCGAGCTTCATGAGGCCAGCAAAGCTTCATATGCTTGTAACTTATGAACAAACAAGATGGCTCTACAGGAATGCAAGGTGTGTTATGCAAGGTGGCCATATAACTAAAAATGTTAATGCAATAATAAGGAATGTTCAAAGGAGTCTTGCTTAATTCATATGAGGTATTAACTTAGGGAACATTGTGCCTAATGTCTCTAAGAGAGGACCAATCAAAGAGTACAAGATTCATAACTCAGGGGATGCAGTGTGTCACATCAAGCCACTAAGAGGAATGTAATATGCTAAGATAGATCACACTCTTGAAGAACATCACACCTAATGTCATCCATAAAGCGAAAAACAAATCACATGAAATAAGAAAACTACACCATGAACATTGAAAAAGAAAAGTGCAAAAGAATAATGCCAATGTATGCCCCCACTTTAAAGAAATTGCTAAACACCATAGTGTGAGAAATTACTTTAAAGTAGCAAATTATATATGCTCACAATAAAGAAGACATGAGAGCTAACTTGGAAAGCCCTATACCAAGTCATATGTTTCCAAATGAAGCTACGTCATGCAAAGAAAAGAGAGAGGTTGCCCCCAAAATAAAAACTCCAAGCACATAAGCGGTCTATGGATTTGGGGTCAATATGTTCTTGCTACAATGTTTTTAGAGAGCTCGAAATTGTCATCATTCCCCAAATACACATAGAATTGGAAGAATGACACAAAGAGAGCGAAAACAAAGAAAAACCTTTCGAGTCAACATGGAAGAGACATGAATGTCTTGATGCCTTGCGTCATCCCCAAAAGGAAAACACAAGACCAAGAAAAGATAAAGAAAAGTAAAGGAAAAGATTTTGGGTCAACATGGAAGAGACATGAATGTCTCAGCGTCTTGCATCATCCCCAAAAGAAAAACACAAGACAAAGAAAAGATAAAAGGTGAAAAGTAAAAGATTTACGATATAGAGAAGAATGAAGGTACAAAGAGAGGAATATCACAAAGAGAGAGAGAGAGATACGTGAAACAAAACATCATGGTAGATCACATTACGTACATGCAATCACCTAAAAGAAAAATAAATAATGCAAAGGATTGGTAAGGCACATGCAAGTCAACCTAAAGCTGGTCGTCTACATCCCAATCATGTTCATTGTATATTGAGGGTGGACAACTAGCCAAAGGGACAATGGAAAATGCCGAACTAGGGCCATCAAAAGGTTCAACACTCTTCTAAGGAGAATTGTCTTTTAAGTTCATAGAAGAGGAAAACAGTGTATTCAATTCATTATGCACTTCCTCATCAATTTTAGTAATCTCATCATCATCGTCTAAATTAATCATGATAGGAGGTCAAATGATAATGTCTAAAGAAGGGTTTAGCTCTTTTTTTAGTTGTATTATAGGATCATTATGTTTCGGGGCAGGGGTAGACTCATTATGCATTGCTTCAGTCGAGTTTGGATCTTGATTTTCTTTGTTTATTTCTTCATGTAACTTGTGAGCAAGGGCACGACGTCTACGCCTACACTCTCTAGCACCTCTATTTCATTTAGTTCTATTTTCAAGTTGCATTTGTGTAGGAGCGGGTTGATCAACCATAGGTTTCTTTTCTTCCCCAAAGGGAGGAATGGAAGGAACCAAGGGAGGTTGTTCGACTTCTTTATCTTTGACTTTGTAAACTTTTTTTATTCTAGGAGGCGTGACGGGGTTGTTTTCATTGTCTCTTGGTCTTTTGTAGGAAGTAGGTGAAGGTTTTGTCTTAGGTTGGTCTTGGTTATTTGGAATTTATTTAGGTTCAATCATGGTTTCATCTAGGATGGTAGGCTCAGTTGTAGGTTGAGGCATGTTTCAGAGGGATAATTCTGTTATTTTCTTTGCCTTGAACTTTTTATAGAATTTGAAAAAGAATCCTTCTCATGGTTTGATAGGTTCTATAGGCTCCGGCCAAAAGAAATCTAAGGAAAAGTTTCCACGGGAAGACAAAGGGTTAAAGCCACTCTGATGGATGATGAAATTTTCATTTTCAAAGGGAAACTTTAAGCATTTATGTACAACCAGAGGGATTGCATTCATGGAGCGAAGCCATGGATAGCTTAGCTTCACATGAAATTGGTCTGACTACGGGATGATGGCGAATGAGATTTCTAATGTTTTCAGTCCTATTTGTAAAGGTAAGGTGATCGATCCCATCGTAGGGTAAGCAAAACCATTATGTGTCTTGATCCATGCTTTTGGTTTATCATATATATCTTGATAGAGTTCATGCAGAAGTAAGAATTCCTTGGTGATCACATTCTCTCCACATACGAGATCTATTAATATCCCATTAGTGGGCTTGTCATAGATTCAACCGACTATGTAAAGAGGACCATCGGGTGCATGTTTAAGTATATCTTGTGAGGAGAAAGCAATGTCAAGAGGCTTTTTAGTTCAGCCCTTATGAGGAATGATGTCTATCACTCCTACCATATCATCCATAGGTTCATTATCTAGAGGATCATGTTGAATAGAATCACTGAAATCATCATTCGTATCAACATTCATCACATCATTCTTTGTAATTTTTCTAGCTTTGACAAATGAAATGTTATGATTAGGCATAGGATTGGTAAAAATTTGCAAGTTTTGGTTAGGAGGGGCAATGGACTTATTTTCTTGATCACTAACACCTCCAACGGAAAGACGACTAAAATCAATGAGGTCTTGCACAAGATGTTTAAGATGCTTACAATGTTCCATATCATGTCCATTTTGTCAATGATAATGGCAGTAAGTGTATACGTCTAAAAATGGTCATGGTTAATCAAGCTTGTTAATTAATTAAATATAAATTATTTAATTAATCTTCTAAAGTCATCTACATATAAATAAATTTAATTATTTATTTATATTGTTCACTTTATAATTCTTCTACCTTAATTAAATAAATAACTTTATTTAATTATTACCATCTTCCATATTCCTCTTAATTAAATTAAATAAATTTTATAATTTATTTATATTAATTATTATGTTATTCTAAATTTGAATATTTGAATTCAAATAATGGAATATTCCTCCAAACACCCTCTTCATCTCATAATTGAATTAAATATTATAAATATTTAATTTAATATCTTTTCTCACTCCACACATAATTAAATATTTTAAATATTTAATTACCTTCTATTTTCATCTCACACATAATTAAATATTACTTATTTAATTATGCAAATTTCTAAATTCATCTCTCACACATAATTAAATATTACTAATTTAATTATGCAAGCTTCCATTTTCATCTCTCACACATAATTAAATATTACTAATTTAATTATGCAAACTTCTAAATTCATCCTCACATATAATTAAATAAATTTATTTATTTAATTATGAAACTTATCCTCAACTCACCCCTCAAATGGCGACTTTCCTTCAGATATGAATGAGAAAATTTGTAAAGGAGGAAACCTTCCATCTCTCTCTCAACTTTCAAAAATCTCTCACCATTCATCCCGACAAGCTTGATTTAAACTGTTGATCACCACAACCAATCAGGTTCTTTCAAAAACTCTATAAAAACATGTGTGAATCCAAGCATTGGTTACGCAGACGTACACACACACAGACATATACACACATACGCAATTACACTCACGTACTTGCATCTTTAGCATTCTAGTAACAATCATATCTTATCAATAATCTTGCATCTTAGTATAGTATGCATTTTAATTTAAATCTCATTCTCTAGTAGTCCATTTTGTTGAGCTTGGCATATAAAATCTGAGAGTAACTTGAATCAACGAAACGCTCGAGATAGAGAGCAATAAAATGACTTCGAAGAAGTTGCCATAAAGAGTTTGTTTATTTTTCTTTCAATTTCTTTGATATAAAGTTTTATTGAATGTGTTTTGAATTCATTATGATTGGAATATTTTCATACACACATAAAATGGCGCCCACCGTGGGGCCTATGCCCTGATTTTGATATTTTCTTGTAGAGCATTCTGACAGGTTTCTACGTTCTTGAGTTCGGCTTTCGGAAAAATTCGGCGTTTTAGCACATTCGATACTTTCTGCAGCGCATCTGGGACTTTAATGCTTCTATTTTTTTTTTGCAAGTATTTCAGCGCATCTGGGGACTGTTTCGGCGCTTCTGAGAGTTTATTTAGTGCATACAAGAGACAGAATAGCGCATTTAGTCTCATTACATTTAGAGTTAAATCTGCACTTGATTAGAGTAGCACATTTAAGAATTAAAGTAGCGCATTTCAGGGTTAAATTAGCCCATTTAAGGTAGATTTCAGAGCATTAACTATTGTCATTTACAGATTTAAATCTGCACTTAATTAAAGTAGCGCATCTAAAGACTATTTTAGCGCATTTAGGATTTTTTGTAGCACATTTAGGGTTTGTTTCTGCGCATTTAGGGTCTGTTTCTGCGCATCTGAAATCTGTTTCTACACATATACTATATGTTTTTGTGCATCTAGGGTCTATTTCTGTGCATCTAAGGTCTATTTCAGCGCATCTGAAATCTGTTTTGGCACATATACTGTATGTTTCGGTGCATCTGGGTTGTAACACAAAAACAAGATTTTGAGTCTGACGCATTCCGCAGATAGGATCTTTTCTGGTTTAAAATGAATCAATCTAGGATAGTCACCACACTTTGATCATGCAGTTAAAATGAACCCCATGTCGGTTGTGAAGCAATATCTTCACTTAGCTTAAATCATTGTAATTTGGTGCATTAAAATGAATCTGTTTACTCTACTTGATTGTGCTTGAAAGTGGTAGGTGACTATGCTCTCACCCTGTGCAAACTAGGTGATCAGAAAGCCAGACCCACTTTATGCCTGTGTAACCCTGATGCAATAACAAAAGTATCCTCTCCCCTTGCGCAGTGATGCGATCCTGGGTGTAAGAGAAACAATTATTGCCTCTAGAAATTGGGCATGCCTGGGGATTTCATCACCCCAACGTGACTCAAACCGGCAATGGAGCTAAGGCCAAGCTACCCCCGACCGGTGTACAAATGTGAATCTTAAGGGAAAACCTAAGATTACGAGTGTGGATGTGTCATATGGACAGAGTAGTACTCCCATAAACCATGTTGAGCTTAACCTCTTTAGGCTGGAGTGCCACCTAATTGGTGATTAATCTCTTGCCCCATGTATGGCCACTCGAACGGGGGTCCCAAATTAAACACCATTGTTTAGTAAACCAAAAACCTTCTATCTACTAGCACAGCACCGGTCGGTGTGAAGGCATCCACACTTTCGCAGTCTATAGTAGAGGTGATCAATCTGCCATGGGAGTTTCATGGGGATTGGAAGCTTGGTTGGCTTGATAAGAGAGTGCACTGTAAGGGGGAGCTCGTGCAACCAAGCTTCTGAATTCACACGCTACCGATATGCAGTTGGGGAAACCCACATGGAATCTAGCAGATATTGTCCTGGCTTGACCATAGGATGTGCTTGCTTTATCTGTGTTTGGTTACATTCCATTTAATTCAGAGTGTTTGTTGTGTTTTCATTCACATTAATTCAGATAAAAGATCATCCAAAATGAACATGAAAAACAGCAACTGAAATCATTCAACAAAAACTGTTTGTATCTTTGGTCCAGTAAAATTCTAATTTTTCTCCCATGATT
The DNA here is from genome assembly GCA_007258455.2 of Sequoia sempervirens. NCBI lineage: Eukaryota > Viridiplantae > Streptophyta > Pinopsida > Cupressales > Cupressaceae > Sequoia > Sequoia sempervirens. Next base: position 79,070,806 of record VDFB02047230.1, on the reverse strand, counting down.
ACAGAGTGGAAATCAACAAAATTTGTCAAGAAATCAATTTCCACTAGGATTAAGAAACCCAAGACACAATTAGGGTACAAGAAAACATTTCAAAGAAGAAAAAAATTGTACAAAAGTCGACATGTCTTGCTTCATTACCGCGGATTTCTTCATAGATACCAAGACTTCATTAGGGGATTCACTGACAAGTACGATGTAGATCCTTTAGATTCTTGAGCTTATTATCAGAGATTAGCTCTATCTCAACGACATAATCTTAATCAACCTCTTGAGTTTGATAATATACCACAACCTTCTATTGAATATCCATCACATCCTAGTCAAATCCTTCATTGATTTTAAAACCTTTCTTCAAAAACAAAGATTAAATATTTTAGAGTGCACTTTTCAAACAAATTTCTGATTATTTGATTCAACTTCCCCAATAGGATTCTGACATCCTTCATCATTGGAAGCCATAATCAAAAATTAGAAACGTCTTTGATCATATCATAAGATTCCCATCTTATCATATCAAGATATCATCATTGTCGCACTTATCAGAAACTGTGATCTAAGTTTAGAAGAACTCTTTAAAATCATATGCCTATCTTTACAAGATCTCAATACAATAAATTTAAGGATGAAATCCAATAAGAAGGTCATACCCAAAACATTCAAGAAGAAGGAGAAAGCAGTAATCCTCTTTACAATATAAGTCGTAATCCACTTTTCAACAACGACATGGATAACAAAGAGGAAAATCCATTCCACAACTATAGAGACATGAGCAAAACCCATATAGATAGTGATGATGAACGAGATGAAGAACATCTTAGAGAGGCTGAGCAAGATCCTAAATTTCACAAAGCCATAGAAAAGATCTTGCAACGCGATAAAGAAAAATATTTTCTCTATCTAGCTAACCAAGGGGCTAAATTGCCTCATGACTTTGATACCGAGAATTTGAAAAGCAAACCTGAAGAAACACCCCTATCTGATCTTAGTGCTTTGACTCAAAAAATTAAGGCACTTCAAGGACAAATTAAAGAGTTACAAGGGGGAACCACAACAAAGAAATATACTCTTGAGGACATTTGTCCTTATCCTTTCGATCGAAGTCTCAACATGATTCCATTTCCCAAACATTGTGAAATTCCAAAATTTGATCGTTATAATGGGAAATCAGATCCAATCGATCATGTTAGAGACTTCTGAAACATGACTTTAGAGTTCGCTCATGAGGACACTTACTTAATGCATTTTTTTCCTAGGAGTCTTGGAGCTCACTCCATGGAATGGCTATCAAAAATCACACCTCCTGTCAAGACATTTGAGGAATTAATCAATCTGTTTATATCACAATATTCCTACAACATCCAACACCAAATCACTATGATAGATCTCTGCAAAGTTGCGCAAAAACCTGGTGAACCTTTTATTACTTTTCTTCAGAGATGGAGAAGAATGTTCACTAAATATCCACGTCCTATTCCTGAAAAGGAAAAGATGGTCACCTTCATTAACAGCTTGAATTCAGAAATGAGCTATCGTTTGAACTTACATTGTCCTCCTTCTTTTGAGAAAATGATTGAAGATGCTATAACCATTGAAAGTTCTTTGGTTAAAAGAGGAATAATAAAACTTGACAAGGACAATCCTAGCTCATCCAATTGCTCATCCAATCATCACAACAATCAGGACAAGTCTAAATTTTGGACTCGCAACAAAAATGCGGTGAATGATGGTGTTGTTGATGCGAATCATGTCTCGACCAAGCCATTTGTTCTTAGTACTCCAAGTGCTCCTCATAACAACACCTATAACAATGTCAACTCGGTTACAAATCAAGGGAATAATCCTCCTCCTCCGAGGAACAATGTGAATCAACATTCTACTCCCAATCAAGGGACTGCCAACAATCAAGGTTACTAGGGAACCACTAATAATAACAACTCCTTAGGGAATACCTCAAATACAAATCCACAACAATTTTCCTTCTTCTCTAATAGAAGAACTTACACTCCACTAGGTCAATCTTTGGAATCTGCATTCAAAGAGTTGATGGCTAAAAATGTCATTACCTTGCCACCTCAAGGAAACTATGAACCGAGTGTAAAGCCTCCATCATGGAATGAGGCATACTATTGTGACTATCATTGGTGCAAAGGTCATCGCACAAATAACTGTCAATCCTTAAAGAATACCATTCAAGACTTAATCGAAAATGGTACCATCACAATAGAAGGACATCAACAATCAAATGAAGACCACCAAGCTTTTTGCAACCATTTTCCCAACTATCAAAAAGGTGAATCTTTGGGAAAAAGTGTGAATCATATTAATGATCCGATAATCAATCATATCTACACTGACGATGAACGGGTCAATGTTATTAAAGTCAACAAGAAGGTGGAATATAGAGAAGTCAACGCAACAACAAGGGCACAAGCTAAAGTTGTCTTAAAGGGTTCCTCTTCAAAATCCACTGGGCCTCCACCTCAACATCAATATGACTTAGTCAACCAACTTCGAAAAACTCCTGCCCAGATTTCTATTTTACAACTCTTGAAGATTTCCCTAGCACACAAGGAAATTCTCGAAAAATCCCTTGTTGAAACAATTGTATCCACTAATTTGGATGTGGACCAATTTCAAGCCATGGTAGGACACTTGTCCTCACCCACATTCCTTTCATTCTCCGAAAAAGATGACGTTTCCATAACTCATCCCCATAATTCATCATTATACTTAGAGGTCATGGTTCACAAGTTTCGTGTCAGATGAGTTCTAATAGATGGAGGTGCTGGTTTGAACATATGTACCATGAAGTTGGTTAAGGCTTTAGGATTTTCTGAGGACTCGGTTGATCTCAAAAGAAATATTACTATTAAAGCCTATGATGATGAGGAAAGAGCGTCCAAGGGTCTAATAATGCTACCAATCAGAGTGGGACCTGTTATCAAAAATACTTTTTGTCAAGTATTAGACCGTGATCTTGCATACAACATCTTGTTGGGTCATCCTTGGATCCACAAAATGCAAGCTGTCTCATCCACGTATCATCAATGTCTTAAGTTTCCTTATGATGGGTAGGAAATCATGATATCAGCTGATAATTCAAATATTCAAACTTGTGCCAATATCAAAGCTAGTCAAGATACTTTGGTTCCTAACAATCGAGAAGCTCGTGCTAGTACTTCTCTCAAGATTGACACACAAATCAGTTAGTTAGCCAATAGTTTTGACAAGAAATTGAAATTCAAGGACCATGGAGTCGGGGAGTACTCTCTCTATCTTGCTAATTTACCTACATCACCTCGGTCACATGGACAACCTTCTATCACCCAACATCAAATATCAGCAGCATCAACATCAACGCAACCATCAACAGAGCTAAACACAAAGTTTAATGGACGATTCATCAAAGAAAAATTCCCCATGGAAGATCCTGAGGACAAAAAAATTCTAAACTGGCTCTATAAAGATGAAGATGAAGCAGTTTTTAATGTCAACTTACCAAAAGATAGATATGGAAAAGGGTATTCAATCATGCAGAAGATGGGCTATGATAAGGGTCTTATCAGAAAAATAAAAGGAGTAATTGAGCCTATTCACCTTCGAGGACTTGTTGCGAAAGAGAAAACTGGATTAGGCTATGATACTAACTCAAAAGAAAGAACATCCAAACAACTGCATGACACTGTCTTCACATTGCAAGAAGGTTCAGATTCAAGAGAAGCATGTTTGGCAACAATTCAGACTTTTATGGATAATAACTCTAACACAGACTCTGCTGAATATGAATGGGACACCATTTACAATGATGAGTTCTAGAGGGACAAAGAGGTTGATGTAATACACAAGTATACCCCAACTCTAATCGAAGGTGAAGGGTCAGGGTCCCAAACACGAGAATCTGAACTACAAGGTGACTATGATTCTAGTGATACTGAGTCAGATTTAAATGAACAAGACTATCATGAGGATGGTATCATCATTGACCCACCCCATACCTCGGATCCTACAGTCAACTCTGTTATGACCATAACCATAGCCGATTTCACGCAACCCGACGACCCACTATCTTTGATTCATCCCGATCTCATTGATTGGGATTCATCTGAACCTATCGATATACCTATGTTTCCAAGTGATGAATCTATCGTAAACTTCCTTTCCGTAGATGACACAAATGATTGTTCCACCAGCGATTTTCGGCATAGAGTCTTTAATCAGGAGAGTGTCAATTCTCCTAGCTGCAAAATTAAAAATCAAAAAGAAAGATCTAATGGTGAAAACCAGAATCTGGCAATGTTAGATCAAACAAAAGATAAAATAAAGAGCTTATCAGACGGTGAAAACCTTTTTAAGGTACCAGATGATGGGAGTCTTGACACTCTCCCGGAGCACTACCATGAGCGATCACCTATTTTGATTGAACCTACAAATGTTGTCAATCTTGAAACTTCAGAAAAACCAAGGATTTTATAGTTAGTTGCATCAATGACAAAGAAAGAAATACCAGAGTTCATGGAATTTCTAAGAGAAAATCAAGTCAACTTTTCTTGGTCTTATGTAGACATTCCAGGTCTTGATCCTTATCTTATCATGCATCACTTGTCTATCAAACCAGGGGTTAAGCCTGTGAAACAAAAACTCAGAAAGATGCACCCCCATGTTGCATTATTGGTTAAGGAAGAACTAAGAAAACTCCTTGATGTGGGCTTCATAAGATCAATTGACTATGCAGAATGGATCTCCAACATTGTTCCTATATCCAAGCCAGATAAAAGTGTCAAAGTATGCATAGATTTTAGAGATCTTAATAAAGCATGTCCTAAGGATGACTTCCCACTTCCAAACATCGACACTATAGTTGATCTGACAGCTGGCCATGCCATGTATTCATTAATGGATGGTTTTTCTGGTTACAACCAAATCAAGATTGCACCTGAAGACCAGGAGAAAACAACTTTCACATGTCCATGGGGAACTTACTATTGGAACATCATGCCTTTTGGTCTAAAGAATGTTGGGGATACTTATCAAAGAGCCATGACTACAATCTTTCATGACATGATGCATACATTCGTGGAAGATTATGTAGACGACATATTGGAAAAGTCATACACCAGAGAAGGACATCTGGAAATATTGTCCAAAATATTTGCAAGATTGGAGAAATACAACATTTGCCTCAATCCCAAGAAATGTGTTTTTAGGGTCACCTCTGGAAAACTCCTAGGATACATAGTATATGGAAAAGGAATTGAAGTAGATCCTGCCAAAGTACAGGCAATCATGGAAATGCCTCCCCCAAGGAACATCAGTCAATTGAGATCATTACAGGGATGACTTCAGTCTATACGAAGGTTCATTGCACAACTGGCCGACAAAAGTCTACCTTTCACACATCTACTGCATAAGAATGTTCCTTTCAAGTGGGATGACAAGTGTGAATTGGCTTTTCAACAAATCAAAAAGTACTTAATAACTCCACCAGTTCTAGTACCACCAAATCCAGACAAACCATTGATCTTGTATATTGCCGCAACTAAGACATCCTTGGGTGCATTGCTAGTGCAAGAAGACCATGCAGGGAAAGAACGTGCAATTTATTACATCAACAGAACACTAAAAAATCATGAGCTCAACTACACTACCATCGAGAAGGCTTGTCTAGCAGTAGTCTTTGCTTCACATAAATTTTGGCATTACATGTTAACTCATACAATCAATCTTGTTTCAAAGATTGATCCACTCAAGTATGTATTAAGCAAAGCGTCATTGACAGGAAGGTTAGCAAAATGGGTAATGATTCTGAGTGAGTTTGACATCCATTATGTTGATCGAAAAGCAATCAAGGGACAAGTTATCGCTGATCAATTGGCTGAAGCACCACTACAAGCAGAACATCCCATGCACATTGAATTTCTAGATGCTGATGTCTTCACTATAGAATCCAAACAACCATGGTCCTTATATTTCGATGGTTCTTTCACTCAACATGGATCGGGGGCAGGCATACTTTTTGTCACCCCTCAAGGACACACCATTCCTCAATCATATAGGCTGATGTTTCCATGCACCAACAACATAGCCGAATACGAAGCATTAATCACTGGACTTAAAATAGCATTGGAATGGAGGATTACAAAACTACAAGTGTATGGCGATTCATAGCTAGTCATTAATCAGATCAATGATGATTACCAGACCAAAGATGACAAATTGTTGCCATATAAAAAGATGGTTGATGATTTCAAAAAGTACTTTGTGGACATCAAATTCACACAAATTCCAAGACTTGACAACAAAGCAGCTGATGCCATGGCTACGATCACATCATTGTTACAACTCCCAGAAAATCAGGCTCGCTATGAATTTCTAGTGGAACAATCATTTACACCTGATTATGACACCCCTGAAAGCCAAATCATTTGCCACTTGGTGGGATCTAATTCACCTTGGTATGGAAAAATTTATGCCTACCTAAAAGACGATATCTTACCACTAGATTTATCCTGTAACCAAAAGCATAATTTTATCTACCAATCCTCTCGTTACACTCTTATCGCCGACACCCTTTATTGTTGTGGTCTTGATGGTACTCTACTTTGATTTCTTGAATGTGAGGAATCTGACAAAGCTTTACAAGAAGTTCACGGTGGCATTTGTGGTACTCATTCGAGTGGACTAACCTTATCCAATAAATTGATTAGAATGGGTTACTACTAGCCTACAATGGAGAGGGAATCATTCACTTTTGTGAAAACGTGCTCGAAATGCCAGATTCATGGGAATCTCATTCACGCTCCTGCATAGGAACTTCAACCATTTACGCCAACCTGGCCATTCTCCCAATGGGGGTTAGATCTAGTAGGCAAGATTCATCCTTCATCATCAAACGAACATAAGTTCATCATCACAGCCACAGAGTATTTTACCAAGTGGATTGAGGTAGTACCTCTTAATAAAGTTACCAACAAAAAATATCATCGTTCATACTCAACTATATTATTTGTCGGTATGGCATTCCCAACTCCATTATTATAGATAATGGACAGCCTTTTAAGAATCAGGATGTTGATGAACTTTGTGATAGATTTCATATTCAACACAGATACTCAACACCTTACTATCCACAAGGGAATGGCCAAGAAGAGGCCTCAAATAAAACAATATTGAAAATTTTGAAGAAGACTGTGAATGATGCAGGGAAAGATTGGCATGTTCAACTCAATCCCACCTTATGGGCCTACAGAACCAGTGTCTGCACGCCAACAAGAGCAACACCATTTGCTCTTGTCTATGGAGCAGAAGCCATATTACCTTTAGAAGTTGAAATACCCTCACTCAGATTTTCTCTGAAAGGTCTCACAACATATGATGAATACAGAGTTTCCCGACTCCAAGAACTAGAACTCCTAGATGAAAAGAGACAAAGAGCAGCTGACCATTTGAAAGCATAGCAACAAATGATGTCTCACAGCTATAATCACAAAGTTAAGCCACGTACCTTTTAGGTGGGTGATCTGGTTTTGAAAGAAAATCCACGAAATCAGCAAGACAGAGAAAAGAAAGGAAAGTTTGAACCAAATTGGCTAGGTCCTTATGTGGTTATAGCAGTATATGGTTCAGGAGCATACAAGTTGTCAACGCCAGAAGGGGACATGTTTGACGAACCTATCAATAGCATGCACATGAAGAAATATTATGTTTAAATCAGCTATCATCATCCATAAATGTCCTGAAGAAATACAAAAAAAAAAAAAATGTCCTAAAGAAACACAAAAAAATCAGAAAATGTCCTGAAGAAATACAAAAAAATCAGAAAATGTCCTGAAAAAATAAAAATAAAAATAAAAAAATCGTCATAGGGTGAAAACCTGGTAACAGGCAGTCTATTGACAAGAAAATGCAATAAGAACAAATAGTGAAAATCTGGCAAACATATGCTATTTGTAGCTCTCCATTTATTAGTTCATGCTCTGCACTTGACTTCTCAGCCTTCATTTTATGCATCTTTCCATCATCTTAGGGCCATACCAGCATCACGTTGCCATCATTTTCCTCGAGCTATAATGTCTTACCATGGCTTGATCATTGTACATATTATTTCAGCAAGTTATGTTAATACTGGGGGCAAACATTGACATATTGGGGGCAACCAACTTTCAAGTTTTACCAAAACAACTAGACAATGACATCAAAACCACTCGTGTGAACAAACAATCAAATCTCATGAACAACTATCCAATCATTGATCCATATCACAACAGCTTTCAGCCATGTACCATATCATGACTCACATTTGGATGATAATTTGAATTATGTTTGGAATAACAGTATTCATTTTGAACAATGGTTATTTGATTTTCGATATCATCTCTCTGGAGCACACTCGATGATGTACTAAACTAGAGTGGTGAGGAAAGAGAATGATTTTTCTTTGTCTGTTGTCTTGAGGTTAACTATCCATCTGGTGCAAATATGTCACGAGACATGCTTTCCAAAGCAATATCATTGATGATAGTCCCACATTTGCATTAGAAAGTGGTTAATCTTTGTCTGTTTATGCAAGGAATGCTCAGGTCATCTTGATTCAATTATACCTCGATGCTTGTGTTTACCTGCTATATCAAAAATCATGAAAGTTGTACTCCAGTCATCATTGGTGCTAATTTACCCTCTGATCCTTGTACATACTTTCAACATTTTAATACGCTCTGTGATGATTCAAGAAAGCTAACAAAAAGGCTCAACAAATGGTTGGTTCATTTAGTTGCATTTCATCTCGCTCATTATACATATCTGCATACTGGATTTGCATCAGAGTTTTTGAAAGGCTAACAAGAACATCAACGGCTGCCATGTCTCTTTGGACTATTTGTGGAGGAAATTCGAGCATTGGTTTCATTATCACTTATCATTTCATTTATCATTTCATTATCATTCATTTTTTATCATTTCATTATCATTCATTTTCTTATCATTTCATTATCATTCATTTCATATCATTTCATTATCATTCATTTCATATCATTTCATTATCAATTTCATTAATCATTATCATTTCATCTAGGTCCTATCATCTATCATTTATCATTCATTTGCATATCATTTAGATCCTCCATCATCTTCATATCATTAACATTTTATCATTTTCATATTCATTTCATTTTCATTTTTGCATCCCATTTATCACTTTATTTCATTTCACCCATCACTTATCATTTCATTTATCACTTCATTTTTTCATTTCTTATCATTTCATTTATCATTTTATTATTATTCGTTCCATATCAATTCATTTTTATTCATTTCTTATCATTTCATTTATCATCTCATTATTATCAATTTCATATCATTCCATTTATCAATTTTCATATTGTTATTTCATTATCATTCTCATTTCATATCACTTTCATTTTCATATGGTTATTTCATTATCCTTATCATTTCATATCATTCAAATTATTTATCATTTCATTATCATTCATTTCATTTACCTTTTTATTTCATTATTGTTCATTTCATTTTCACTTATCACTTATCATTTCATTATCGTTCATTCATTCAATTTCACTTATCACTTATCATTTCATCACATATCATTTATCATCTTATCATACATCTCATTATTATTAATCATTTCACTTCCTATCGTTATTCATATCATTTATCATTTGTCACATTACATTCATATCATACCTTTAATCATCCTATCATTTTTCATATCAATTCATATTACATATTCATGATGCATATCATAAACACAACATTCATTTTCCATCATATTATCATTATTTACTTGCATTTGAAAATCCAAAAACAAACATTCCATACATGCAATTTTTTTACCAAACAACATTTTTCATAAAACATATCAAATACCCCATGGAATATTTTCATAGTCACATCATATGCCATCCACCTGCATGACATCATTAGTACGCATCATCAATCATTTTTTCCTACATATCATGTTAGTCATCTAGATGCATATCAAAATCCATAACATATAGATATAAATGCATATCACATAATCATCCCATCATCAAAAAAATCATCGCCGTTGCATATCATCGCTCATCATAAATAAATACAAATGTCCAATGTCCAAGGAAACTGAAAAGTCCAAAAATAGATACATGGGATATGATCAAAAATCAAATATATATGTGTGAAATATATCTACATCACAACATCACAAATTAGCTGGTCGATGCCCCTGATGGAGCTGATCCAGAAGGAGGTGGTCTGCCACTGGTACCTACGTTTGGATCCCGCCGAGGACTAGTAACCCCCATGCTCTGTGTGGTTGTCTGCGACCTGCTCCTAGTCCTACTGCGAGACCATGGGAATGGCTCCCTGTGCTCAGGAGGACACAACTCCTCATATCTAACATGGTAGTACTATGCCTCTCTCGCCATCTCCATGCCCTCTACAATGCCCTCTCACAAAGTTGCACTCTCTACAGTGCCCATAAGCCTCTGAGCGACGCCCTCGGCCTCCACTGCCATCTGTCTCAAAGCATCCCTCTCTGTGATCAACTGGGCTAATGGGTCTGAGGCAGGCTGAGATACCTATTGGAGCCTGAGCCTGTGGTGACTGCAACTGCGCTATCATAGGCTGAGATACCTGCATGTCGATGTTGGAGCCTGAGCCTGTGCCTATCCCAACTGTGACTGCAACTGCGCTATCATACTCTGCGCTTGACCTAGCTAACCCTGAACAGTCTGCACCTGGGCCTGCAGCATGTCTATCTGTGCCTGCTGTGATGAGAAGGAAACCCTAATAATGGTCTGTGGTCTGCCACCAAATCTGGGCCTTCGTATAATTTGCACACTGGCTAGGCTGTCAAACCTCTGCCTCACTGCCCTCCTCTCCTCCCCTCCATCATCTCCCCCATCATCTAAGCTATCATCATCCCTGCTACCCTCCTCATCTCTTCCGCCCTCCTCCTCATCTCCACTCTCCTCCCCCTCCTCTCCTCCACCCACTGCCTGCTCTCTGCTGGCCACACCCTCCTGTCTCTCCACCCCTGGCTGTTGTACTACTGCAATGGGCCCTGGCTCATCGGGGCATGTAAATCGTGGGAATCGATGTGTGTGGAAATACACTAAGTACTCATCTGACATACCTGCATCTGTCACATCTGGTCTGTATTCCCATACCTTAGGTTGTAAGCTAGAATACTCTGTATACGCCACCTAGTATGTAATACAACGTCCCCATCCAGGATCATCCTTGCACCGCCCATAGTGAGCAATACCCTATGGCATCCCTTGTGTGTACCCGTACTGTCTCTGAACCTGCAAGGCCAAAAATCTCTCAATAATATACAGGGTCGGCCTATTAGATATCGGGGCATACAGACAAATGGCATCTCCAAATGATTTGTGTCTCAAGGCTCGCAATCTGTATACAGCCTCCATGTAACGACATCCACATCATCTAGCACACGCCACCAGTACTCCAACTTGCCCAGCTTGGGCTGGACAAGTGCACCTGAATATGCCTCTACATACGGCCTGCCTGGTGGCCTAGCCCTGGCACACTCTGGCCTCGTAACCGCAATATGCTCCCATGCCTAGATCTGGAGCAGAGTCACACCACTGGCCAAACTCGTCGATCCTCGGTATACCACCTGATGTAGATCATGATACAAATGAGCCAAAATGCAGCTCCCCCAGCTATACCTCCGCGGCTGAGTCACCATCCACTCTAGCATCCTCCCCCAACCAACTAAAAATCCCTTCGACCGATGGTCCAGTCCAAGGAAGCCTCCAATAAACGCACCCAACACAGCAACTAAGGCTGGACATCTACTGAAATCCACCCACGACACCCAATATCTGGCTATCGACATGTCACCGCAGATCCTCCTCAGTGCCTCAGTCCCTCCTATCTCCTTGTGGTCATAAACCACAAGGGCATCTACCACAGGAATCCCTAGAATCCTGTACACATCCTCGGGTGTCACGGTCATCTCACCAGTCAGCAAATGAAAGGTGTTATGATCGGAGTGCCACCTCTCTATCAATGTAGTCAACAGTCCTCTATTGACTCAAATCTCTCGTGGGATAGTCAACAAAGATCCCAGCCCATAGACACCTATCCACTGTATCTCTGCGGGAGTCAGCTCTCCTACCCGATCCCAACATATTGGGAAATACTCTCTAATCTGAAGGTTGTCGAAAACCTCCTTTTTTTTTGGTCATCACATGGACAATTAATCAAACTCATACCAATGAATCATATCATGTGTTCTATCTATCAAGTGAACAATATCAGTGACCCATATCAAACTAATCAAAGAATCATATCAATGCATCATATCAGTGACCCATATCATACAATCAATCATATCATGCAATCACGGCTATGTCTATCTATCTGAATATCAAAATCAATCTACTCTATCATCATTATACTATTTCTTTTTCTTTTTCCGAAAAGCAAATTTATCAACAATCCAATCATTTTGTACTTCAGTCATAAATGCAAATACGTTTGAAAAACATCATTTACTATTTGGTTTCTATCATAGAAAGCAAATTTATTAGACATTTACTCTTTGTTTGTCCTTCATGAGAAGCAAAGTTATTAGACAATCAGTCAATCAATCAATCAATCTACTCTTTGTTTTTTGGGAAACAAAGTTATCAAACATTTACTCTTTGTTTTCTATTTGGAGAAGCAAAGTTATCAGTTAATCATAAGATTTTCTATCATTTCTATCCATATCAGCATGATGGAAAAATAATCTCTCTATCTATTGACCAAGGAAACAATGTATACACCATCATTTTTCATCATAAAACGCATTCTACCCAAATTTTCCTATATGCACTAATTTGTGCCTCCGATGCGCTAAAACTCAAAAGCGCTACAGTTTACCTCGAAAGCACTAAAACTCTGGATGCACGCTTTTGCACCCTAAAAGTGCTAAAGTTTTTCCTCTAAGCGCTAAAACCATATATGCGTTAAGATACCCTGCAGATGCGCTACTTCATACCCTAGATGCGCTAATACACCCTTGTTGCGGCCAATCCCTATATGCGCGACTTTGTGCCCTAGATGCGCTAAAGTTTTCTAGCCGGACTTCAACCCTATAAGCGCTAATCTACACTTTGTATGCGCTAGAACACCTGGTTTTACCCTACACCTATATGCACTAAAGAACACCCTATATGTGTTATGGAAAGTTTTGAATGCGCTAAAACATATTGGCGGATGCGCTAAAACATTATTTTTTTCCTAAATCCGTGCAAAAAAAAAAAAAGCTTAAAAATTGATAAAATTCACAAAAAATTTGAATCATAAAGGGTTCAATCGACTCACCGATGGTCCATACGTGGCTGGTCTCTGGAATCGGCGGGCCTGCTCGAATCTATGTGTGTGAAAGGGAATCGGCATTTCGCTAAGTCACTGTCAGAGCATAAAAATTACTATAGTCAAAGGGTGAAAATGACTTCCACTTTTACCCCTTTTACTTTATATGGGTCAATTAAGGTGAGTTTTTGGTGGCATTTACTTTATTTTTTTCACCAGGGGCATCTCTTACACCAATTATTGAGAGCTAAATCACTCAATCCCCAGCGGAATCTCATCATCCAATCAAGTTTCGTTTATCACATTTTTGAACCTCATATCTTCATCCGTGATTTACCTCCCGAAGGGGCATCATCGGCATCAGCATCAAAAACATATCATGAGCAAAAAATTTATTTGCTTTCAAGCAATGCGTTTCACACATCACTTCAAAGAGGGGCAAAATGTATACGTCTACAAATGGTCATGGTTAATCAAGCTTGTTAATTAATTAAATATAAATTATTTAATCAATCTTCTAAAGTCATCTACATATAAATAAATTTATTTATTTATTTATATTGTTCACTTTTATAATTCTTCTACCTTAATTAAATAAATAACTTTATTTAATTATTACCATCTTCCATATTCCTCTTAATTAAATTAAATAAATTTTATAATTTATTTATATTAATTATCATGTTATTCTAAATTTGAATATTTGAATTCAAATAATGGAATATTCCTCCAAACACCCTCTTCATCTCATAGTTGAATTAAATATTATAAATATTTAATTTAATATCTTTTCTCACTCCACACATAATTAAATATTTTAAATATTTAATTACCTTCTATTTTCATCTCACACATAATTAAATATTACTTATTTAATTATGCAAATTTCTAAATTCATCTCTCACACATAATTAAATATTACTAATTTAATTATGCAAGCTTCCATTTTCATCTCTCACACATAATTAAATATTATTAATTTAATTATGCAAACTTCTAAATTCATCCTCACATATAATTAAATAAATTTATTTATTTAATTATGAAACTTATCCTCAACTCACCCCTCAAATGGCGACTTTCCTTCAGATCTGAATGAGAAAATTTTTGGAGGAAACCTTCCATCTCTCTCTCAACTTTCAAAAATCTCTCACCATTCATCCCGGCAAGCTTGATTTAAACAGTTGATCACGACAGCCAATCAGGTTCTTTCAAAAACTATATAAATACATGTGTGAATCCAAGCATTGGTTACGCAGACGTACACACACACAGACATATACACACATACGCAATTACACTCACGTACTTGCATCTTTAGCATTCTAGTAACAATCATATCTTAGCAATAATCTTGCATCTTAGTATAGTATGCATTTTAATTTAAATCTCATTCTCTAGTAGTCCATTTCGTTGAGCTTGGCATATAAAATCTGAGAGTAACTTGAATCAATGAAACGCTAGAGATAGAGAGCAATAAAACGACTTTGAAGAAGCTGCCATAAAGAGTTTGTTTATTTTTCTTTCAGTTTCTTTGATATAAAGTTTTATTGAATGTGTTTTGAATTCATTATGATTGGCATATTTTCATACACACAGTAAGAATTTGTCCTATAGCTTGCAGGAAATGGTTTATTAGGGTTGGATGTTTTAACAAGAGGCAAGGTAATCATCTTTTGTTCTAAGATTTGTGTCATTGTATTGTGAAGGGTATCGGGTAAGGGAGTGAATGTCTTTTCGGGTCCCCATAGCTGAAGGGTATCACGGCTTTAACAATAGCTACTTGGTTATTGACATTCTAAGTTGTTTGTTGAGGGGGATTGAATTGAAGGAAACCTTTATTCTGTTTTCTAAAAGGTTGGGAATTGTTTTGGTTTGCAGACTCGGATTTCTTAGTACGGCTAGAGGTGGATTTTGTATCTCGACTACTAACCAAATTTTGATAATCACAGAGGGCAGTACACAAGTGAATGAAGGAGGGAAATTTCATCATGGTAAGCTTATCTTGTATCTTACTTTGCAATTTTCTATGAACATCTTTTGAAGGTGAGGATTAGGGACCTTGACATCGATTTGGGAATAAAGCGATTGATATCACGAGATAAAGTCTATAATCTTTTCTTCTTCTTTTTGCTTACATCTCATCAAATCGGCCAAAGTCATTTTAGAAGTCATATGCACTTGGAAATGGTTGAAAAATTCCTCAACAAGTTCATTGAATGAATGAATTGAGTTATTTGGTGAAGAAGAAAACCATTCTAATGCAGTATCCTTCAAGGAGCTAGGGAAAAGCTTAGCCAAGAGTTTATCATCAAGGAAAAATTCACTACATAAGGTAGTATAAGCATTAACATAGTTAGAAGGATCTCCCTTTCCCCCATATTTCTAGAATCTAGGCACCTCTACACCTTGTGGCATCGGTGTTTGCAATCTTCAAGGACAATGGGATACTTTTGACATAATATGTAGGTGGGCCATTTTGATTTTGGTTGATGGTGGAAATTTGTTTTTGAAGGGATGAGATAGTTTGGAAGAGTTGATTTATGAGAGGGCCATTGCTTGTGTAGTGATATGGAGGTGAAAAAGGTGGAGGGGTGTATGTGTTCGAGGGACAAGTGAATGGAATGCTTATAGGTGGTAAGGTAGTGGGAGATATGACGTGTGATGCCACAAAGGTACTAGGAATGCTAGCGGAAATACCCAAGGAAGGAACCACATTACTAGTCAGTTGCATTGTTGTTGTGACTTGTGGGTTGGTATAGGTAGGAATAGAGGCAATTGTTGTGGGAGGAGGAATTGGAATTCCTCCTTGGCTTGTGACATTGCTTGTAGGTAAAGGACAACTAGTGGTTGAGGTGAGGTGTTTTCCAAAGATTTGAACTATGTTCTTCACAAGGTCAAGTCCATCTTCACTTTCAAGCATATGATGAATGTTATCTATGGTATGGATGGCGCTAGTTGAAATGTTATCATTTTTCACTTGATGTTGTAGGTTTGCTAAGTCTTCATGGATTTGAATTATGTTTTATTGTAGAACACTAGCAACCATTGTTTCAACATGTGTCACACTACTTGAAGGTAAAGAGTTGTTAAGGGTATGGTCCATACCTAGTGTACTAGTGTCAATACTAGGAGTGAAAGAGCTAGACAACACAAGATCCACGACGATTGTGCTATCGCGGGATGACATGAGTCTCGAACTTCGTCTCACTACAGTATTAGCAATAGGACACCAAATTCTCATGCAAGGGATATTAGATGCAAGATGAATGCAAATGCAATATAAGCTAAGAACAAGGAAATGATTATAATAGAAACTCTGTACACTGAAATAGAAAGCTATAAATAGCAAACAAGAGCACAAAAACAAAGCTTTGAATTCTAAAAAATGTAGTGTAGAATCTGCACTAGGATTGATTCGCCCAGAGGGGCGTATGAGTCCTAGTGAGGGTTCTTTTCAAAATTTTCAATTGATTTTTATGCTTTTTATGTTGTATGATCTTTATCCTGAGTGGAAATGCAGATTTTTTTTTGAATTTCAATTATTTGAGATGCAAAAATGCAAGCTATATGAACTTTTACTAATGAAAATTTTGAAAACCCTAGAATGCCAATTAACTAATGCAAACCCTAATGCAATGTTAATGCAAGCAAGATCTAGGATGATGATGCACTATAAATCAAAATTATAATGTTCTAAATGTAGGTTCACCAAAATGAAATGATCAAAAATGGGTTATGGTGCTTTCGTATGGTTTAGGACATAGAGCACACCCACTTTCCAATTATTTCATTCAAGGATAACCCTAGAGATATCAATGCAAAGGAGAAAGAGATCATGCAATAGGGTTGTCCTAGGGACTAATTGTAAACTAATGAGGGGTTCACCACCAAGCTAGGGCTTGGAAAGACAAATGCAATACAAGATGAAATGCTTAACCCTAATATGTTGTAATGCTTCACTAAATGACTTAGAAAAGTATGTAAAACATAACAAAAAGCTGCAAGATGGAATGTGTGCACCTGGAAATCTAAAGATGACTAGATGAAGCTCTAAAATGTTGTAAATTCTAACTTTAATGTTGACTAGGACTCTTACGCCAAGCTGGGTGAATCGGTCCCAAATCAGGGTTTTTGTGTAGAAACAAGAATCTGGCAAATGGGTATCCAAATCTGTAAAAACCTAAAAATTGACCTAATTTGGGACTCATACACCAGAACTATCGTATTAGTCTAGTCAGGGTTTTTTGAAACTTCAAGGTCTGAATCTGGTCTTCAAGGTCTGCTCTGTGCTTCCTAATTGATTTCTGGATCCGAAACCCTGATTTGCAACCTGTAGAAGTCCTCCAAGTATCTCTGATGCAAGGTGACAACTTTGACAACATTAAACACTTTAAAAACTTTCTCCAAACTTTCTCTTCAATGTATCTTCAACCTAAACCTGCAAATCACACACTAAAGAGAGCGAAAAATGTTGTTTTTTTAATGGATAGGGGTTTGCCTTGGTCAAAACCCGTTTTGGTAATCAAACCTTGAAATAAAATGAAATAGGAATGGAGAATGATGAATGAACAAAATATGATGTTGCAACTCACCAAACCATAACAATGAAGTGTTGCAAACATGTATGAGGTGGCTCCAATGGATGTAGATCTCGACTCTTGCTTGAATGTGATAGATCTTGAATGAAATGCTAGCTTGAATCATGAAACCCTACATCACAATTGTTAGCTCCAAAACAAACATGATGCATGAATACTTTGACATGATGCTTGATGCTTGATGCTTGAATAATGCTCTAAATCACTTGATAATCTGCTCTTGAATGCTCTTGTAAACACTTGAATGCTCTTGTGAACTCAAATTTGCTATAAGGATGCTCATTCAACTTGCTAGGTGTAAAATGAGTGAAAGAAATTTGCATTTATACTTAATTATGCAAGAATTCCCAAAATTACACCACTACAAGCCAACATCAGATCTAGGAGGATAAAATCCTACCAAAAATTTGAATAAATTTTAATTTTGGGCCACACGGGATGCATACACCCAAGGTGGCGAATGAGTCCCATTAGACATAATTTATGGGATCAAATTCAAAAATGCTTAGAAAGGTGTGAAACCAAGATTGAGACCCAAAAACCTAATTGGGACTCATACGCCCAAGGTGGCGTATGAGTCCCAGATCACTAAATCTGGGCCACACAGTTTGAAAACACCTGAAATATGATTGGATGTTGATTTGTGTCGGGATTATCCTTGAAAAGATGCATTAAATAAGGCTTGTGGATGCAAAATAAGGCCAATTAAAGCATAAAGAAGCCCAATTATTAAATAAAGCCCTAGAAAAAGTTTGAAAGTGTATTACAACACTCCAAATAAGGCACCAATAAGCTCATTTAGTTCACAAGGACCCAAGACCTAATGTGAATATGTTAGACACATTGCAACATTAAATCAAGGCCATGTTAGAGGGGGGATTTTTTCCATCATTTCATGTATATATGTATATGTATGCATATTAGTATACATACATACATACATATATCAAATGGATTGGATAGGGTATTGGACAATGAGAGAATGCCAGAATGTGAAGTTCAAAATAATGTTGCATTGAGGTAATGAAGCTATAGTAATAACTGGGATAAGGAGATCCCAATCCCAAGCAACTATGAAATTCAAACAATGAGAACATATAGAAACACAAGATTGGAAAGGGTTGCATCAACAAAATCAAAATGGCCAAGATCCTACAAACCTATCATCCTTGGCATCACATGCTTGCAAAATTGATTTTGGGGGGAAGTATCAATCTTCATCGATATTTCAACAAGTCCTCAAAATACAAACAACTAGATCAAAGGAAATGAAAAGAGTAGTATAAATAGATGTGTGTGAAGAAAATAACCATAAAACGGTAGAGAGGAAGATTTCAGAGTTGAGTGTCAAGGCGCATAAGAGACGACTAGTGAACACATCCAAAGGCTCTTCAAGGTTGAGGTTGTAGGCACATAAGCAACAATTACAAAGTACAGTTAGACATATTCACAAAGGCCAAATATATGAAGTGTTTCTCACAAATGTGGTGTAGTTGATGGGAAAAAAGACTTGGGGTCAAGTGGCAACACATAGTCTAGTACACCCTACCAATAATGAAGTAATCAACAATGCAATATGGTCCATCAACAAATCACCTGCATTTGGCATCATTGTTGATATATTTGATGCTAACACATTGAAGAAAAAGAAAGTGTCAACACAGACTTCGGTTTTATTTAGGGAAGCTATGGAAAAGAAGAACATGAAGATGTTTAGTTTCTATGTAAGTAATCATTGGGATATGTTCTTCCCTTCTTAAATAGAAAGAATCTAAAAAATAACTGAAGGAATTTTCTTTCTGATGAGTTTGAGGGCTCCATGATCCTCATGCATTCAAATAACACTTATGTAATATATACATAGTTTAATGAATATATATTTGGGGGTTTCTGGAATTAAACCCATAACAAAAGATAACCTTGAATTTAAAATGCAACTAAATTATGGATCCCCATAAAGTAAATGTGAGTATATAAAAATTATCAATTGAACCATATAT
Organism: Sequoia sempervirens; assembly: GCA_007258455.2. Taxonomy (NCBI): domain Eukaryota; kingdom Viridiplantae; phylum Streptophyta; class Pinopsida; order Cupressales; family Cupressaceae; genus Sequoia; species Sequoia sempervirens. Next base: position 79,050,882 of record VDFB02047230.1, on the reverse strand, counting down.
ATGGTGGTTTGTTTAGATGGTAAGAAAAAGGCCACACAACACTGTTTCATGAATATAGATGATGGTTTTTGGAATAATGCGATAAGACATAAACATATACAAATTTTCATGAATATAAAGGGGGGTTTTACAACTGTAGTTAATATTGGAATAAACAATGAATTAAACTCACAAAAACATTTACATAGTTTTATGAATAGAAACGTAAAATTAAACCCTAAATAAAGAGGGTATCAGATTATACATATTGTGTTCAAAATATCAACCTAAAAAGGGCAATTGGGTCATGGGAATGAAACCTTTGACGCTTTGCATAATGATGGTACAAATATTCACAAGTATCCTTGTTTGTGAATTTAAAGACAAATGAAAGTCGACCAAGAGCGATGCATGATGAAAAATGATAATAAAAAAAAAGTAGGAAAATGTGGGAAGTGTAGTGTTGAAAAATGTACACCTTTACATTTTCACACTATGTTTGCATCCCCTTAATTAATTGGACTTAATTAAGCTTCTAATGACCTAAATTATGCATTCCTAAGCCTTATTATTCCCATTTTCCAAAAGGGAAACCAACATTAAACAATTGATAACATTATTTTAAACACCTTGGAAATTGTGTGTCTTGGATTTAGGTCCCAAGACCCATTCGCCCAAGGGCGAACAAGTCCTCCTTAAGTTCCAAGACCCAATTTTTAATATGTTCTTGGCAACATTTTAATAATTCAAATTCAAGTTCCAAATGTCAGCTTGTGGAATCTATTTTTTGGGAAATTGGATAAACACCTATAAATATAGTTATTTTATCAATTCAAACTTAACACGCATAATCCAAATTTCATATGAGCAAATATTATTGTTAAGAGCATTGAAGAACATATTTATCAAGCATCTACAACAACCTTCAAGATCATATCATCATGTCAAGATTCATGTGTGTTCATCTAATGTTTTGGAGCTAACATTGTGATGTAGGTTTCAAGCATTTAAGCATCAAATCAAGCAATCATTCAAGCTAAATCAAGCAAGATCCAATCCTTAGAGAGATGTGTTAGAATTCAGTCCTCTAAGGGCAACCATTAAGGGTTTTGTGAGTTGTGACATAACATTGTTCATTCATCAAATTCTTTCCATTTTATCATTATTTCATCAAGGTTTAATTACCAAAGCGGGGTTTGACCAAGGCAAACCCCTATTCACCCAAAAAGCAAACATTTTCCCTCTCTTTGTATGTGCAGATTTGCAGGTGAAGGACTGAAATTGGATCAAAGGAGCAATTTTTCAAAGTTGTCAAAGTTGTCAAGCCACTGAAACTCACCCACAAAATTTATTTTTGACTTTTTGACAGTGGAATATGGAGAAATCAGGAGCTAAGATCTGGGATTAGAGGATTGTGAAATTAAAATTTGGACCCCTGTACAGAGACCCATTCACCCTAGGGCAAATTTGTCCTTGCAGGACACTCAACACCCACTTTTGGAGTCTAGTACATATCACTCTTACCTTCTTAGATTTGCTTGAAAGTTATTGTTTTTGTTTGTGCTATCCTTATATTCTGGATTTCAAATTTTACATCACATAATTGAGTTCATATGGTATTTTATTTTTATCTCCCCAAAGTGCATTTCAGTCATTTCTATCATTAGGTAAACAACCAGATCTCCCCATAGGGTTGACTCACCTCAAGGTTGAAAGTCAAATTTATCCTTAAGAGATCTCCTTTTCTAATGAAACTAGGAAAATTGAGGGTGACCTAGGTGAAACCCTTTTACCTTTTAACACCATCCACCTCCTACCATTCATTTTTCCTTTTGTTTCAGGAAGTAGGCCCCTTATTTATCACTTTCATGAACAAAATTGAGGTTTTTTAGAATTAAACTATAGCTTAATAAGGGTAGTAGATTATACATGGTCTAATGATAAAAACATGAGAAGTAAGCCCCTTATATGTCACTTTAATAAATGGAAACAAGGGTTTCTATAATTAAACCGTAGCTTAATAAGGGTAGTAGATTATATATGGTTTGTTGATTATATCACTATAAAAGGGAAATGCATTCATGATAATGAAACCCTAAGTGAATTGCATAATGAAGACCAAAAAATACAATTACTAGAGCATAATACATTCAAAAGTACTATTGATTGCAAATTGAAAGGAGAAATGATAGCTAAATGTTAAACCTAAAACCATAGAGAGTATCCCATAGGCATATTGTATGGTGGAGAATGTAGTTGATCAAGAGTGATGGCCAATGAAAATAGTGAGAAAAATGTGGGAAATAATCCCTAACTCAGATATTAATAAGTATTAATCGGGTTTAGTGAGGAGTTGGTTTGTGCCACTACGAGTCTTTGATGTGGCATTTGGAACATGAAACAACACACCCTCAAACTTTTTAGATGAAAAGATAATTTCAATACATTAGTAAACAAGCCTTATTAGTTCACGTGACTAATACTAGCACTTGTACCTAAAGGAGGTTCAAGGATTACGTTGGTAGAAAACTATATGTATGTTAATACGTTAGAGAGTATGTGTCATTTGTGCATGTATGTGTTACAAATTCTAGTTGCATGTGGATGGATTAAACAAGTAATAAGAAGTGATAAATAATTGAAAAAAATAAACTTAGACAAATCTAGATTTTTTAAAAAAGAAATTAAGTATTGCATACAAATTTAAAACAGAAAGCAATGAAAAAGAAGAAAAAAGAAATTCGCCATCAAATTGACAAAAAGTACTGCAAATGGAAATAGAATGTTCCCATCTAGTTGTCAAATCAATATTTATTTGGCTTTTATGCGATAAGTGAGATTTTAAAGGCTTTTACTTGATATTTTGGAGGCTTTTACCATTAAATGACAACTAAAACTTGTTTTTCTGCTGACTCAATAATGGTTTGTAGGCGTAAGACTTGTTTCAGGCTCAAATCTCACACTATATATAGCCTATCGACTAATTAATATGTACCAATATGATTATGAATAGGATTTTTTTTGTATTTTTTGTGACAACGAAAGTGCACAATTATTGGAGCAATAGAGAATATATTCTGATGTCACCTCTAAATGAACACTTTTTGACTTTTGTGGACATAATTAATGAATCCTCTCGCATTCGTCATAATTGTCCAAAAACTGAAACAACATCTTTAAGCTCTTCACTTGCATACAAAAAAACCCAATAAAAATCGTCAAAAACTAAAGAATTGTAGAAGAACTTAGGATGTGTGAACATATGGTGGGCAAGGACCTCATAGTTTTTTCGGTTCTTATAACGAAATGAATATTTTTTATTAGTTCCTGTCAATAGGAAGATTTACTATTGCATCCGCTGCATTTGCTTTTCAATTAGTTGCTTGGCCAATGAGATTGTATTGTTTAAAATATTTTTGTCTTTTTCCTATAGTCGGGATTTAAGCACATATTTTTTGTGCTTCAAAATTATTGTTTATCTCTTTTTCTATTGGTTTGGGTAGGTCGATTTTTCATTTTCCTTTAAGTAAATTAGGGAAATAGGGGAACATTATATATTGTGGTAAATAATTAATCGGGGGATGCATATTGTGTGAGTTTTGGGGACATGCTAGTGGGTACCGTAGCAGTGAATGCATGTTTAATGTATTAAATGCAAGCTTTGTGAAATATGTTGCACAGCTAGTGAGTACACAAGCAGTGAATGCATAGTTAATTCATGAAATTTGAGGCGAGTGTTGGGTTTTATTTGTGCTTATTCTCATTTTTTTATTGTTTGTTCAGAAGCTTTGTGTTTTTAGCTCTGATTTGTTGTCTTTGATGTTTGTTATTCTTTGCAGCAGTTGAATGGGGGAGGAGTAGTCAGAACAGTGTATTACTGATGAGTGACTCATTTGTTGTTTGTGATACTTGATAAGTAGAAGTATTGGTCATTATTACAGGGAAAACTAAGTGGTTTGAGCAAGGTCTTGTCGACTGTGGAGGGTTTGAATGCATTAACTATGTGTTAATTGCTTGAGTGGCCAACAATCTACTAGCAAAGCTTGCAAAATTTGTATTTAATGTCTGAATGTTTGCAAAAAATTATCATGCTGGTTTTTTTTTGTAAATTTTATTGTGCTTTTGTGTTTTATGTTTATGGACAATGTATTATATGTCATGGATTTTGCTCATTTGTCTAATTTGTCTGTGAAACAGGAAATAGTCCTTGCAATTGGAGACAGAGGCAAAGATCTATATGGTTGCAAATATAGTTGGTTGTTGAACAAGGAACTGGAAGGTTAGATTCTTATATCATTCTTCTCCTTTGTTTGCAATGAATTCAGTGAACAATAAAGGAGAAGCCTGGTTCAAGAATATGACTTACGGAATAAACAGATGAGCATGGTGAATGACATGCCATGTAATTCATAAACATGAAACTATTTTTTTCCCAAAAGCAAGTTACTATTGCAATCATTGAATTTTCTTTTGAAATAGTTGCTTCGCTAGTCAAATTGTATTGTTTAAAATATTGTTGTCTTTTTTCTATAGTTGGGATTTAAGGACATATTTTTGTTTAAGTAAATTAGGAAAATAAGGGGAAATTATGTATCCTGGAAAATATTTAATCAGTGGATGCAAATTGTGGGAGCTTTGGCGGCGGGTTGATGGGTACTAAAGCAGTGAATGCATGTTTAATCCATTAAATGCAAATTATGAGAGGTGTGTTGGAGAGCTGGTGGGTATGGAAGCAGTGAATGCATAGTTAATTCATGAAATCTTAGTCAAGTGTTGGGTTTTATTTGTGCTACTTCTCATTTGTTTATTGTTTGTTGAAAAGCTTGTGTGTTTTCAACTCTAGGTTCCTCTCTTCCATGTTCTTTATGAATGCATGTTTAATGCATTAAATGCAAGCTTTATGAAATGTGTTGGACAGTAGGTGGGTACACAAGCAGTGAATGCATAGTTAATTCATGAAATCTCAGGTGAGTGTTGGGTTTTATTTGTGCTTATTCTCATTTTTTTATTGTTTGTTGAGAAGCTTGTGTGTTTTTGGCTTTGTGTTGTCATCTTCGATGTTTGTTATTCTTGATGGATTTGAGAAAGGTATTCTCGGTTGTGGAGGAATTCAATGCATTGACTATGTATTCATTGCTTGAGTGGGTACTAGCTTATCAGCAAAGCTCGCAAAATTTGTATTTAATGTTTTTGGAAACTTGCAGCCAATTAAAGACAATTTCCACATAACCCATAAAGAAATCTATGCATCTAAGTATTCAAAATCCACATGCAAGAGAATAAACAACATACCCATGAAAATATGACACAAGATATACCCTAGGAAAACCCTCAAGAGGGAAAAAACTTAGCCTCCAAAACCATCCATCTCATGTATTATTCAGCAATAAAGATTACAATACATCTTTTGAGTCTCCATGAACACCATTGAAGCAACAAGCTCTCTCCAAGCAATCCATGTGAACAAGCATGCAACCACACATCTTGTGCCATGCTTCAAACCCTCACAAATGCTAACTAGAGCTAACATGCAAAATTGCATCTTACAATAACTACCTTTGTGGTTGCTTTTATAGAAGCAAACTCCCACAAAACCACTAAGTGGTATTACACAAAACTATGTGACAATAACTATGAGATTACAAACCATGTCCCCTTACTTAATAGTGGGTGCTTTATTTATTATTTTCCCCAATATTAAATAATTACATTTTTACAACTTAACTTATGTTCCAATGTTACATGCAATATTTAGTGGCCCCAAGAATAATTACATTAAATGCATAATACAAGGTGTACAACACACCTTTTCCCAAAATTCTCCCACTTGTTGTATACATTGCATAAGGGGAACAAGGAACCTCAAAACATGAATCAAATGAACAATCCATATAGCCATATATACCATCATGGAATCAAAATTCTTTGTGTGCTCTATCAAGATACCTGCAACAAGAATCAAAGTGACCACAATTGCAAGCATGAATGTTCTTGTCCTCCATCATGCCAATGCACAAAGATAAGAAGCCATCCAATAGAGAAGCCACACAATCTGTCACAACGAAGCATAAGTCCTGCCTCAACTGATATCCCAAACACATACACTCAATCCAAAAGTATCAATATGCACCAATAGTTGTCAAGATACACAAACACAAAAGCTGAAATAACACCCACAACAAGTTCCAATACATCCAACTGTCCATACCTCCAAGGTATACAAAACATAGTAAACTCATGCCATAAACATATACACCCATAAACTGCAATCATAAAATCCATGTGCAAAACCTGTCCAAGAATGACATATACATCCAAGAGCTCCAACCGCATGGGTAATGCAAATTTGAAAAAGATCAAGGCATACCAAGTCTACCAATAACATCATATAGAAAGTGTAAACTACATCATGTAGTAACAAGGAATCATCCACAATGATATCCAAACATGTATATCAATAACCTATAAGAAAAATATCCTACATACACCTCTAAAAGCCAACTGTGTCAAGTATGATCTCCTCCACAACACCCCAAAAGAAAATTCCATAACAACACCTAATCGTTCAATCTCCAAGATCAAACATAACATATGTATCATGTAATCAACATGGATGTAAGCCCCTCATAACCAAAGAAGATCAAACTAAATCCATTTCCAATGAAGGAAATAAGCCCAATACATCTCCTAAACTCAACATAAATGAATGTAATCACAATGCATAAGGAGATAAACATGCCAACACTCCTCAAATGAACCCTCCAAAACCATATATCCATCGCTCAAGATCCTTATGCATGAGAAGATAAAGCATAAAACATAAAGCACCTAAAAGTAACAACGGGCAATACCTCTCAAGTGAAACTACCGAGTAGACCAAGAGTGAGGAATAAGAATTCTCCTCCAAGACATCCAAGTCATCATGACTCATCCAAGAACACTCTCCTCATAGGTCCATGTTGAACTCACGTCCAACCAAGGTGTAGGCTCCTCAGACTCCCTGTTGAAATCTCATCAAGAGTAACCATATCAACACATGTCTCTAATCATAAGAGAACTCAAGCCTCACCTATGTCTCCAAGTATCCATGAGTACCTATAACCAACCAATCCATACCAAACTCCAAATTCAACATAGCACCATCATGAAGTAATCAAGCAAATGATCAATGTATCCAATACCAAGAGAACCACCAAGATCAATAGTAAAATTCCTAACAGCTAAATCACGAACATAACCATGACATCATGATCTAACCATCTCCTTATAGGAGATCACATGCACCATAACATATATACATCTTGGTCTCAAGAGAACAAGTACCATGCCAAACTCTAAATGCATATCGAGAGTAAACCATGACATAATAACAACCACTCTAAACCAAGAAAAAACCATATCCCCAATCACATGAAGATAACCTTACCAATGATCCATCCATGTCACTGCCAACAACTCCCACTAAACTGTGATACCGAGTCACACATGGCATCATGACAACCATCTTCCCCATGAAGATCATCCAAGTCTACACACACAACTGAAATGTCAATAACATAAAAAGTAGAACCAAAATCTCCAAGCCAAGAAGATACCTACAACTGCCAAACCATCATAAACATATCCATCGTCGCCAAAACCATCATTGTAAAAAGCTCCCACTGAAAAGTGTAATCAAGCTATCCATGAGATCATGATAACAATCTCCTCATGAAGATCAACCAAAGGCCCTCGCACAATCAAAGAACTCAAATATAACAAGAGCTCCCAAAAAGAAAAGTAAAACCATGATCCTCATACCACGAAGATACACCACCACAACCATAATTAGGAACCAATCCAATACCACCAACAATGCACCTGCATAAACCATCATGGCATGCCAAAGTCTCTAAAGCACAAGAAACATCCATGATACCATGATCACCACAAAATGTAACTCAAACCCAACTGTGTCCACATATCTGCATAATCATAGTCAACTACATAAGTCTCATAACATGACTGTACCTGGTAATACCATCTCACCTCCTCAACATGATAACAAAATTAGCAAAACAAGTGACTAAATCAGGCCACCAAAACTAAACATGCATTAACACTGAAATACCAATGGGAAAAGACAACCCATGTCCAAGTCATAAATGTAACATGTAAGTATAGACCACCTACAACATCGCACAACTTGTAGATACATCAATGAAGCATATAAATCCAACCATATACTAATAACCATGTCAAAAATAGAATAATCTGAGATGTACAACTGAGCATACAATGAATTCAACATCAAATCTCCAAGATCCGATCATCCATAAACTCACAGTATCACCATAGTCAAAGAAACCCATAAATAGCTCAGATAAATAAAACAACAAATAAACTATTCCAAAATATCTCCAAACCTAATCCACTCTGTAGTGCTCTAAACAAGCTTTCCATCGACTATTCAAAGTCCAAAATCTGACTCCGTATGCACCTAATATCACCTCTCGAAGCTCAAAACAAACATCTGACTTTGACCAAGAAAAACACTGTCAAAACTAAAGAATCTAGAAAAAAAATGTCACCACAGCGTAGAGCTCTGAGTCAGCTTTCCAACGAGTCCAAGAAGTTGAAAAACGGACAATCTGGGCGAAAATTATGCCCCTCCGAAGCAAAAGCACAGTTTGCACTTAAGGCAAAAAAAATTTAACCACCTTTGGTGGCTAAGCGGTGGCCCCACCTGGGCGGCGCCGCTCCTTGGGTGGTTGACCCAAAATTGTTATTAAATCTGCTTAAATCCCCATATAATAAAAATTTTGTTGGCCCCAAAAATTTGCATGGGTGGAATTTTCATTTTTAATAAATGAAATTTTAAATAAAAATTTATAAAAAAAAACCTTGAAAAGGTTTATTATTGCTGGCGGTTTAAAGTCGGGCAGGGACCGATTGGTACCCTGCCGGTGGTTGGCAGTGACATGCTGTCACTGTCGGTACCGCCGACAATGGCAGTATCATCGAACTGTCAGGTGGTACGGGGGAGGGGCTCCGACCTCTGTCGCCACCCCCCCCCCCCAATTTATATTTAATTTTTTTCAAAAAAAAAATTCAAAAAGTCTTTTTCAAATCATTTAAAAAAATAAAAAATTGCAGGTATGAATTTAAATTGACGATTTAAAAAAAAAAAATTAATTTGACATTCGTACAATTTGGGCATGGGCAAAAATTATTTTTGCAATTTTTCACAGTATCAGAAATAGGTCTAATTATATATCAATTTTTGTCTCTCTGCCAATTCGGATCCAACCATGAGGTCTATTTTGGGTCAAGAGATCATTTGTGAAAGCTCACCCCCAAAACCCCCATTTGAATACAAAACCAAGAAACCTATTTCACCCAAAATTTCTCCCATCCCAGATCCACAAACAACCCATTTAATCAGCAAACCCAAGACCCTCAGATCTACAATAAAACACCTGCAAAACCCTCATATCTTGCCATGGCTTTGATTCTCACATGCAATACATAGATTTGAACTTAAACAAGATTTTTCTCAACCAAGGGTTATACAACCATAACCAAAGCTCTGATACCACTTGTTGGAAACTTGCAGCCAATTAAAGACAATTTCCACGTAACCCGTAAAGAAATATATGCATCTAAGTATTCAAAATCCACATGCAAGAGAATAGACAACATACCCATGAAAATATGACACAAGATATACCCTGGGAAAACCCTCAAGAGGGAAAAAACCCAACCTCCAAAAGCATCCATCTCATGTATTATTCAACAATAAAGATTACAATACATCTTATGAATCTCCATGAACACCATTGAAGCAACAAGCTCTCTCCAAGCAATCCATGTGAACAAGCATGCAACCACACATCCTGTGCCATGCTTCAAACCCTCACAAATGCTAACCAGAGCTAACATGCAAAATTGCATCTTATAATAACTACCTTTGTGGTTGCTTTTATAGAAGCAAGCTCCCACAAAACCACTAAGTGGTATTACACAAAACTATGTAACAATAACTATGAGATTACAAACCATGTCCCCTTACTTAATATTGGGTGCTTTATTTATTATTTTTCCCAATATTAAATAATTACATTTTTACAACTTAACTTATGTTCCAATGTTACTTGCAACATTTAGTGCCCCAAGAATAATTACATTAAATACATAATACAAGGTGTACAACACACCTTTTCCCAACAAATGTCTGAGTGTTTGCAAAAAATTATCGCGTTGGTCTCTTTTTTTCCCAAATTCTGTCATGTGCCCCTAGTATTGATTTGCTTGCAAGCAAAGTAGCAAAATAGAAGTAGATGATAAATTTTGCAGATAACTGTAATGCATGCATTGTAAAGCAGTTAATGCATTAAATACTATGTCAATACTAGCATAATTGCTATGTTTTCTAAGCCTAGGGTTAGATTGCTAAATAGGTGTAAATGGGAAGGCTTATGTGTGCTTGGACGTTCTACATACCTGGTGCATGCGAACTAATTGCACGGATGGTAAGAATGGTGGGCCTGTTATGTGTAGACGTGTGAGAATGTTCACTTGAAATTAATTTGTGCCTAGGTTGATGCATTGGGCTATGATCTACAAATCCTGTGAAGAGCACTTTGTAAATTAATTGTTATGGCTCAGTAGACTTTGTAGTCTACAAGTGCTTCTAATTTAAGTAGGGGGCATATGACTGTATCAATGCAACTGTATTGATAACTAGAAGTATTGCTCATTGTTACAAGGAAAACTAAATGGTTCATTGCTTTTGTGCCAGTGAGCCCTCTGTCAAAGGTTGTGCAATTTGCATTTAGCTATTAAATATTTTCCAAAATACATAAAGTCCTATTTTGCTAATTTAATTAAACAAAAATGAGTGGTAGACCTACTAGCATTTAATGCAATAGATGTAGATTGATTGACAAGTGTGCCATTTCCAATGCACATTATACAATTGCAATAGTGACTTGCTTTGATCGCAACAGTAACTTGCCTCTGGGAAAAATGCCATGCACATGAAGTGCATGATGACAGTAAAGCTAACACAATTTGCATCTAATTCTTAATTTTAGCATTTCCATTT
>VDFB02047230.1:78937321-79039717 GCA_007258455.2 Sequoia sempervirens | reverse complement strand
ATAAGCTCAGGCTTAACCAAATAAGTCACTAATGGAGTCACAACATGTTGCATCATCATAGAATCCAAATGATCTAACGCAAATAAACAAACCTCCACTTCCTCAAAAATGCAAAGTAGATCATCCTTTGACAAAGACGAGTGTTCAAGTTCTTCCTACATGGTAAAGCCTCTTTCCCAAATATAATGCCATGATTCACAAAAAGGAGGAATTAAAACACTAATATTCTTTTGAAAGTCAAATCATAGTTGAGACTCAAAGCATGCTACTGCTAAACTATAATGAACCATTAAAGATCAATATACAACTTCAACTTCTAAATCAGATATACAATAAATATTGACTACCCGCAGCTGGCAAGAAAATGCCTTCAATACCACTATAATTACCTAGGCTAAAAAAATTGGAATTTTTACAAATGTTTGATAAATATCCAGCACACAAGTATTCTGACTATGTAGTTAGTGTACAATGTCTATTATTATGTTTCAATAATATTGGTTATCCAATTATGTATTAATTGGTTGTCGGCTTCAGGTAGTTAGAAGCGTCAATTGGATGACAGTTGTGTTCCTCTTGACAATCGTCGAGTCCTTTAAATAGATTGTGTATCGTCAAAGAAAATGGTATGATCTAGTTGAATCAACTCTAATCCTCGGCTAACCATCTCTAATCTTCTATAAAATGTGCGAAAAAGATATATTTTACTCCTATATCTGGTACGCATTGCCATCTATATTATTAATTCATGTATTCATTTTATCAAATAGAGCAATAAACATTTGGCGCCATTGCCTTAAAATGAATCGGGTCAGATTTGAGTGAGTCATGCCCTTAGATCCCAATAAAGGCAAGCAGAGGCTGCAAGTTGGTCAAGACTATGAGATTAGGCAATCTTTAAGGATCATCAAGCAAAAGGAACAAAGGAGAAGATTACAAGAAACACTTGAGAAAAATACAATCGTACGATTCCCAAGTCGAAGCCCTTCCCGAGAACACAATCAAGTTGAAAAGTCAACACATTTTTCTCTTGATAAGGGAAGTTGGGAGACAAAGTCACATTCCTTTACAGAATTGTATGAAAGTAGCCTTTGGGGCATTGAAAGGTTCTCAATCAAAGGAGAAGAAGCCAAGCTAGGGGTGTGTAAAAGAAAATTTGAAGGTGAAACAAGTGTGTGGAAGGCTGAAGCCGAGGGAAGAGTTGAGGATTCATGCATGGCCAAGAGAGCAAGAGAAGCACTGAAATGTCTGAATCAAAACTCCCTAGAAAGCAGATTCCAAGTGCTAGATTTGCATCAGAATAAAATCATGGTAAGCCCTAGTGGGTAAGAGAAAAAAATTTCCCAAGTTAACAGGTAATAGATCGGAGGATCTTGTATGACACTGTAAGACTTGTGAAACAATCTCGACAGCAAATGGGCAAGATGATAAAGCAATTTGGCTATGATCTTTTCCAGCCACCTTGCAAGGTGTAGCAATTGATTGATATGCAGAAATTGATCAAGCATCTTGAAATACATGGGAGAGATTAAAGAAGGCCTTCAAAGAAGAGTTTAAATTGCTTTGTAATGATAATCGAATAATAGCAAAAATTTACAATACAAAACAAGGTAAACACAAAAATGTATGAGCTTATAATCGTAGACTTAAAGAATTGCTTGTAAAGTTAGAAATAGAACCAACTGATAGTCTAAAGAAAATATGATTCATCAAAGGTCTACTTTCATCATTAAGATAAAAATGAAGGTAGTACCACCCTCTTCCTATTCAAAAGCCTATCGAACAATTGACAAAGAAAGTGAAGATAAAATGTCCTTGTGTAGTAAAAGAAAAACAGAGAAATATGGAAGTTCAGATAACAATAGTGATTATGAATCAGGAATGGTACAAGCACCCCAGAGGGACATGCTCTGAATGATTAAAGAATTGAAGGCAAAGAAAGAAACTAACGAACTATGGTGTATTGAGTGCAGAATTGAGGGGCACAAAAAAGGTAATCGTCCTAGAAAGATGTTTTGCAAGATTTTCCAAGTTATGTGTCATTCAATAAAGGAGTGCCCATACAATTTGAAGACCAAGAGTACACAAGTACTCTTTATGTAGGTAGAGGAGTCCACTCCATCGAAGCAGCAAAATGCGTACCCAAGCAGTTATTGAAATCAAAGAGGAGAACAAAGCCAAATACAATATGACCCCAAAGGACACCCTATCATACAATGCCGACAATGTAATGAATGAGGACACTTTGTAAGAGACTGCCAAAACAAGCAAGACAAAGTGAAACTATTGTGCAAATGGTGTGGACTTGGAGACCACAAAGACATTGGATGTCTGAAGCAAAAGGCTAGTGTCGACATGATTGATGTAAGGCATAATGAAGTATTGGCCATTACTCACACCCAAGCAAAGAAGGCTACGTATCCGAAACCACATACAGAAAAAGAAAGGCTTTGTGAAGCAAGGGCCGAAGTGGAGAATGCTATGGATAACGAATGATGCCACTCAAATGCAAACACAAGTACAGTAACAAATCAACTACAATCCAAGAAAAATATTGCACAAGTACTTCAAGATACCGTACCAATAAAAGCAGTAGATTTATTCCAAAGTATTCCTGAAAGAAAATCCAAAAAAACATCACAAAATGTCCTAAGAAAATCCAAAAACAATCAGAAAACTTCAAAAAGACAAAAATCAAAACATGTCAAAAATCCAAAAACAGAGTCAGAGTCAGTGGCACTTGTAAGTCTTTCTCGTTTGTCGAACTACGTTGCCTTTGCGACTGGACGTAGGCAAGGCCATCTGCCGATGTGCCCCCGAGGCATTAGGTTAGTCCGTTTAGGTTTGTCTATATAAAATCATGATTCAATCCATATGTCTATATAACAAGGTCATTGGTCGTGTTGAACTATGAGGTCTCTGCGTGTATAACGTAGGCAAGGCCATCAACCGATGAGCCCTCAAGGCCGCACTAGGTCAGTCGATTAGGGTTCGTCACATTCACTATCACACACATCTTCTATTTGTAGTTAGTCTTGTCAGTCAAAGTCAAGTCGAACTACGAAGTCTCTGCATGTATAACGTAGGCAAGGCCATCAATTGATGAACCCCCGAGGCCGCACTAGGTCAGTCATTTAGGGTTTGTCGTCACACAGTCAATTGTCCACACATCATATCAAGTCATGCATCCATCTGGTGAACAAATCAGCAATGTCTCTACGTCAAATAAAACAAATTGCCAAAGAAACAATCAAAACAGATCAACTAATGTCTGCTACAGGATGTGTCCTTCCTGGAAACAGACATCATCAAAACAATCAACCTGTGTCTTATTCAGGATGAGTCCTTCCTGAATACTGATATCAACAAAACAATCTATGTCTTATATAGGATGAGTCCTTCCTACATATCGACATTGTCAAACAATCAAACATAGCCTTACACAGGTTATCACATCAACGACATCTGACTCAATGTCTTATACGATACATGTCTTTCTGAAACCAGGCTTTGTCATGCCTTATACAGATGGTCATAACATCAAAACCAGACTCAAAGTCTTATCCGGTACGTGTATCTCCTAACATCAGGCTCTATCAATTAATCCTTTTATCAATCAAAACAAATCAAACAAACACGATCAAGTTTTGGCAAATATTTTACTGGCTTTTTGACTTTATGGCTTATTTATCTTATCATTTCATTTGGCTTTATGATGAGAATTATGTTACTAGCTTTCTCAAGGATGTCCCATGAAGGATTTAGAGAAACAACGATGTATCAGAATTCTATTTTCTTTGACTGTTGTCTGTCAACTGTCTTTTAAACTTTGATTTTGAGTCATGTTACTAGTTCCTCAAGGATGTCCCATGAAAGATTTAGAGGAGCAATGACGTCTCATGACCCATCTTTTATTTTGTTTGCTGTCTGTGGTTTGTCTTGACAAAAAGACTGGGGCAACTTGTGCCTTTAGTATGAGTTAGTGACAATCCTTGTCTGCGACTGTCTATTGTTAGCAAGTGGATGACCTTGCACACCTTGATCTATGTCATATCATGGTGTTTTTCTCCATTTGTATTAGTCCCACCCAATGATGATAAAGTGCAACGCCTTTAGTGATACAATGAAATATCGAAGATTGCTAATACTAACATCATGGTCTTTTATTATTCATCTTTCTTTTCGCACTAAGATTTCTTCTTTTCTACATCTTCACCACCCTTATCTATTTTTCTCTATCCTTTTTTCTTTCATCTTCTAGTTCTCTCATCGATTTCGAGAGCACGTTCATGTTCTTTGAACCCGCCTGTCCTCTCGAGGGGGCATACCTTCACCTATTTTACACCGGGGCATTACTGGGGCATATTTTTGATCAATTTTCTTTGACACAATGCCGAAATGACATTGTATCAAAGAGGGGCAAATGTAGACACCAAAATCTAGTCTAAGCCTGCAACTTCAATATTCTTCATAATTCGTATTCTTCATGGTCATGATTAAATAATGTTAATTATTTAATTATTCTCTAAAGTTCTTCATTTCTTTATTAATTAAATAAATCTATTTATTTAATTAATTTTCCTTAACCTTAATTCATCTATTAATTAAATAATCTTAATTATTTAATTGATTCACATTTTCTTTTCTTCTATCTGATTAATTAAATAAACACTTTTTATTTAATTATGTTACTAATTAACCTGATCCTTCTTGTCAAATTAAATAAATTCTTATTTAATTTACCCTTTTATCATATTTCAACTATAATTAAATAAATTCTTTAATTATTCATTTAAACCTCTTCATCACTTAAATAAATCTTATTTATTTAATTATTCTTTAAATATCAAATCTTGGATTAAATGAATTATTTAATTTATAAATCCTATTTTAACGCATTCCTCTATATTTAGATAATTGTGCAAATTATCTAAGTATTCACTTTGACTCGACTCAACATCTATTTAAATCGCTCAGTTAACTCAAGATTTAATGTCTGAGTGGCTTTCTCAAGTAATCTCTTCGTCATATCATTCAGTCATTTAGTTCTAACTCGTTTGCATGTACATGCGTATTAATTAAATATCTTTATTTAATTAATTAAATCTTGTGCGTGCATTCGAACAGAGAGTTGCTTTAATCCATCTTTATCTTTGTCATACAAAGACTATTCTTCTATTTTCGAATACCAAACTCGAAGATTAAATCATTTATTTAATCTTTATTTCTATTTCTAATTTGTATCACTCATGTCACTACTAACAGTTATCATAATGCATGTCTAATCTTTCGATCTCAGCCGTCTGTTGATCTTTCGATCCTGGCCTATCATTCGAATAATCAATTTTCTATAAATTGATTTGTCCTTCATCATTCTAATCTCTCTCGAAATCGTATGACTTTTAGAGGCTTTTTATTTAATTATGTTACTAATTAACCTTATCCTTCTTGTCAAATTAAATAAATTCTTATTTAATTTACCCTTTATCATATTTCAACTATAATTAAATAAATTCTTTATTTATTTAATTATTCATTTAACCCCTTTTTGTCATTTAATTAAATAAATCTTATTTATTTAATTATTCTTCAAATATCAAATCTTGAATTAAATAAATTATTTAATTCATAAAATCTATTTTAACACATTCCTCTATATTTAGATAATTGTGTAAGTTATCTAAGTATTCACTCTTGCTCAACTCGAGATCTATTTAAATCACTCAGTTAACTCCTGATCTAATGTTTGAGTTGCTTTCGTGAGTAATCTATTTGTCAAATCATTTAGTCATCTAGTTCTAACTCGTTTGCGTGTACATGCGTATTAATTAAATATCTTTATTTAATTAATTAAATCTTGTGCGTGCGTTTGAACAAAGCGTTGCTTTAATCCTATCTTTATCTTTGTCATGCAAAGACCATTCTTCTGTTTTCGAATACCAAACTCAGAGATTAAATCATTTATTTAATCTTTATTTCTATTTCTAGTTTTTATCACTTAAGTCACTACTAACAGTTATCATAACACATGTCTAATCTTTCGATCTCAACCATCCGTCGATCTTTCGATCCTGACCTGTCATTCGAATGATCAATTTTCTATAAATTGATCTGTCTTTCATCATTTCAATCTCTCTTGAAATCGTATGACTTTTAGAGCAATTATCTTGAATCTTCGATGTTTTGTCTTAATCACAACACTTAGGCCATGTTTGCACGAACTTGGAAAATCTGAGGGCAAGTACACTACATGGACGAAATGGAGAAGAGTAATGGAGGTTATTCAACGGAATTGATCGCATGTTTGGTAAAATAGTTTCTTTTATGCATGTTCTTAATTTTTCTTTTGTGCTTGATTATCTAAGCTTTGAGGATTCGTTAGTATAGGTTAATTAATTTACCTTAACCTTAATTCATATATTAATTAAATAATCTTAATTGTTTAATTAATTCTCATTTTCTTTATTCTATCTGATTAATTAAATAAACGTTTTTTATTTAATTATGTTACTAATTAACCTTATCCTTCTTGTCAAATTAAATAAATTCTTATTTAATTTACCCTTTATCATATTTCAACTATAATTAAATAAATTCTTTATTTATTTAATTATTCATTTAACCCTTTTTTGTCATTTAATTAAACAAATCTTATTTATTTATTTATTTAATTATTCTTCAAATATCAAATCTTGAATTAAATGAATTATTTAATTCGTGAAAATCCATTTTAATGCATTCTTCTATATTTAGATAATTGTGAAAGTTATCTAAATATTCACTCTCGCTCGACTCGAGATCTATTTAAAATTTAAATCGAGCAGTTAACTCATGATTTAATGTTGAGAATGAAGATCCACTAACCAAACCTCCGCTATCGGGTGACCAAGTGTAATAACCCACCCTTAATTTTTTTCAAATCTTCACAACTTGTTAGCATTATAATCAAAGATGATCAACTTAAGTAAACTTCCTTCCACTTTTTGATCACCCAGATCCCGATGTGGGCAAGGTGAGAGCATATGGTGGTAAGGTTACAATATGTTAGCCAATAATCAAAGATGATCAACTTAAGTAAACTCCCTTCCACTTTTTGATCACTCAAATCCCAATGCAGGCAAGGTGAGAGTATACGGTGGTAAGGTTACAATGCTACGCTATTGAAAGGAACCACTTGTTCAATGGGGTGAGTATGAAATCTTCAAACATAAGGAAACATCCATTTATTTAGCAGGAATTACAACAAGTAAGGAAACCTTTGGTGGCTAGCCGACCAAAGCAAAAAAAGATCCTCCACTTATTCAATGGGCATAACATGAAACCAAAGAAATCTCATCTACTTGTTCAGTGGGAATAACATGAAAGCAAAGAAAGTTCATCCACTTATTTAGCGAGAATGCCACTTATTCAATGGGGTAAGTAGCAATAATCATAAAGAGCTAAATCACCAATGGTACTACCAAAATGGTGTTACAAAGAGCTCATTACAAATAATTCCAGAATTACATAAGCTGCTGCTACAACATGAAAATAATGATAAACTCTTGGCACAACTCCCAAAATGAAACCCCAACATGAAATGAGGTATTCCCCAACAAAGTATTATCAATTTTACCTCATGGAATGACCCCCAAAGGACTGTATCAGGTCTGAAACACTGCTGCTACAGGTCTGATAAAAAAGTTGAGGCAGTTTGTAACACCAACCAGCAAGCTCCCAAATGGTCACAATTCCATACAATGCACTTCCAACCAATCCCAAACACCATAGAACACCCCCAAAAATCTTGCAAGGGAAATACAAGGTCTAAACGCCTCCAAAATCAGACTGAACAGAACAGAAGAGAGGCAGATTTTGCACAACACCCAATGCATCAAACCCTCCAAATAGTACGGCCAGCAAGTAGGACAATCTGCTCCTAGAAAGATCAGTCCTTCCTCAAAAAATTTATAATCTTGCACAATAGGTCACCCCAATCTGCCAAACACGAATAAATGATACCCACAAAAAGTTTTCCAATCCTCCAATCAACATGAGCAAATCAATGGTACGTCCTAGGGTTGGAAAGAAGCAACCAGCAACTGAAACTTCAATGAAATCACTCCAAAAACTCCAAAGTTCTGCAAAGTTAATACTCACACCAAAATATGCATAACTAAAAAACATCATAAGAAGCCAAAACTGAAAGTAAACTGAAAGCCATCACCGATAAACTCAATGGTGATTACTAAATGCAATCACACCCAACCAACTAGGGATTGTCTTCCAACTCTGAAACTAGCAACCTAGAGAGGGTTTTCGTCCTCTAAAGATTTAGGAAAGAACTCTCAAGTTCCAATCCAACAGCATAACATTATCATTTTTAGCATGACCAAATTAGCTACCCCATGCCTCCTATTATAGCTTTTCCCTGCTTTTTCAAAAAAGTGTTTTTTGCTTTTTCATTGTTCTTTTTTAAAATGTTTTTGCTTTTCCCTTGCTTTTTCAAAAAACACTTTTTTGCTATTTCTCCGAAAAAGCATTTTTTTGCTTTTTCCCTGAAAAAGCACCTTTTGCTTTTCTTTTTTAGAAAATAACTTTAAGTTACCAAGTCTAGGCGTTGGTGAAAGATCCCTTACCAATTCTACCCTGAATTTTTCAGTTTTTCCCTCTTGCCATAATGTCAAACAGTTGTCTTGCATGGTCTGATTTGGTTTTGCTGATTGTTTGTTTGAGTTTCATTGCTTGTTTTTCATTGCAAAATCATAGAGGGAAGCATAGAAATGAAAGAGAACTATTGCATAAGTGAAAGACAACAATTGCAACTCAATAGAATCCCTTTTTTTTAACTATATCAGATCTAATTACAAGTTTCAGAGGTTTGATATACATTATATCAGTCTATAACAACAGTCTAAAACCCTTATATAATGCAATATTTGACTACCCAAAATGATAAACATATACCCGGATGTATAGCTCTATTTGTAGCTTGATTATTGAAGTCAAATCATGAATCACTTCATTGTTACAACTTCAAATGGTATGGTTGAGTATGATGACAAAAAAGTGTTGTAGAGGATCACCAATAGGCTAGAAATAATGACAAAAATCAGGAACATCAACCTTTTACCAAAGCCTAGGTGCCTCCCAAAATACCCAACAAGCAGCCTTAATCAAAACTCCACGAATAAGGTACCAAATCGAAGATAAATTGTTGTCGTGGAAGAATATGCAATAAAATCAAATACCCATGCACCTTAGCTTCCATAAACTATCAAAATCTGCAATTATTTTCTGATAACTCCCTGTTGCAATCAATTCTAAATGCAGATTAACCTGTAATGAAGTCTAATGATGCCCAGATGGAAACCCAAAGTAGATTTCCCTGTTCTGTGAAGTGGGTTTTCGTCCAATTCACTATCCTCCAAGGGATTTCATCCTCAGAAGACCTGTATGCTATTGAAACCCTCTTCCAAGAGCTCAAACCTGCAATGGCTTTTGTCAAAATGAGAATAGAATACCCAAAAATGAGCCCAACATATTGCTTTATAACCTCCCATGAGCTTTTTTTTATAAAAGTGAATAAAATAATCCTCCTCAAGGGTCTTTCCCCATCAAAAGAAATGGCCACCTTTTAAAAACAACTTGAGTTACTAGGATGGGGGGCACTTTTCACTATTCTCTTTATAATTTTCTGTTACTATTCACTTTTCACTATTCCATTAAAGCAAACTTTAATATTTCCAATTTAGCCCTGGACTCATCAACTGAACTCCAAAGTGAAAGGCTCATAAGGCTCCCAGCTAAACTCCACAACCCTCGGTTGGGTCCCCTAACCATTCTACTGACCTATAGGAACCCTAATAGTAGGCCAACCTCTGCTACAGACTGAGCTATCTAAGGAAGGGACATTACAGTTGGGCACAAGGGGGTCAAAATGAACCTTTTTAACTTTATAACATACGTCGTAAAAAACACCTTTTGAAGACTTAAGTGAATAATATGCCAAAACATCAATACTCATCAAACTACAACTGCCAAGCACTGCGAACCTTGCACTACACTGCTGCCAAGACCAGTTACCCAAAATAGTACTTACTAAAAATAGCAAGTTTCTAAAAATAGTAAGTGTTTCCAAACTCAGAACTAGCCTAAACTGAGATGCTCTAAAACTTACTTAAAATAGTAAGTGACAAAAATAGACATTGCTAAAAATAGCAATACTACCCACCAAGGATCTCAGAAAAACCCAGAAAACACTCTGGCAACGAACTACATATACTCCCTGAAAGTGTTGGCAAGCATCCTACAAGAATCTTGGAATCCCCTGAACTCCTCCGTTTAGCCTATGGGACTCCAGAAATAGGCTAACGGTCACTGATATGCTTAGGAGTAAAAAGGAGACATTACACCAAGTGATTGATCCAATGTCATTGACAGGTAACACGGCAAAGAAACCAGTGGTGGTGAATATGGAGATACTTGGAAGGAATCTAACCAATACAATTGTTGATAGCAGGTCTAGCATGAATGTGCTTCCAAAAGAGACCTGGAGAAGTTTGCGCAAGCCAACTATTTGGCCCCCAACTTTTCGTCCGGTGGGTGCAAATCAACAAGGAACTAAGGTACTTGGAGTTTTAATGAGAGAAAAGGTAACTATTGGAACCCAAGCATTTTTAGTCAGCTTTGTGGCCATTTCATTAAGGAGGAAAACATACAACACATTGTTAGGTTGAAGTTGGCTAGTAGTAGCCAAAGCCGATCACAACTAGAAAAGAATACAATCTCCATTGAGAACATGGGTCAAAAATATGCAATTGATTCAAAGAAACAAGCCGTAAGTGAAGAAGCAGTTTCCTCAGTTTTGTAAGATTCGAACGCTAAAGAAGAATGGACAAAGAAGCATGATTTGTGTCTAATAGAGTTGAATGATGAAGGGATCATGGAATTATAGTCATGCACAGAGGATGAAACAAATTCTCTTTGCGGCCTATTTCATTGGCAAATGGAGGACTATGATTCTATCGACTTGTACTTTTCTTGAAGCCACAACACTCAATGAAGAGAAACCGATGAAAATTTATTTTGAAAAGCTAGACAGTTTATGTGTGCCAAACGCAATCCATGATTTGCAGAAGAATACAAAATTAGTAACGGTACACCTCCGAGTACACTAAAAAGCTTGACTACAAGGCCTGACTATATTAAAAAGACCGACTATAAAGCCCGATTAGTGATTACATTAAAAGATCCAAACATATTGTATGGCGAAAAAAGAACTGATTTCGCGGCAAGAAAAGAATTGTCATATGGCTGGATTTTCCCTCAGTATGATCATATGGTTGCCAATCTACATCATATGGGAATATCTGAGGCTCTTGTATAGCATCATCATTCAAATTTTGGCATATATTAGTTAAACACTCCAAAATCTCTATTTTCTGGCTTTGTCAACATTGTTTTTTACCTCTTAAAAATTCATGAAAATGATGTGTGTATTAAAGTTTTATGTGGCTTTGAAGGTCTTAAATTGGGCTTGGTGGTGGGGGCTACCCCCAAAATCCCACACGGGGTGTTGCCCCTTGACCCCACTAGGGGCGTTGCCCGAGACCCCCATCATACTCAATTTAATTTGCCAAGTACACTCCAACTCCAAGTTTACTGTTACATCCCAAATTGTGACGTTACAATTTACCATTACTAGATAGAGTAAATGTGAATTCTGGAGGTAAATTAATGATGCTTGTACCTTGTTTTCAAAATGAATGTTGTCTCGTTTGATGTTATTCTTGGTGAAATACTGCATATAGGAAAATAGAAGGTTATTGATTTGTGAATAAACTAACTTTTGAAGTGTTTCATGTATTCTGCTTCGTTTTGAGCATATGACTCCCGTTGTCGTGTCATGATGTGCAGGAAACAGGTTTATACCTCCAAGCAGAGGAGAGATATCACTCGGGGAGGAACTTGGTCGGGTAAACAGTAACGAGTACCAATTGGACATACACACACAAACTATAGACTGAGTAAGCTAAGTCATTGTTGTGATTAAGGGTAAAGTCATCCGTAGGCTTGTTTAGTATCATTAGGAGTCGTATCTACTTCTGAATGTTTAAATAAGTGATGCTTGCCAGTATAATCTTATGTGGAGTAATATTTCTTGTTAGAGGTGGATATGTGTATTTGTATATATACATATGAATACGATATGTACAAGTACCCATAAGTACACTCATGTCGATACAATGTATTAGAGCAGAAGGATATGCCATGCGTCGATATAAGTGTATTTATGAATACTTATACGTAAAGTATATATATAAGTATATATACAAGTCTACGTACCCGCAACTAACCTGTTGAATGAATATATATTATGGCGATATATTACCTCGGAATTTACATATACACATATTTATACATATACATGAGTACATATAGTGAAAGTATGCTGACTGGCTCACAGTATACGAACGTATAATCAAAAATGTAAATGTATAAACATGTATAGAGGTAAAGTTAAATATATTTATATATTTAATATTATATTAAAGTACGTATATAATATAGTATTTACAAAATATAAATATGTATATGAGATTATTTAAATTAATAATTTAAATAATTATACATAAGTATATAATGTAAATTAAAACTATGTTATGTAAATACTTTAATATAATAAATATATATATAGATGTGTTTAAATAAAAGATTTGAAAAACAAAAGGAATTTAAATCAACATTTTATTAATATTCAAAAGAGAAATGCGAATTATGGAATATGTCGATTTTTCTTTGAAAATGATTATTTCATTTGAAAATCGAAATCAAATGTCTTTGTTATTTCACCAAGTCCAAAATATTTCCTGTGGACTATTTCAAATGATGGAGTAAAATAAATTCGAAATAAAGCCAAGCCTGTAAAAATGGCGGATGAAGTGAAAAACGCGCAGGAAGAATCGCACGACCTGGCCAAGCAATTGAAAACGGCCGAGTAAATTCATGCACAGCTTAAATGAGAATGTGGACGCCATTGAAACTGGGAAATAGTCTTGTTTTAAATTCGTCACTTAACCTACCTGTTGAATCGCGCTAAAACCAGGAGGTGTCACGTTTTTGTGAACTGAGCATGTGCGAATTGTAAAATGCATCATTGTTGTTAGTTAATGGAGGTCGAAACCCTCTCCAATAAGCAACACGTTTCTTATTTGAATCTTTCCAAGCTCTGTTGGCAGCACTGGCGCCATAGAAAGAGGAAACAGTTAAAACTCCAACTCTATATAAACCTGCGGATATTCATTCATAAGAGCACGAAATTACTTTCCAGAAATTCATACTGTTTAATCAAGAGTGAGAGTTGTTTTCTGTGGTGAAGGCAATTGTGAGTTCGAGAGCAAATTCTGCGTAATTATCAAATGTTGAGGAAGTCAATAGTCTTCTAAAAGGGAGTATTCGGTTGTGTTAAAAAGAGCGTTCTTTGTATCTAAAAGAAGCAGTTTGAAAGTTATCAAATAGTAGAGTTAAAAGAGTTCGCTGGAAGTCCTTGGGCAGTTAGCTTGAGGAGAAGTGCTCTCATTTTTCAAAACATCTAGAAAGCTTTACCAGGCATGTTAACTCTTGCTTTTACTTGCTTTATGTTATTCTAGTATTCTGAAGTAAGTCTGTATCATATCCTTGACTGAAAAGAACTAAAACTGAAGGCTGATTTACTTAGGAATGGGTGTGTAAAGGATAAATGATTATTAGCAAAAAGATAATTTATGAAATAAGAAGGTTTTGCATATTCTTTTCTGTTAGTTTTGCTTTATTAGTGTACGGATTACACTAGGCAACGAATAGGAAACTGCATAAATTGTATTGACTCCATATAAGGAGTGTATGGTTGTAAATAGCTCTTTAAATACTAGGGAATGAAATGAGGGTATTTAATAAGTTACCGATCACAACTAGTTGAAGTTTAACTTAGTCAAGTTATTAAAAACTCCTAGGATGAGAAAGTCCCGTATAAGGGAGATAGTTGTGAGTACTTGTTAAATTGTTCTCATTTCTAGTAGTTAACTTGTTGTAGGAGGTCTAGGGTACGGCAACCCCGATAGACTAACCTACGCGTAGTGTAAGAAAGCCTTAATGCAAATCGGCCCTGAGTAGTGTATATGATAGATGACCTTCATTCGAAGTACTGAATGATAATACTTTGGCCAAAGTAGTGAAATGTACAACTTCCACTTAGATGTGAATTAGTTGAGACTACACTGTCAGTTCATTGTGATCCCGAAGTACATACTAGTTCAAGAGATGCCGTATGCACAGGACCTAGTTATGTAGGAACACAACACTATGCTCAGTTGGTAATCGTTAAAGGATACCCTACCAATCTCTTCTTCGAAGGGAGGGCCATCTATCTAACGATAGGTGTGCGGGGGACCGCATTATAAGTCCATGGTTGGCGGAAAAGCGCCCGAGTGATGTTTCTCCTCCTCAGCAAACAACCGATGTACCAAGATTTGAAAGGACGGACTCCTGGACCTTCTTACTACTATTTGTTCTAAAGCTCATTGGAGCTATGTTAGTTAAGGTATGTATTCATGTTTCATGTACTTGTGAAGTTATTATATTGAGATGGAATCTTTATTGTAAATTGATATAGCAACATGTTCATGTATTATCAATAAAGAAAAGGAAAATTTTTATTGCAATGTCATGATAACACATTTACATACTTGTAGGATGTAAATTATGAAAATTTTAATTTTACCGAAGGGTCGGGCTGTTACATTTACAAAGTACACTTCCATGTTTGTTTACAAGTCCTTGTCTACAATATCATCAATCGTCATCAGTTTGACAAGTCTTCCCTAATGTTACTTGATGTTTACTTGTCGTCTAGAAGACGACTTTTTCTTTTGGAGGGGATGATGTACTCAATGTACATTGTCTATTATTAAGTTTCGATAATATTGGTTATCTGATTATGTATTAATTGGTTGTCAGCTTCAATTAGTTATAAGCATTGATTGGATAACAGTTTTGTTCCTCTTGATAGTCGTGGGGTCCTTTAAATAGATTGTGTATCATCAAAGGAAGTGATATGATCTAGTCGGATCGACTTTGATCCTTGGCTGACCATCTCTGGTCTTCTTCTATACAATTTCATGTGCGAATAAAGATATATTTTACTCCTGTATCTAGTATGCATTGTCGTCTATATTATTAATTCATGTATTCATTTTATTAGATAGAGCAATAATTTATTAAAATGTTTGACAAAATGTTCATTCAATATTCAAATGAAAGTGAAATTGATAAGTTTACCATTTGTTGGCGTTTAAATTCGCACCTCTGGAATGCGGATTTGAAAACGGACAGCTATGCACAGATAAACTGCTCTTCAAATTAGGAGGGGAAGCTCCCTCTTGCTGATGGTGTTTGAAAGAAAGTAAACTAGAACTAAGTTGCCTATCTTTTTGATCAGCTTAGAGCACAAGGTTTATTAAACACAAACGCCGCAGCTGAGATTTTCTGATAAGAAGTTCAACTACGACTAACTAAACTAAAGACGTTCCTAACCTCTCAAGTAATAGCAGAGCAAGAGAAGTTAGAAATTAACAAGGTAGATTTTCTGACAAAAATACTTTAACAATCTCTCTCCCAACAAACACCTACACACTTCACTGTAAGCTGAAATAAAGATCATAAAAGCACAACATAGATAACGGAAATGAGATTTTAGACCAAGGCAAAAGAGGCTCATGATTTTATTACTCAAATCTCTAAAACAAAACTCCCTTGACATGCCTTGAACAAGAAATTGCAGCTAAGGAGGCTTGCAAACTTATTCTTAACACAATAGAAAACAGCAATCTTACTAACACCTTGTTGGCTAAAGAGGCTCAACAATTTGCTTATCACAACACAAATGAACAATACTTGAGCAACAAATAGAAGGCACAATAGGCTCAGCGTTTTGTTCTCACTAACGGTTTGAACTAAGTGAACTGAAACTGAATAACAACTTGCTGCAATTCAAGCTCGCAATTTGCTATGACAATAACCGTTAAAGAAACTAAATGAGCAAAGGCTCTTATTTATAGAGAAGCAGAGGAGTAGGGAACCCTAAAATCTCCTTGCTTTCACAATTAGGGCTTGCTCAGCAAGCAAGCTTTATTACTAAATCTAGAAAGATAAAACCCTAAAAGCAGAAAAAGCGGGAAACGCCAACTATTACATCTTATCTTCTTTCTATCCTCAAAGAATGGATAAGGATTATTCCAAGAATAGAAAGAAAGCTGCTTTAAAACTCGATCACATCCGCTAGGAAGTTTGAGATTGTGTCCCGGTTGGTGCATCTATACCATCAACGCAAAACACCGCCAAGAATATCTTATCTAATGGATCTCGGAAATCTTCAATCTCATTGGCCCTTTATTGAACTGCGACATCATGGAAGTGTGACTTGATGTTTTTCTTTCATCCAGTATGCATATTCCACATCTTTTCACATTCATCCCTCGAAAGAGTTATTCAGGCCACGGGGGAATGGAAAAACACTTTTCGACCATATCAGGCTTTAGACTGCAAATCAACCTACCATCTGCTGACTGGATCTCCCTAGTAGCCGGGTTGTAATGCTTAATGCAAGCGATTACGAACTCAAGGCTCTGAACTGATATAGGAATAGACGCTGCTGCGAGGAGTCCAGAATGACCCAGGTTCTTGATTGAAGTGTTGCTGCTCTCTCCAAGGGATGTAGATCGAACACCGGCTTGACATGATGCAAGTCTGTCTCAGCTGTTTTGATGTAATTGTGAAAGAGAGCTGATTCGGACTTGAAAACATTAGGGTGTACTCCATTTCAGAAAACTTGAAGAACTGTAAACTCGCCTTAGTTCAGACAAGTCTTGTGCAATTTCTATTTTTAGAATGCTGATTTTTTGTTTACGGATTTTTGAGAATTTTTTGAGATATGGGTTTTGTTCAGAATATCAATGCAAGACAACCCAGATCATCCGTTTTAATCTTGAATTTGCCTGAAAAAGCAGCAAACCCTAATTTCTTCAATTTTTCCTAAAAAAAAGCTGGCATCTGGGTTTTGTTCAGAATATCATTAGAAATGGACCCAGTTGATTGAAATTGCAAAACTCTGACGTTTGATCGAAAAAGCAGCCAACCCTAGGTTTTCGAAAAAAGCTGCGATATGGGTTTTCTTCAGAAGACTGATTGGAAAGGACCCAGATGGCTGAAAAATTGAATGCACTGAGGTTTTCACTGACATGCAAGATAAAAGCACTTGCTGCAACTTGATGAAGTTTCTTGAAAATTCTTCAGAAAAAAAAGACCCAGATGACTGAAAAATTAAAAGCCTTGGCCTTCTGCTTAAAAAAAACTTGATCTTCTGGAACAGAAAGAATGGAAAAGCAAGGGTTTATGCTTGCTGGTCTGAAAAATCTGATGTAAAACCAGCAACTATGGATTCTTGAATCACAAAAATTCTTCAAACTTGCTGCTCCAACTTTCTCCTCTGGATGCTCCCTGCAAAAATAATGAAAAAATACATTGAAAAGAAGTGTTAAATAGACTTAGGGTCTGATTTAGGTTTTGCTTTCTTTTTGCTTTTATTTCAAAACCCTAAATCTCAGCTTCTTGAATTGGACACCATCCTCTTCTTCTCACAAATTTGAAAATCTTGAAAATCTCAAAAAAAACTTCTAAGGCATGGAAATTTGGGCGCCTTTCTTCAAGAGAGGCGCTCAACTTCACCAGACTTAGTCAAAATTTCAACTTTTTCAACTTTTCTCAATTTTAACATGCCACTTCGCCACTGATTTCCCGTTGACAGATCAACCCAACAGACGAGCTGAGTGATTCACGGCGAAGCCTAACTGATTCTGAAAAAGACGTTTTGGAGGCACCTCCTGCTAAAAACTTGATTTCGACCTCCGAATTTATGAGAGGCTTTTCCTTCTAGGGGCGCCCAACTTCTTCAGTGTTAGCCATTTTTCTTGATTTCCAAGTTCTTCATTCTCCCTTTGATTTTCTGATGAATCCTCGATTCCGGGAGCAACGCTGATCCGACTGACTGTCTGAAGGTTCCGTTGAATAGTCAGACTGATTTTGGTGAGGCACTCTTGGACGCTACTTCTGCAAATTCCATCATCTGAAGGCTTTAAAGTTTGGGCGCCCTTCTTCAAGGGGGGCGCCCACTTTCACCAGAGTTAGTTTTATTTTTTTGATTTTCTGTGTTTGCTTCTGAATTTTGGTTCTCAGCCTTTGTCGGACCCCACTTTTAGCTCTTCGTATCTGGTGACTGCGAACTCCGATTGACGTGCCGAGTGTCTTGCTGGAAAGCTGGATCAACCGAGACAAAAACACGTTAGAGCCTTATCTGCAAATTCATCCGTTTGGCCTCCTGAAAGCTTGGGCGCCTTTCTTCAACTGGGGCGCCCATTTTCTCAACACTTAGTCAATTTTGTAATCTTTTCCAAATTCTTCATGTTGACTTCAGTTTGAAACCTCCCGTTCGGCGCTGAATTCCGGATGATTGAATCGCCTGATGACCTTGCCGCTGAATCCACTGCGAAGCTGGCAGAGAATTGAACAACATTGACTGGGGGCGCAAACCCTAATTCTGACATTTGATGCCCTGAAAAGATGGGCGCCTTTCTTCAACAGGGGCGCCCAAACTCAGCAGTGTTAGAAAATTTTCAAGACTTTTCAATTTTCTTCCTCGTTCCTCGTGCATGTTCATCGTTTCACCTTCTGCCGGAAATTTGAATGCTGAAATTGACGCCTGGCAGTCGGATGACCTCCATTGATGATCTCGGAGCTCCAGATATGCTTCTGAAAAAGCTGAATAGACCCAGTAGGGCAAAACTGATTATTTTAAGAATCTGACTGCACCAGCCTGATACGGACATATTTTGAGCCAATCAAAATCAGTTCGGACCCTATCGGACCAACTTTCTATTTTTAGAAAATTTTGCCAGTATCCGTTTGAAAGAAACCCAGAAAAACCAGAAAACTTTACTATTTCGAGAAAATTTCTAAAATAGCAGTTTTCCTAAAATTTAGGGATGAAAAACTGAGATCTGGGTTTTGTAGGTTTAGCAGACCCAGATCGTCAGAAATTGAAAATTTTGTGTTTTAACCCTCCATGCAAGACATGCACACCCAAATTTTGACCTTTTGACTGATTTAACAAAATTTTATTCGTTTCTTCAAAATGTCTAAGTGTAACAAAAATTTTAATTTTGGGGTACAACACCATTCAAATGGAACACTGCAGCAACAAAATTTATTCATCATGTGGTGTTCAAATCTGCTAGCATATAACTCATAAATTCCATTGCTAGGAATAAGAATAATACATAAACAAGCTAAACAAGTACAAATGTAACCTCCAAGTTGCTAGATAACACAGAATAAATGATGTTGAATGTCAAGGTAGATCAATTTAGCTTAAATTTCCTTCCTTTCAGCTTTGTACTGATTTCTGAGTGCTACTACAGAACTTCTGATCTGTTTGCTGCAGTCTAATAAGAGGTTAAACACGTTCTAAAATACTGCATCGCACCCTCAAAGCTGTTACAGAACTCCAAAACTGTTTGCTACTGCCTGGAGTGTTGTTTCAAACTTACTAAATGCTTGCTACAGTCTTGAATACTACCCAGAACTACCAAACTATTATTTACAATACCCCTATGTCCTCAACTCCCATAAAATTCCCCAAATAAGGTGTGATCTTTTTGTTTTAGACTTTGATAACACTAAATGATGGTGTACCTGGGTATTTGGAATCCTAACAGCATTAGGACTTCTCAACTATTCACTTTTTTGCTGTGCTACTAATCCTTCCCCCTCCACATCACATTTCAAGGTTACTCGATCCCTTTCAAACTCCAAACAAGGCTTCCATTATAAGTGCGATGCTTTTAAATTTGACATATCACCAAAAACTAAAAAGGATGGAATGGCTGAGATAAAAGAGCCCTATCAGCACTAGGACTGTTCAACAGATCACCATTTTACTTTCATACCACTCTTTAAGACTTTTGAACTTGTATGGCCTGCCTTAGAGGATGAAATAGGGTATGGCTGGGATCATGATTTATTATTTTTTAACCAACAAATAAAATTTATAAATTCCAGTCAGGTCTAGAATAATTTATTTCATAAAAATTCTGGAATTCTACAATAAACCTGTAATCACCTATAAATTCTCAAATCTTCTGGAATACACAATACTTCTTGCATTCAGCACAAATTTGACCTCTATATGAAGCCAACAAAGGGAGCCTAAAGGTTTCCGTCTTCTGATTCCTGAATAAACTGAGAGGGTTATTGTCCTCAAGGTAAGAGCTTTATCAAAGCTCAAAGCTCTCCAAAATGAGGGTTTTCAAAAGTTGATAATGAATAGAATGAATCATTTTTGAATAATTGCTTTTTTAATCCTTTTATATCCAACCCTACAATTAAATATTCATCTTTTTCCTCCAAAGTTAGTTAATTATTTTTTTAAATGATTAAATATAAGTTGTCTATAATTTTCCACTTTTTGACCTCTTAAATATTTAACCATTTAATAATTTAATTATTTTTTGCACAATCACCAAAGTTGTAAAAAATATTAACAAGCCAAAATATGAATTCAAACCACACCACTAATACCTTAATTGTATAGGATATCAATTTATATGAAGATTGGCGCTCTTCCATGATGACAGATTTCTCCAAGAAGTGTGAAGTTTTCTCAAAATGTTGGATCCACACACGGAAAGTACCATTGTACTCATCTTGGCTCCAGGAACTCTGCCACTGTCGGAATATTCTTCCGATAAAGCTGGCACTCTTTAAGAAAGTTGTAGTTTCCAAAAATATTGGAATGGACCGTGAAAAAGAGATTACACAAACCATTGCACAAGTATTTTCAAAATTATTAATCCCCCCTCCTTTGTCAAAAAAAGTCTCCACTTGATATGCAATTATACCATATTGAAATCACTCCAATGATATCCTTATTTCTCTAATTATACAAAGATAATGTTATAAATAACATAATTTCACCTTATTTCTCCTTTAAATATTCCACACACAATCTAACTTAGTATGCTTTCGTAGAATGCAATTCTACCCCTTCATAGTTTTATCTTGCAACCGAACTATTGAAATTTTCCTAAATCAAGCAAAATACATACCCGTCACTGCTTAAATAACTGTTATTCCAGACAACAACTACTATGTTGAACAGTGGTCATGCACTCAAAGTTTAAGCAATTGAAGACTTAAGCTCATCTAAATGAATATTACACAACTGGAAAGAGACTCAAATTTTCTATTGTATGGGATGCTTTAAATGAACATTGGCCTCTCTAGAATGAGTCTGCACTCTACATGTCTAGAATTTGGGCCCATTTAGTGAATGCCTTTTACTACTTTCTCAATGCCTTTTCCTGTTAGATATTCCAACATTATTTGGGATGATCTTTTTGTTGCTCCTTTGACTTTGCTTTGACCACTTGAATTTATCCTCTCCTTCACTTGCATTAGACAAAGCTTTGTTGCTTTTCTTCTCCTTCTCCTCCTATTCGCTATCAAAAGAAAACAAGTCTGCCTCTTGTTTTTCAAAGATCAAGTTACTGATTCATGTGACAAAAGAAAATGTTGCAAATATTCTTGTTTCTCATTGTCTATCTTTCATACTTCTTAATAGTATAATACTGGTCTTCTACTCATAATTTTCTCATACAATTTCAAATCATTTAATTAGATTTCAGTCAAATCAGCCATACAGACACAAATACCAGTCTTCTGTAAGTACAAGTTTGTTGGCACCATTTGAAACCTGTGCGATTGGCTAACAACAGAGATAGGTATTACAATAGACCATTGAGTGCAACAAAGCGTATTGAAACAAGGATATGGCTGCCTGAAATTTTGAATTGTTAAAATGCTATGCTTTCAACTGCTCCAACAAATAGCTTTTTTCCTTTCATTCACCTCCTGCAGCAGATGCCTGCATGAATAAATGCAACCAAAACTTTGAAACTGCTACTTTTACTTATGTATTTGATTTTTTATTTCTTTTGGTAATGCAAGATCACTTGTGAAGATGGATGCTACTGCATCACTTCTGTAAGTTGTTTCATGGATAGCCAACTTGGCTTCTCTTTCAAAGACAGTTTAATAGGCACAAATACAACGAGAATGCATTTCTCTTATGAGGTTTTGTAATGCTGAAAGTGTTTTGCTTCCTTTCACTAATATGTTATCAGAGCCTCTAGATGTGGGTTTAATGGTTTTATGGAATGGGGGATAGCATTGGTGGTAGATGAGAGTATCATACACCACTAGATCTGATACATGTGCACCTGGAGCTGCAAGGGAAGCATAATGCAACCACCTCACAAGGGCGACCAAAATCTATCTGTGACTCTGTGGATGCACAAGGATGGTTCACTGATACTCTTCCAATGACGTCAACATTTTGTATCCTATTCTCAACTGGAACAATGTTCTGGTAGAGAATTTGAGAGCTAAGCAGCCAAAAGGGGGTGCTGAGTGTCCTTTACAGATCAGTAGAAAGATTTGCTGGAGGGTGGGCACAAGGACCTTTGAGCATTACTATTTGAACAAGAATTGCTATGTTGTCTTTGGGTTTAGCAATGGCCGCAGCGTTCCTTTGCAGGTTGGTACCAAATGTTAGGAGGACATCTAAGATATAAACAAAATCAAAACTATTATTATGTGTAAGAATGTCTACACCAGTTGAATAAAATAGTTATACAACACATGAATTAATATCATTTGACACCCCCACACTGCAGTGGCATATTGTGATTATGTCTGTATAGGCTGCTGCTGCCATCATGTTCTTCTTTCTCGTGTTGTAATGATGAGAACCATTGAAGAGGCGAATGCATGAAGGAGAACTAATGCAGGTCTGATTAGTTTCAAAAAGCTTTAATATAAAGTTTTACAATGTTATAGAAATTTAGGTCAACGTGAGACTTTATAGTCAGTACTTTGAAATTTGAACAAATATTTCTTTGTGTGCTCAACATAATTTAATTTGCTCCATCACCAACAAGTCTCCCAATTTAATTGTTGTCATAAACCCAAAGTCTAGTGTTGCGGCTTGAAATGGCTGGAAATCAGACATTTCATTTTGCATGACTCTACGAGCTAAACAGGAAGAATTACAGCACATGGAATCATAAGATATTAACCATTTGTGAGTATCATGACCTCAATCAGATTGTGTTGGAGGAGGAAAGACCAGATCATGACCCAAAGGACTATGGCAGGAGGCATAAGGATTGTCTGTCATAGTTGTGCTGATTACAGAAGTTTGAAATGCCATGGTGCAGCCACTCTTTGGGAGAATCTACAAACCAAATACCAGACGTTGTCAAGTCTAATAAGCTTGCTACACCTTGGTTAAGCTAAGTGGACTTGACTGGGGAGGTTAAGCATAAGTGACCTCCTAGGAAGTTCCAGCGCCTCACCTCTATGAGCATGACTGAGATGCAATGACTGCTAAGTGTACAATTCATTGTCATGAGAGGTGCTTTCTTGTGAACCACTACTCATGAAATATGGATCGATGAGAATTGACTCAAAACTAGGTAGCTAAATCCTGATAAATCATCTCTTAATTTGATAC
This sequence comes from Sequoia sempervirens, assembly GCA_007258455.2. Taxonomy (NCBI): domain Eukaryota; kingdom Viridiplantae; phylum Streptophyta; class Pinopsida; order Cupressales; family Cupressaceae; genus Sequoia; species Sequoia sempervirens. The sequence goes on along the minus strand of VDFB02047230.1, from coordinate 79,016,073 downwards.
ACAGTGAAAACACAACTTGTATGAAAATATTTGATATAAATCATTGATCTTACTGGATAAGTCATTGCTGTTCAAATAATGTAGAAAACTGCAGGAAAAGAAAACAATCAACTTACAGAACCAGAATTCCAATCTTTGTATTCCCATCTATCATTCTTCCCAAGAACGTTGAACTCTGTTGAGATGGGTAGCCAATGGCATGCATCAATGGTGATATGAGCCACAACCTGGAATGCCAAAGGAAAAGCTTTGATTACAATTGCATTCCAGCTATAATTTCACATCTCATTAACTATTTCATAATGGAACTTATAAAGTATTATGAAGAAGTTCAAAAATCACAGGACGTGTGTGATCAGAGATCTCAGGAAAATGATCCTGGAAAGGAATTCAAAAGCATGTTAAGAGAGACCAATACTAGGAGGAAGTTCAAAACTATATTAACAAGATGCGCAAACTCAGAGATCTAGACAACTTTAAAACAATAATATAGAGAACTTAAAAAACAATGCAACTTATGTACTCAAATAAAAAGGATATATCCGAAGATGGTGTGTTGGAAAGAGATGGATCTTCAATACTCAGGTGAGGAAATAAATACTTTTCTGATCTTCTGCACTTGATCAAAAGAAAAATAATGGTCAAAAACAATACAACTTATGTACTTAAATAGAAAAGATATATCTGAAGATATTTTCTGATTCAGGGATGCATTTTTAATACTCAGCTAAGGAGAGGATACTTTCTGATCTTCTGCACTTGGTTGAAGGCATAATAATGCTCAAATCTTGAACTTTTCTAGAAATAAAGCCTTAATTTATATAATTAGTTATTGGTTGGTAAAAACACAAGCTTAAGTTGACCTTCTTTCTATTATGAAGTAGGTAGGCCCTTTGCTTCAGTTTTTTATTGATTTTTCATAATCATGATTGTCTTCACATAGTTGGACAAACATGGGTGTATCACATGTTGCCAGAAACCTCACAAGTTCTACTTCCTTTATATTGAATCCATTTCATGGTTCGACTTTAAATTCAATTTTTTCTCTGAATTTTCTAGAAGACTTTATTATCTGTATTGTAGGTTCAAACTGCTTCTGAGTTTCACAGGACACTTTCCTTGAATAATAGTGTGTATTTATCTTATGTTTTCAAGATTCTTACTACGTCAAAACTGGACACCTCTTAGAAAAAAGCATAGGGGGGTTTCAATTGAATTTTCAATTTTATAATTCATCCCTATATGGCTTCTTCAATGACTGATCTTGGATCATAAATTTCAATAGAGTATGAATTTGACTTTCATTTAAAATGATATAAGTATCCAAGACAATGTAAATTGTAACAAAAAAAAATTACATAAACACACTTAGAAACAATATTCATATATAGGATGAAAGATTATGTAAGACTGTTACTCCAAAAGATACTAAAAGGAATCATTACCTTTCTAAGGGCAATTCTGAAGGTTGGAAGTTATAACACCTCCAAAAGTTGCCTAATCAGTTGTGTAGAGAAGAATTGGAGTAGGGAAACCAAGTTGGGAATCTAAATTTGCATGGAAGATGATGATGCAAAAGTGGAAATCCATTTCATTATCAGACAACATCAAATTTTTGGAGCAATAAAAATATAGCACTAAGGATTTTATTCTATGCTCCCCCAAGTTTCCGCAATAGAGATGGCAGAGAATGGTGAGATGTGTGTCCAGTACGGAGATTATTTTGGCCATTTTTAAGGAGACAGTTATTAACAAATAGGGAGATTTTTAAAACTATAAAGAAATTTCAAACATTCATATCAAAACATTGAAAAAGCATTCATCATAAACATTTTAGAAGCTTAATACAAAACACTAGACTTGAATTGAGATTTCACATGAGAATTGACAAACAAATTAACAAGATTTAAATGCTTTCACTGTCAATGTAAATACATATTATATAAGAATTACAACAAAATGACCAAAGGCTGCAAGTTTCAACTATAAAAGGACAAAAACATAGAAAAATATATAGCTGTCCCTAATCAGCAAATGCATCTAGTAGATCTATCAAAATCGGAGCTCAAGTCTGAGTCACTGCCAATATAAGGGGCTCCCACAAGCAATGGAACCCCAACCAATCCCTCCTATGTCTCCTCCTCATCAATCTGTATAGCATTTTCAAGAATCAACATCCCAACGTAACGCTGGAGTCTGATGATACTGAGGGGTCTGTCAATCCTGTAGCCGCAAAGCACTATGTACTATTGGGTTTAAGGTATCTCAACCTTTGAGTCCTAGCATTAATTTAATTTGTTGATAAATTATTATTTATTTCCTAATGTTTATTTCCTACCAAAATTGTTGTCACTTTGCGGGACCTACCGGTGAGGTGGCATCCTACATGGAAGGTGGTGTGCAATTTGTAAGCTAAAATTGTGGAGGTAAGTGTCCCACTTTGGAGATCCTAAATTTGGGGCTAACTTGGTGGCTTTTGTCATAAGTTGTGATGTCAAGTTTATGACAGACAATGACAACTAGCTATGACTAGTTATGATAGCTGTAAGAGTCATGTATGATGATTTCCAATTCACACTATGAAATACAAGCTACATTTATGGGGGCACCAAAGTGCGCATTAGAACCTGAATGTGTATAGATGCCTTGCATGTTGAGTGGTGGATAATTTCGAGAAGATTATGACAACATTAGTAAAAGCCATAATCTATGGGTTCTAACTATGACAACTTGCCATAATGGACTCATGTACAAACCCCGGGCATGAGTTTTTCTTTTGGAAACTTTTGGCACCCTCTCTTCATGTTGGAGTGTTATAAATACTTGAAACCTTAGTGCATTTTATGTATGACAGGTTGAAGAATTGCTTAGATGTCGTTATGCTATTGAAATTGCTCCAGATTCTTGTTGTAGTGTGAGAACTCCTGAAGACCATTGGTCTGACGCTGTATTGTAACCTTTGTTGCTAAATAATACAAATTGGGTTGTGTGTTTGGAGTGTGGGTTTTTTTGCAAAAGGGTTTTCCCACATATATCACGGTGTTATGGTTTGCCTTGTTTATATGTTCTCAATGTGCATCAATTTGTAGTTGTGTAATATGCAACCCAGTTTTTTTCCCTTGTTTTTTCTGAGTTTTCTTGAGGTTTTGGTGTATAAATTTGATAAAGGAAAGATACAGTTTACACAGAGATGATTGCAGCAGTACCAATAATGATTTAACAAATAAATTTCTCAATGAAATGGACAACTACAATCTGAAAATGCATTAAAAGTAAATATAAGGCTTCACACCAAATACCCAGATGGATTTTTCATTAATAAATTAACTTTTTTTACCGATCAAAAAAAAATAAATTAACTTTTTGACATACCCAGAAGTGTTGTCCATGTACAGGTCTCATAAAACTTCAGCTACACCAAACAGAGCCTCCAAAAAGTGATCACAAAATGATAAAAATTGCTCCGTTCAGTTCAAGAGTCTGCTAGGCATGAAATAGAGACCTGGGCACCACCTTTGGAAGTGAAATGAGCACATAAACCTAGATGTTTGGCTGGAGCAGCTTCCCACGTGCCATTGGGTGTTGTACGGCCCTTGTGGAAAGCTAGAAACATTTCAAAATGTCCTCACAACTGCTCAGACCCCCAAAATGCTTGTATTTGTCACTCATCAAGCTCTGAAAATGATTTAAGTGCAATAAATTTCCCACCATACAAATATGGAAATGCAAATAAGAGGTACATCCTGTCCCAGGATGGTACAGGCAGGTTAATGAGGTCCAATCTGTATTTTCCTTCAAACATCAAGCTCACTATTTGTCTTTTATTTTTGCCTCAAAACAGGTTCCTTCAATGTTGATAAAAGACTACAGAATTTGCATTCAAAGCTCTTGTGCAATCCCTGTCTGGAATTACCTGCAAAACCCACCAGGAATGATCCTTCACATTTGAAGTGGATGATCTTTGTAAGGGTTTTCAACCCTACAAAGCAGCTGTAAACTCTGAGTATTCTCCTCAAAAATATGACCAAGCATATTTTTCAAATGAGCTTCAAATTTTCTTTTTGTATGCCTCTCGAAACTCCACACCCCTTATTGGAAAAATAAAATACTTTATTAAATTTTTAAAACCTCCTGATGTCTCCCACTTGGGCATCCCATTTAATAAGGCCAAATATTTTATCTTTTTAAACACTCCTTATGTCTCCCCAAAAAGTCACCTTTTAAAATATTAAAATAACGTAAAGTTAAATATTAAATTTAACGATATTTCAAAATTAAATCCCCCAGGCCATAAAATCCCACCAAAAACAACATTAGACATGACAACTAAGCATCGCGAAGAAGGATCAACATGAAAACACATGCCTCTGCCTAGGAGGTGACTTACTAAAAATAGTAACGGACCCAATATAATGTCCCCTTTTTAGCCCTAAGCTTTTTAGTGACCGTTAGGCTATTTCCAGAGTCCTGTAGGCTATTCAGAGGCACTTCGGGGGATTTCAAGATTCTTGGAGGTTTCTTGCCAACACTTTCAAGGTGTTTCTGCAAGGAGGAAAGTAGCCCAAGGATCACCCTAGAAGACCTAAAATAGGTCATAAAATGAAACCTTGCCTTTTGTATTCTCTCACTCATGTCTATACATTTTTGCACAATTTTATTGCAAGAAAAACAATAACAAAAGAAAAATGCACAACATGAGATAATTTTTTTGTGATTTTATTGGAATTAAGCGCAATTAAACGGAAAAACAACAATCAACATCGTTGACCATAATTTCAAAAAATATTTTAAGATGGAAAAAATAGAGATTGGCAACGATTCACAATTTCTACAATATTGTGATTTTTGCTTCTATGACAACAACCACAAGAAAATTAATCAAGTCATCACCACCTTTATTCCAGGTTATCAATGATCAGTTTTTTAGGCCAAAACCAGACACCACAATGCAGATTATATGCTAACAATAGCGAACAGTTTAATATAGGTGCCCAACTTACATCCCCAACTTACATCCCAAAATTCTTAGAAAGAATTCCAGCAACACAGCAATAAGAGCAGGTAATTTATAATATATATGAATTGTTCAAAAACGGGCAATCTTTATTGAATGTGGGTTCATTTTGATGCAAACATTATTGCAATAGTCTTGGAGACACGTCTCAAGCCCTACGCCTCCCTCCAACTTGGAGACACGTCTGCTCAAGGACGTGCAGCACACAGCAGATCAGTGCAAAAGAGACAACAATTATCAATGAGAGGTATATTTTATACAATTCTTATAGGTATCAGATAAGAACAGACTGCCCTAAGGCATTAATAGGGAAATCACAACTTACAATTAAAAAAATAAATAAATAAATCAGCCCAACAATTTAATAGGTCTTTTCCCTACGCATAGAATAAAATTAATTCCAAAAAATTTCACCCAAGCAAATTTCAAATGCATCAGAAATAGGCACTAACATATAATGAATTAAATTATTATTTCTTGCAAATGATGATAGAAAGCCTCAAATTTATATTGCCCAATATTAAAAAACATTTGATAATTGATTTTTGCATAGAAATAGGATACACTGCACTAGGGATAATAAGCAAATAAAGAATGAAGTTGTTCACAATTGATGCAATAGCGGATGGCTATTGAAATGGTAAGCAAATTGCATAGGTCACACAATTATTACTAGAATTACAAAACACGGAAATAATATATTATTGATTTCTAGACTGAATTTTACATTGCTGAGCATTGGCTATTTATAGCCTTACAATTCCCATACCAAACTAACTTATGAGAATAACTTTCTAAAATCCAACTTTAGTTTTATTAATATAAACTATAAACTAACATATTTATTTTATTTATAATTATTTAAGCTATATACTAAACTATGATGTAATACTAACTCCAACATTTCTTCCCCCCCCCCTTATTACATTGAAATATTCCCCCTTAATTTTTTCCCACAATTAGACACAAATCAGCAACCAAACACTGATTAGCGTTAGCCCCAAATGCAAATCAGCAAAGAAGATAACTCTAACCAAGATCCCAATGTGGTAATAGCATATGGTCGAGGATCATTAGGAGTAAACTGAACTGAAATTACAATTCATCTGCTGATGCAGGCATCCAAGCAGTGGGAATACTCCACTTATTCAGTGGGTGAGATTATTACATTATTAAAGGCAAGCCAGCCATTTAAATCCTCACTTCCACTTATTAACGTGGGGGAATACAGTCCACACAACCACTTATTTAGTGGGGAAACTTACAATTAAAGAAAGATGATTATTTAAACTCAACCACTCAATGGGAGTATGAAATTTAAACTAATTGTAGCAAATAAAATAAATAGCTGTTAGTACTACTAATCAGCTTTACAATGAATTAAACAGCTGCAAATAAGAAAGATATGCTTCCAAATCAATCAATGGTTAGAGTAACACTTCCTCTAACTCTTACAATACAATAATGATATAGAAATGAAGCTCAAACCAACATTATATCAAAAACTAACAAGTCTGATCAGAAACAGAGAATACAGAAAATCAGACCAGCAAGTAAGAAAATCACCATAATGGACGTAACTGCTTCAATACAGCTCCAGAAAGCTTCAAACAGTAGTCAAATGAAGCCTCCACACATGGCATCCAACCTCCAACCAGCAAACTGTGCCAAAACAGCAGTAGAGACTTGGCACGAATCCCAATGCAATCTACAGTGAAAGGTACGGCCCCCAAAGAAGTCGACCTCACTTATAAAATCAGATACTCTGTATAAAAATCTGATTCCTTGCACAAATGGGCGCCCTCCACAGAGAAACAGCTTGGGCTAATACCCAGAATGAAATAAATTTCAAAGGCGAAGATATCAGCAGAAGCTCGCTTCAGCCATTGTCATCAGCAGTACAAACAGAATATAAACCAGCAATCTGCCTGTAAATGAAATCTGAAATTAAGCACTATCCACACTCCTGAATGAAGCATGGTCTTCAGAAAACTTTCTAGAAAGCCATAGTTTCAGGCCCGAAGAAAGAAGTGTTTGCTAAGCTACCCCTCAGCCAGGTTCTGGATTCAGTCCAGCAGCATAACTTTGCTTTCCAAAACATAACATCATCAGCTCTTCAAACAACAACAATATATAAACTTCAATTGGCAAATGAAACACTTCAAATTCCAAGAAGTCGAATCACTTCAACTTCCAAAAGGGACGCCACCTTTAAGCATTTACTTTTTGAAATAATAAAACATTACTCATCCTCCTTTAGGCTTCCAACTTCACTTTGCAATAATAAAGCATTTATTTAAAATTTAAATCATTAAATGCTCAACATGACCCCTTAATGTCCCCTCTTTAAAACAACATGAAGTTATTAAGCCTAGGCGTGGGGTACAACTGAAAAACATGAAATTGACTAAGTATAAAACTCAATCCATGGAGATAACCAAAGCCAATGCCAATACTGAAACTGATGGTTTAGCAAGATGACTTGAGTTGAAATGCTGATGATGCCACTGCCAAAATTAGACTTACTAAAAATAGCCAACTTGCTATAAATAGTAAATTCACATCAAAACCAACAGAAAGCCAAACTGAACACTGAACTGCAAAGGATTGAACTGCTGCTAGACAAATACTGCTAAAAGATAGACTTGCTAAAAATAGCAAATTGCTATAAATAATAAGTCTACACAACATCCTTTGAATGCCAACTGAGCAGTATCACAACTTACTATAAATAGTAAGTGTTTCCAAATATCATTTGAGCACAAACTGGGCAACCATCATGACTTACTATAAACAATAAGTGCCCGAAAAGGTTGACAGATTCAGATGCATGTCACACCACCCTGGAGGTCTCTGGAAACCCAGAAAAACCCAGAAACCTTTTACATGCAAAGCCTCAAAAAAGCATTTGAAAGAGGAAACTCTAATTTTCTACTTCAGCTTAGCCTACGGATTTCCGGAAATAGGCTAAATCCAAATGAAGAGTGTAGGGCTAAAATGGGGACATTACATACATCAATCCAAAGAAAGGGTGGAACAATGCAAGGACTAAACACAGTAGCCCTTCTAAAGACTTTGATGAAGTATCTCCACCAATTCTCCTCGCTCACCCAGGAAACACCAAATTGAACACATCAACAGATCTCCTAACTGTCAAGCCTGCAAAATACCTATGAATCGAGACATACTCCATTATCCACAACTACGCCACTCCTATGAATCGAGACAAATTCCATTATCCAAGAGAAATGACACCAACCACCTATGAATCAAGACTCACTCAATTATCCACAGTAACACACCTCTATTTGTGGATCGAGACTTACTCAATTATCCACAAGTACACACCTGCAAAACTATGGATCGAGGCTTTTTTTTAAATATGAGTATAATTGTGACAAGGATGGCCAACCATCCCCACATTTCTAGGATATTAGGCCTAAAAAAATTGATCAAGGACGATAGGGGGATGTTTTCGAGGCATCTCCTATATAGATACATGTCAAACAATGCTGAGAAAGCATCCCTGAGGACCATAGAAAATAAAAGCTTAGGTTCCTCATAAGGTTCTAGCAAATACAAGTATCTTATTAAGGCAATTGATATGGTCCGTCTCTTAGGATATCTTGATAAAATTGAATATATGGAAGCGAATAGAGGCCCTAACGTTGTCATCAAAGAAGTTTTTAACAAAAGACATAGGACTTGGATGGAACAAAACATCAAATAGATGAACAAATGCAAGACCAACTTGAATGCATGTCCAAATAATTAAAAGGAAATACAAACGATTTCTTGTTTAAAATTCTGCAAGCCTAGGTGGTAAAAGGCATTAGAGAGAGAGAGAGAGAGAATATTATCTTGACAGATTTAACCCCACATATGATCATCACCAAAAGCTTTATATAAGGGAAAACATCATTTGGAGAGCAAAGATGCTCTTAGCCCAATTGAGGACTAACTCACATCATCTTCGGTGTGAATAGGTAGATGGAAGAGGCCAAAAGAATAGTGGGAGGAGAAGGTATGTGTCTTTTGCGCAACTGGGGCAGTTGAGTCAAAGAAACACTTTATTTTAGAGTGTAAAGCTTACAAGGATATTCAAGCCAAATAGACAAGTACTTTAGCTGTTGTTTCTCTATAGAATCTGTTCAAAGAAAAAAACAGAACATAAGCAATGCAGAAAGCTAAAATGACAACGTCAGTTGTCCTTTAGGCTGTCTTTGGTCTCGTGGACATTAAAAACATTCTATTCTATTCTATTCAATGATCACAGTAATACCCTCGTATTGTTTAAGTTAATTTACAAAAATGATTTTGCTATTATGAACAACTATTGACATGAGAGACATCTGGATGTCCCTCATACGTCCTTAGCAAATAGGCAACATCCCTCAATGTCTTGAGAACGTCAAAAAGTCCCCAAGTATCCCCTCTAAAACATGAAATGTCCCCAAGACACAAAAAAAATCCAAAATGATCCTAATACGTGAGAAATAAATTCAGAAAAAAGGGAACACAGATGATATGTTCCCTCTATGTCCCAGAAATGTTCTAGAACACCTCAAGGGACACGGGACACATTCCCGTAGAACACTGTCTGTTTTTAGCTTATAGAAAGTTATCGTTTCTGAAGTATTCCTCCCACTATAAAGCAGCACTTCATTTGTATTGTATATCATCCAATTTGTTATTTGCACAAAACTGAGACATAATTGTAGATTTTTTGTGCCTTGTATGTAATGTCCCGGGCTCTGGATCATTCGCTTTTTCAATTTACTCCTTATTGGATTGACACAATTTGTCATCCAATATTATTAAGATGAACTAAGTTCCCAAATTATAATAAAGATTAATGGATTATTGCATATAAATCTTTATAATAAATTATGTCATAGTTCAATAATGAAAATATAATAAATAAATATGATAGCTATTTCTGATTTATCAATTGAAATCATGCCTTTGAATTGGTGAGAGGTTTAGACCTCTTTAGACTGCTGTTTCTGATTTAGAATCTTAAATACATGCAATTGGTTTTGGTTGCTGTGTGATGACCCGAACTCGCTGCTGCGATGATTTTTGCTTGGTTTTAGGTCTGATTTTTGGTTTGTATTTTGCTTTCCTTGTTTTTTTGTGTTTTTGTGGTTTGATGCCGATGATTCAATGATTTACTTACAACCATATGCATATAAAGAACTCATATAAACTAAACTTCAAATATAAACTAAGAAGAGACTCAATAAGATTGCTAAAGGCTTTCTTCATTACATGATAGAGTACTTACATTGCATAACTTCCATACATTTCGGAATAAGAGACGATTACAACCCTAGATTAACTTGCAGCCAAAATAACACTGTGAACAGTGTTTGCTACAGTACCCGCGCCCAACAAAATGCACATAAAAACTTACAACTTTCTCCCACCAAATGTTTGAAGAAACAGCTTCTAATACTAAGGACGCCCCCTTATGGAAAGGAAGCAGCTACAAAGATGAGGCGTTTTCCTTGCTTGAAGAAGATGGAACCCTCTCACAAGGACGGCTGGCTGTAAGTGAACAATCAGCTTCAACAACTGGCATAAAACTCGAACAAATCCTTCCCAAAGGCGAATGAAACCTCCCACAGCAATTATCCTTCCAATAGATGGCTTCCAACAACTTGTTATCAGCAATTTCAAGCTCAAATGCAGCAACAAGAAAATAACCAGCACTTTAGGGTGGTCTTTCACACCTTCAAGATGCCAAAATTCTAATTACAAGCCCCAAACCAGGCTTACCCACTGCTGAAATTGAGAAACCCTAGTTTCTCTCTTCCACAAACTTCACACTTCAAACTTCATTCAACAAAATAACTCATAGCATGAGGAGGTCGACTTTCTCAAGCTCTTTTTATAATTTCACTTTGAAAAGCACTATTCATTAAAAATCACTATTCATTAAGTTATGTCTTTTTTTCACTTTAGTGATGAATAGTAACTGAAAAATAGAAAATGCCCCCTTGAACTAATAGACACATGGTCCCCAAAGCCTGAGAAGGTGAAATAATGGTGAAGATCAATATTTTAAGCCCCCATAACACGCCAAAAGTGCAATTTCACCACGTCACCATACTCCGGATACCAACATTGCATTTTACCGACCAGGTGCCCAACAAGTGACCCTCTAACCAGAACCATTAGCCTACGAGGGTCGACGTAATAGGCTAATCCACGGAATCACAGAAGGTTAATTAGAAGGGGACATTACCGTATCTGATTTGTACAATTTATTCATGCTTCCATATGTTTGATCATGGCTCTTTGTGAGCTCCTTTGATCTGCTATTTTAAAAGTTTTTATCTCTGCAACAACTATTCGATAATCCCTTTGTATTGTAATATGTCCTCTTTTTATTATTTTATACCTTAATGCCTTTACACAAAAGGGTGCATCTTTTTGAATAGAGATGACCATCTAGATAAACATGACCTTTGTTTATGCTTAGTCACTGCTGGGTAAGTAATTCAATTGATGTCCATAATCGTGACTGCTCTCTTTAATCCTTAATTATCTAATTAATACTCAAGCATAGTATATGTTTGGTATTCGATATGGTTTTTTCCCTTCAATCTGCAGACTCCCTAAATCAGTGGTGGTGAATAAAATGCTTGATGAACTCCCGATGTCTTGGCTTATAAGCATATAATATGTGAGGCCTTGATCAGTTCAATTATGTTTCCTTTAAGCAACAATAGTATTATGGTGATCCACATGACTTCATTCAAGCCTTTATCTAATGTGAAAATTGATCAAATATCATATTAATTGCCGCTAGCTTGTCTCATCTGGGACGGACCATCATTAGCAACAATAAACGGAACCATCCTATTTCATATCGATCAACACTAATATGCTATCGACCCTGCAATAATGTCATATAAGGCGTTGACACTCAGCTATGATATCTTGTATGGTGCGGAAGGAATGAGTAGAGGGGGCAACAAGAATTGTGAGAATTTATCTGACAAGCCCGTCATTATCTCTCAGCAGTTGCGTTCACAAATTTGGAGCAAGAGACTATTGATACAAACATAAATATCGGATATAGAATCTGTTGCTCACCCCTGGAATATCATCGTGAATTATAAGATAATAATCGAAGCTAATTATTTGATAGAATAGATACTTGAATAGAATCCAATATAATTTGTGTGATTCCTTGTCTCTGTGATAGTTTAATGGTATTGGTCAATGCAATAAACCGTTAGTATATATGGTGGCACTATCCAAGGTTGACGGCGACCCAGAGCATATGCTATAAACTTCCTTTTGTTCACATGGTAATGCTTGGTCTTCCCATGATAGGAATAATATGCCGTATATAACTGAAAGTCTAAAAACAAGGTATCGATGCTTTTAGAGATGTATTTACCATCACATATTTTAAAGATAATATAATGAAATGAAATGAAATGAAAGATTTTAATGACGTCTACGAGACTAAACAGTCTATGGGACCGAGACAAAACAGGCCTAATTTGTCTTCATGCTCTTTTCCAAGTCAGATCTCCTGCTATTAATTTTGACTAGAAGACTAGCCGTCTAATTGATCTTATCTTCTTCAAATAACTGGTGCATATAGTCAACTTTCAAACTATTTTCATGTTGAGTACGGATATCCTCATAAGCAACTCTCCATAATGAGTAATATGAGTTTGAATTTTCCATGATGCCACGTGTTATCCGTATAAAGGAATAATCATCACCATCATCCTAAGTCTTCAACCATGATTGATACTGTTATGCAAAACATCTGATTGACCAATATCCAATCACTGCAAAACATCTGATTGACCAATATCCAATCACCCATAAGAATAATTAATTATAAGGGATATCCAGGGACGCATTCCACCCCCCCCCCCCAAAAATCCCCCGTCCCGATTCACGAAGTCCCGTACCAAGGAACCGCCCCTTTTTGAAAATTTGCTGGAAACGTCCCCGAGAACGAGGGACGCTGACAAATGGGGTATTGACCCAATGGGGGACCTAAGCTGTCCCTCGACCGTCCCGGGGACGACCGGCGTCCCCCGCGTTTTGCAAGTTCAAAACATTAAAAAAAAACATAAAATTAAAAAATAATGCCCCTTCCTACGTGGCATGTGTGGGCCCAAGTGTTGTTTACTCCTTTATGAAGGAAAAAAGGCCTCTCTAACCTCATTTTATTCATTTTGTTTGTTTGAGCAGCCAAGGGTTTGAGAGGAAAAAAAATTGCAGCCATTGAAGGAGAAGGAGCAGCAGTTCGAAGGAGAGGAGGTTGAAATAGTGTTGTTGGGAGTGCAAATCCACCAAAGAGGTATGCATTTCCTTTCCCTATTTTAGTTTTTTCATTTTTTTGCAAAATATGAAGCATACATAGTCTGATTTTTTTTTATTTTTTTGCATTTTCAGTCAAAACTTGCATTCTAAAAACAAAAAACATGAGCAGCAGTGAGGGTGGGAGTGATAGTGAAGTTAAAATGCAAACTACAAGGGAAACTAGAGAGCAAATAACCCCTACCCAATGCCCTCCTTCATCAACCAATAGTAAAACCATGAAGGACTATGCAAAACACCCATTAGACAAAAGAAAACCATTCCTTCAATATGTGACAGCCAGGGGTGAAAGACAAAAAAATTCAGGGGGGAGTAGGGTTTGGTTTTGCCATGTTTGTGAAAAGGAGTTTAGGGGCAGCTACACAAGAGTTAGGTCTCATTTTTTGGGTGAGGTGGGCCATGGAGTTAGAGTGTGTCCTGCATTGACAGATGCACTATTTATAGAGTGCCAAAGAATTCAAATGGTGGGGTTCAAGGTGGGTCTCCTTCTTTCCCAAGTTCACAATCATCTATGCCTACTCCTACTCCTAGTCCTTCCACGGTTGGTAGTAGTGTTATCTTAAAAGGAAAGAGGAAGGTGATTGGTAGTGATAAGGCAACCTCAATTGAGTACATGTTTCAAAACCAAGCACGAGAAACCATTGAATCCTCCATTGCCAAATTCTTCTTTGCCCATGCCATTCCATTTCATGTGGCTCGTTCCTCTTATTTCAAACAAATGGTGAAAGACATAGCCACTGTTGGTCCTTCATTCGTACCCCCTGGAGATCATAAGCTACGCACCACCCTCCTAGACAAAGAGTACTCCAAAGTTAATGTGTTTGTTAGCTCTCAAAAACGCAGGCAAATGCCTCAAGAGGTTGCCAATCTCTTGATACACTTTAGGGTAACAGACAAGGTTAAAAGCATTCAACCTTCTACTCTTCAGGTGCTGCTAGACCTAGGCGGGTGTACCTTTATGAATGAAGCAGACTTGACTTATGATTATCCTTCTTGCAGTAATTTGTCCACAATGGCAGATGGAGGTGAACAAATGAAATCAAACTTGGTGCAAATAGCAATAGCAATCTTCTTAATCTAAATCCTAAAATGCTCACCAATTAACAGATGTAAAGAAACTAAATGAATCCAAATGATGAAAGTGCAGAGACCAGTGCCTTATTGGGTATGCAGAGTCAAATGAAATCAAGATGAGCAACACTCTGGATAAAACTCAAATTATCTGGCATACATTCTATTTACAACTTGTATAAACATGCAATACTATAACTACTAAGCTCTACTTTAATAATCTAGATGAATCTCTCTGATTACTGTGATCAACTAAAAGGATTTAATCTTGCTTGAAAGAACCAATTGATTAATCACACAAATACAACAAATGTGCATTGATAAACCGAACATAAACTTGTTATGTCAATTTAAACAACTAGAAAGCATCAATCTTGGAGACAACTTAGCAGTATTTTCATTGAATTCAACAGACAATTGACACCAGAAAAATGTAGCAACATCAACTGATTTTCATAAATACCTCCATTTTGAAAATCACAACTGAGAATTTTGATTCTAATTTCTATCTACTTGTTGTGTATCGAATATCTAATAGCTGATGATTTTACAATTACAAATGCCTATTTATACACCAACATCAGAAAAATATATCATATTGAGATCCCATGTCGGCCAACCGCTAATTCGGCTCATTTCATGTCACCGCGAACGGTAATTGAACATCCACTATGTCGGCCACAAGATTTGAATTTCTCATATCCCAACAAACAAATACGAGACAAATCGCAGTATGCCGAAGGCAATTCAATCGCTACAGTCGCCCCACGCTTTATTCGCTTTCACGTGACTTACCGAGTTGGGGAGACATCATGTAGATCACTTTATGTTTCCTGAGAATTCCATTACCTTTCGCATGTCATTATGACTTTATGATATCGGGGAGACGTCTCACAGAGCATATTGTGTTTCACCGAAGTCTCCTCCATCCTACGTAGAATATAATGGTTCTCACACCAAAAACCATCAATGAAATGTCGGTAAGACCGAAGGTCACTCGCTGAGACCACATACAGATATCGCTTAGTCTGGCCAAAGTGAACCCTCATACGCTGTTCGGTGAGACCAAAAGGGTTCGCTATGACTTTATATCGAATGCAACAACTTTTGCCAATGAACCTCCACATGTATTAGTTGGTGAGACTCAACCCATTCGGGGAGACCTCTCTGCGGAAAAAAATACTCCTGCCGATAGACCATTCCGCTATCTCCAAAACCATGTGTATGTCTTGCTGATAGCCGCCAGTAGATGAAAACCAATCGCCATGACACTAGAAACGTCTTGCTAATAGGCAACATAGACGTTTATCAGAAAAAATGGATCGGGGAGACCCTGGCCATCTCATGCCGATCGTTGTGACAATTAAGAACTCATGCCGATAATCCTGCAACAAACATATGTTAGCAAAAATGCATTGTGGGTTGGGGAGGCCAAGATAAAATTATGCCGATACGGACCACAACGTGAAAAAAGCATGACCCGATGGATTTTGGGATAAATAGGAAAAATGCAAACAAAATGTCACGATGGAAGGCCCCTGTGCTTATGATGAGGACACATATGGAAACTCAGGGGGATAAAAAATATGTAAAATCATCAGATTTTTATAGTTCCAACAGGTTAATGGAGGAGATGAGGCAAACATGGATGAGGACGGGGTGCTCTATAGTGATGGATGGGTGGACTGATTGTAGACGTCGGCCACTCATCAATGTCATAGTCACATGCCCTGCTGGTTCTTATTTTCTTAGAGCCGTAGATTGTTCAGGAGACGTAAGGATGCTGACTTCCAATTTTCCATTTTGAGAGATGCCATAGAGGAGGTTGGGGCTGCAAATGTGGTGCAGGTGATCACCGATTCAGCACGTGTGTGCAAATCGGCTGGGTTGATGGTGGAGGGTACTTACAGGCACATATTTTGGACCCCATGTTGTGTTCATGCATTGAACAATGCATTGAAAGACATAGGGAAGATGGATTGGGTGAAAAAACGGTGGCAGAAGCTAGAGACATTCAGATGTTCATTTGCAATCACCACACCTCACTTGCTCTTTTCAGGATATTTTCAAAGAAGGAGTTTCTCAAACCTGTTGATACAAGGTATGCCATTTACTTCATTTTGTTTCACTTTCAATTTGTATTCATAATCTGATTTTGTTTTAAATTTTTATTTTTTAATGAATCATTGAATTAATGAATGTAGATATGCCACATACTTCATCCTGTTGGAGAGGATGCTTGAGATGCATGAGCCTCTACAACTGATGATGGTCAATGCTGAGTGGACTAGATGGCCTAATGCAAGTTCTACTCAAGGAAAGACCATCAAACAAAAGATCCTCGATGACGATTGGTGGGCCAATATGAGGTAAGACATATTAGATGGCTGATTTTCATATTAAATTTCTGATTTTAATATTTTAATTTTATTGTCCAATGTTCCAACTTTTGAAGTTTCTAACATGTCAATTAACTTGTCAACTAATTATTTTGAACCTTTTGTTTGCATTTTGCAGATATATTTGCTCTTTCATCTCGCCTATTGTAAATGTCATCAGATATGCTAATACAGACTCTCCTAGTCTTTGAGAGATATATGAGACATTTGATAGTATGCTTGGGAAGATCAAGCAAGTTATTTCGGCAAAGGACCCCACTTTGGATTTATATGAGCGACACATTAGGCCCATTGTGATGCGGAGGTGGAATACAATGAACACCCCACTTCATATGGCTGCCTTTTCTCTAAATCCAAAATGGTATGCACCAAGGGATGGTAGGGTGCCTCCATGTGATAATGCTGAAGTTTTAGATGGGTTCACACGGGCCATTGAAAATATTTATCCACCAGAGCAGGCTTCACTACTTCGGTCACAATTTCTAGGCTTTGCTAATCTTAATGGCCCAAACTTGAGTAAACCACAGGCGAGGTTGGATAGAGAATACTCAATCGAACTCTATTGGATGGTGGACCTATCATGGGAGAGATACACCGCAGTTAAAGATACTTGCCACTCGCCTTCTTGCACAGGTTGCTAATTCCTCTACTGCAGAGAGGAATTGGTCCACGTATAGCTTTATCCACTCCCTCAAGAGGAATAGACTTACCTCTAGACGAGCAGAGAAGCTAGTGGTCGTTCATAGTGCTCTTCGGCTTCAGGATCGGCAGACTCCAGAGTATCGACAGACTCCAGCTCTATAGTGGGATATTGATCCCGAGGACGCGGCTTAAATAGATGAGGAGGAGACAGCTAAGGGTTTGGTTGGGGTTCCATTGGCTGAGGAGGAGCATCACAGTGGCAGTGACTCAAAGGATGGCTCTGATTTTGATGCGGTTATGAGAGATGATTAGGGGCAGCAATGCTCTTTGTTTATTTTGTATTCATTATTGACATACGATATTGTATTTTGATTTTCATAACAAACTTTAAAACTATATGGCAGCAATGTAGCCTTTGGGCATTTTGATATAAGTTTATAATTATAACTTGGAGGTTGTTTCATGATTTGTGTACGTTAATGTTGAATGCGTATTGAGTATTGGCATAATGTTGAACACAAATGTTATATGTTAATGTTCTATAATGTGTATTATGCATGCCTTATTTATGTTATCTATTGAATATTTAAAATTTCCCTATATTTTTTAAATTTTCCCTATATTTTTATATAGCCGTCCCCTGCCGTCCCTAATTTTGGCCTCAAAAATTGGAAACTTGGGGACTCGTCCCGCCGTCCCTTGCCGTCCCCGTCCCGGAAACTTGGGGTAACCTTGTTAATTATTGATCAGATGCAATCGATCCATAATGACTTCTTAAAGTGCAACTCAAACTCCCAGGAATTGGGACATTACATTGTAGTTGATTTCAGAAAAATGATAGCAAGTGATGCTTCGGACATGCATATGCAATTAATATTAAAGTAATTCTAATTGTTTTTAATCATCCATGAATATTAGTTATATTGTTCACTCTCCCTCTCTCCCCATGTGGATCCAATGCCTTCAAGCGGATAACATTTCTCACAGAATATAATAAGACCAAAATGTTTTTTAAGACATTCACTCAGATTCCATATAACATAAGAAAAAATATATATTATTTCCATTACCTTCCTATCTCTTAAATGGATGGCCAAAACAAGCTCTCCAAACTGTTTCCCTAATGCTTTAAAAGAATCCTCTCCTTCAATCTGAATATCCAACTGATCTTGTGCATTATTTGTAAGCCAGAATCCTGTTCGAACAAATACAGCCAATTGAGCAATCTGCACACATATCAAAGTGAGAAATCAAACTATGAGATGCTGAGCATAAAATTAAACAGAAAAATGGCTGATTAGTGTTATAATTCCTATGTAGCATAATATAAACACAAATTGAAATACAATCTCACAATAGCATCTTTAACAAAGGTTATTTCCTTCATTAATGCAGATTAAAAGTTATTCATGCATCTTATGTCATGACCACTTCCCAGATTTCTTCACTTTCACATTTAGTACTCAATGCTGCAGACATGGATTTCTTTCAAAATTGACATCCTGCTTTTGCTTTGAACTTATAAACTAAGCAAGAAAATTCTTGAGCTAAAATTTTCAGGATTCAACCTTGTCCTTTTTTTATTTAAAGGCTGTCAGAAGATTTTACTTTTTTAGAACAACAGTTAAAATACTCTTCTTGGCTGAGTACTTACAACTTTGACTCTAATCTTACAGAAAAGGAGCAGTATCAAACTTGCAAACTTAATGCCAAATTTCTAGCCAAGTGCCAAGTATAACATATCTCTGCAGCTCTTCAAGTTAATCTCTGGTTCAAGTTGCCTGACTATGCTTCATAGAAATTAAAATAAATAGAACAACATATATTTAAAACGTAAACACTTTGATATTAATAATGTGCACTATATTCTCCCATTCGAGGGTTAGTAACACCTAATAATGGAAGAGGAGAGAAATGGAAGGTGCCAATAGATGGAGTAAAATTGAATTTTGATGGGGCCTCGAAAGGGAACCTGAATATAACAGGTGCAATTTTTGTGCTTAATGATTCTAAGGGTGATTTTGTTCTTGGGGGATTGAAACATTTAGGTATTGAGTCTAACAATGAAGCTGAATGGGAAGTTCTTCTTGCAAGTGCTCAATCAGTATACACGGCAGGATATAGGAATTTAGTGATTGAAGGGGACTCACAAATAGTGGTAAATATCGTGAATAAGACATTTTGCCCTAACTAGAAGCTGAAGGCAATTTTAGAAGAAATTTCAAATTTAAAGACATATTTGATAGTTTTAAAGTGATGAATTGCTATAGAAGCAATCAAGGCATAAGGCAAATGGGATTATACATCTATTGAGAGTAGAGATATAAGGATTGGCAAAATCTTTCCAATCTTCTCAATTATGATCAGACACCTTGAGTATATTGGCTAAGGTTTACAGCCATAGACGGTCATTATAGCACTTAAAGGTTAACTGGTATAGAGTATCCAGATTAATCAATATAAGACTATTCACACTATTAGGTGAGGTGGTGAAATTCGATTTAAATTTCATAACATGTATGGCGGAGTCATGTTTGTGGTATTTGTAATGGGAAGGTTAGGAATTGTGGCGGGATATTTTTGCTTTGCCATCCATTCGGGAGTGTTTTCCACGAGTACGCCTAGGTGGTTCCTAGGTTTTATTGGAGGATTAGTGTTCATGACAAGTGGCAGTAGCTCTAGGGACCCTCTTTGCCATGGTCAGGTCACTAACCATAGGCTGAGAAAAAATTTCAATTGCAATAGTGCTGGTAATCTGAAGGTGATTATAGCAATATGAGGGTTTGGTGTCATAGATGACAATGGTCAAACACAAAGGAAAGCCTCTATTTTAGAAGATTTTAAAAGGAAGTTAAAGTTGGTAGTTCATGATCTGGAGATCCAAGAGAGTATTCAGTAGCTTCTAGTTCAATTGATATGTCACCAATGGAGGGTGATGTGCTAGAGGATATGCCGGTCATAAAGTATGAGATTCCACCACAATTAGAAAGAGGAAGGTTAAAATGGAAGAGGTTGGGGTGGAAATTCGGGCTATGCATGAGGAGATAACAGCCCTAGTGTTAGATGTCCAGATCCCTGGGTTCTTTAGATTTTAATGCACCATATGGTATTATAGCAACATAGGTTTCTAACAAGTAAACTATGTCTTTGCTAAAAAATAGCAAACTGTAACATCCCCCTTTAATTCACAACATTGAGTCCTTGTCAATAGTTAGACAGGATTGAGCCATGTCTAAGTTTGTGTCAGAAATTAGCGAGATTTGTGTCTTTCAATTAGAATAAGGCAACCTAGTCTTTTCATTGAAGTCGCTTGATCTACTAGTTAGGAAATGCACATTTAAAGGGCAACTACATTGGATTGATCTCATCACTAGACATCCCTATAGTTCACACCAACAATTTGTGGTGGAGATTGATCAGTTAGCTACCTGGAGTTGGGGAAGAGGTTTGTTAATTAGAGACCACGAATTGAGGAATTGATTGCCACTAATTTTAGATTGCTAAGATGGAGAGTATAGGACATGTTGGGGAGTGAAAGAAGAGGCATCGTTGAAAACTACAAACCAAAAAAGCTTCATTATATTGATCAGTTAGCTACCTGGAGTTGGGGAAGAGGTTTGTTAATTAGAGACCACGAATTGAGGAATTGATTGCCACTAATTTTAGATTGCTAAGATGGAGAGTATAGGACGTGTTGGGAGTGAAAGAAGAGGCATCGTTGAAAATTACAAACCAAAAGAGCTTCATTATATTTTCAAAAAGTGGACACTGCTATAGAAGCTTGACATTTGAAACAAAACCTTTAGGCTCATCAAATCAGCTCTCCTAAGGATGAAAACCCTCTAGAATATTCAACAGTGCTAGGCAGTAGCAAGGTCAGTCTAGGGCATTTAATAGTGCAAGGTGTCAACAAGGATTATGCAAAGTTATTAGTATCAATGAGTAGTTTAAGTATGTGTATTTTTCTTGAGATATGTACTTGCATTATAAACATAAACAAAAAAGGAAGCATATATATCAGCTGTTAGAATCTTTTATGGGTTTACTTCTGTGTGTTTAGACTAGGATGGTATAGTGGTACCAAAGCAATGATCTTGCCAACATGTGAAAAACACACAAAAAATTATTGTATAAACAAAACAAAACAATATCAAAAAATAGGAAAAATCAATACATTCAAACATTTGTACCCATGTCAAAAAGTGACAAGGAAACAAGGTATCAACATAGGGAACAAAGAGAGAAGAAAATATCACACAAGGGCAAAGAATAGGAATTTTTCAAGGTGATAAAATCCATAAAGGATGGACAACAACAACTTACCAAACTCTTCATCCAAAGTATATAGGGTAAGGCAACCAAGGAAACAAATCATGCCAATTTACCCCCAAGAAATGGTGCACAAGCCTTCATCTTCAACAACAAACTAGAACACCCAATCAAAGTCAATCATAGGTACAAGGCCAACCAAGCTCACATTCTTACAGAAAGAAGTATTGTCTCTAGACAAAGATATGGATGATCAGCAAGAGGATCTGGATGCTCTTCATGCAAAATTTCTGACAATGAGTGCACAATTTCGAGCAAATATTTTCTTCACCAATATTGTATGCTTAAGTCAAGAACTAAAAGGAGAAACACAAGTAAAACACCTCTAAAAAAACCTCATAAAGACTTGCAAAGCAGGTTAGGAAAGAGCATTGTCCCCTCATTTGATGGATCCAACAAAACTTCAGCGCAAGCTTGGATTCAGAAGCTAAGCAAATACTTTTCATTGAGCCCAATGTATGAGAAGGAAGTAATTAACTTTGTGATCCTTAACCTAGAAGGGGTTGCACATGAATGGTGGTATCACAGCCTAGTTATCAAGGGCACAACATATCACCAGCTACAAGGACTTTTGTATAAGATTGATAGATAGATTTGAAAGGCAAAACCCTAAGGAGCACTTCAAAGAGTTCACACAACTACATCACGAAGGCTCAGTGAATGCTTACATGGCTGATTTTCAAAGGAGTAGTGATGGTAATGTTAATGCGTGTTTTGTGACACACCAAACATCAGAATAAAATGCCCAAAGACACCCTATCCTCTCTTGAAAAAACACCATGTATGCTAAGATTGCAAGAAGATCATATGGCGATTCCAAGGTTCCTTATGTCAGGTCTTGACGAGTGGATAAGCTCAATGGTCATTGTGATATGCTGGTAGTACACAAAGGGACTTACGCTAGGCTTGTTCAATTCACAATGAAGGTTTAGGCAATGAAGCTCTGTTGTTTGGGTCCTTCAAACAAACTGAAAAAGGAGACAAGGGTTTAAAAGTTCTAATCTACTTCCTAAGAATTCAAGAGACGGTATTGACTTGGTGAAACCAATAACCACGCTTTGCTTCACCACACTTAGGACAACTACACAAAGTGGGTGCAATCTTCAAGGGAGTGTGCTTATGATTTTCACGTCATGAATAACTACCATCAAATCAAACAATATTTACCCAAACAGAAATTAAGCATCCACAAAGTAAGCTCAAGCTAACTTTACGCATTGAACGAAAATCATCCATTCAAAGAAAGTATGAGCAAAAGTTTCACCATAAACCAATACTTATCAGATCTTGCATTCGTCTAACGTACATGAAATAAAATCTAGACTATGATGAGGGATAAGAACCATGCCAACTCTAAAATAAGAGAAGTAATCACCATCAGAACAATGCATGTATTACTTATTACTTTGGCAATCAAACGCAACAATTACTTATCTCAACATGTTTTGCAACATGCTCCCATGCTTTACAAATGAGGGATGAGCTCAATTTATAGGCTCCCCAATTACAATTCAATGGCCAAGATTGATTTAGGATCAACGGCCGAGATTACAAAATAAAACCCTAATTAGGGCTTGTCATAACTAACTCCTTCTCGACCAATGAGAAAATTACATTTGAGGACACTTGTCCTTTTGCTAAATATGAACCAACAATAAAATAGGAAGTTGTTGAATATGGACGTGCTGACTTGGAACAATTTGATTGGTCGAGGCGCCACTTTAGCAGGTTGGATGTCCTCCTTGGTCATGTTGTGACCATTTCACACATCGCCCCATTGCAAATGGGGACCCCCTGTTTTCGCTTTTTGCCTTGGTGTTGCAACTGCTTATCACTTGTCTTTTTACAATGAGGTCATCATTTTGAGAGTTTCAAGTCAGTTTTCCGAGAGTTACCCGAGCCAAGTCAATAATCCATGCTTGAATCAGTGCGTAGACGTCATGGAAGCGCTCAGAAGGCCCAAGAAACGAAGATCGCCTGTGAATTCGGCCAATTCTAAGACTTCCTACTTTTTAGGAAATCTTGCTTTTTCGCTTTTTCATTTTTGGCATTTTTGGACCAAACAGGGTTCCCTATTTTTTAGGGTTTTGCTTTTTCTATTTTTAGAAAGTTTCTATTTTTGGAAAGTTTCTATATTTGGAAAGGTCTTGAATTCCAAAAATCCACTCAAAAGTTCAAAAAAATTGAAATATCACTCAGAAAATCAAAGAGAAAATTGAAAAATCATTAAAAAAATCTGGAAAAGCAAGTAAAAAGCATGAAAATTTTGAAAAAGCATGAGAAAATCAGACTGAAAAACATTAAATTCTGGAAAAATCAGTCAAAACCAGTCAGATCTGAAGCACAAAATCACAGAAAATTAACTCAAAAAGATGGAATTCATGAGAAATCTGGCTAAGTCTGAAGAAATTCGCCATGAAGGAGGTCCTTGAAATGTGGGACGGAAAGAGGAAGGAATGTCTGGAAGCTCATGAAGTCCGCCCAGCAGCAAGAGGAAAATGTCAGGGACTCTCTAAAGTCCACCCATGCATGTCCTAGTCTCCTTCAAAGTCCGCCAGCTTCAAGGAGGATGATGCCAAGAAGTTCTAAAGTCCGCCATGTACTTGAAGGGAAGAGCCAAAAGCTTGTGAAGTCCGCCTTAGCATCAAAGAAAGAAAGTGCCAAAAAGTTGTGAAGTCCGCCCTCAATATCCTAGCCCCCTCCAAAGTCCGCCATCCACTTGAAAGGAAGTGCAAGAAGCTAAGGAAGTCCGCCATGCACATGCCAAGAGGTTGGAAAGTCCGCCTAGGCACATGAGAAGGAAAAAATCAAAAATTTCACTAAGTCTTGGTGCCTAGCAATGAGAATTTCGAAATTTTGCCTAAGTATAAGAGCCTAAAAAGCTGGAAAATCAAAATTTTGGCCAAATATTATGACATTTCTAAGAGATGAAGTGTTAAGGCAAATGCTAAAAGGTTTGGAAGTCCGCCATATTCAAAGAGATGATGTCCAAGACTATGGAAAGTCCGCCTTCACCTTGTCCAAGTGATTTGAAAGTCCGCCATGGTCTATCAAGGGATAAAATAATGATTTTTGCTAAGTATTGGTGCCTAGCAAGGAGAATTTCGAAAATTTTGCCTAAGTGTAAGAGCCTAAAAAGGTGGAAAATCGAAATTTTGGTCAAGTGTTATGCCATATTCAAAGAGGCAAGGTATTTAAGAAAGTGCTAAAATATTTGAAAGTCCGCCATGTTCAAAGAGATGATGTCCAAGACCATAGAAAGTCCGCCCTCACCTTGTCCAAATGCTTGGAAAGTCCGCCATGGTCTATGAAGGGAGAAAATTACGACTTTTGCTAAGTGTTTGGTTCTTAGTCAAGAGATATTCGAAAATTTGCCTAAGTATAGAGGCTAAAGGATGAATAATTGAGATTTTTGGCTAAGTATCATGACATTCTCAAGAGGACAAGTGCTGAGGAAATTAGGCTATGGCAAAGAATAAAATGAAGTGTGCCTAGCACAAAAGTGAAAGAGAAATTTAAATTTTGCCTAAAGTCTTGGATGTCTAGAGGAAAAGTTGGCCGAGTATACAGAGAAAAATGCAAGGCAGGGAGAAAGGAAGGATCGCCCTTGGCCAGAAGGAATAAGAATTTGTCGAGCGTCAAGGAAGTTTGCCTGATAAAGACATCCAGACAAGGATTTTGCCTAGAAAAATTCGACTGAGCAAGAGAAAATTTGACTTTGGCAGAAGAAAATAGGCTCAGTGCAATTAAAAGTTCGCCATGGCAAAGAAAAATAGGGATCTGGCATAACATTTATCGACGGAATGGCTAAAATTTTGGCTCGGCTAGACGAAATTGGGAATAAAATTGGGAAATAAACTTTTGGCCAAAGAAAATGAAGAGGAGATTGGATAAAAAGTAAATGACAAAAGTCTTGAAAGTTTGCCTTGATAAAATAAATAAAACAAGTCTCAAAGAGTTCGACTTCTAGAGAGAGAGTATGGCAAATCAGTGAGAATTCCGACTTCGGGAGATTAAAATGGAGAATTAAATATGAAATATGCCCGTGCCAAGATGAAAATTGCAAAGAGAGTATGGAATTCGCTTTGAAATGATAAATTCGACACAAAATTCATCGGGACTTTAGGAGAGAGAGTGTTAAAAATTTAACTTCGGAGCTAGAATTCAGGAGGGAGAAAATCTGAATTTGTTTATTTTATTTCTTGCAGGTGGATGACGACACAAGGCGAATCTTCAAAGAAGAAGCAATGGCGTGGAATGGTGGCAAGTCTGCTTCAAGCCAAATGGAGTGAGGGAAAAAGAATGGGACAAGCATGAGAAAGTCCAACCTTGCCTAAGCATAGCATGTCCAAACCTTTGTAAGGCATGTTCAAGGCAAAATAAAGTCTGACCTGGATAAGAAAATGTCTTGAGCATCATGAAGTCCGACTTTGATTGAGGAAAAATGTCCAAGCTCATGTAAGTCCGCCCAAGGAGAGGATGAGAAAATTAGCTAAAACTCAATTGGCTAACTGTTGATACCTTGGGGAGAAGAATTCACTAAGTGTTGGACAGAAAACAGGAAGGATGAAGAGGAAAATAAAGAGGAAGTGAATAAAATCCTTGTCCAAATGGAATTTGTCCTTAGCACAAGCCAAATTCAAAATTGAAGAAAAATCCACAGGCAAAGTTCATCCAAAACCTTGGCTAAATGTTGAATGGTCCACATGAAGGTGTTACAAAATAGCCAAAATTTGGCTAAGTCTGGGAAATACTTCACAGAGGAAATTCCAATTTCCTCCATTGTGGCCACAGAGGCATTCTTCTCCAAATTCTAGGCACTTGAAAGAAGCAATCAGGACAACTTCTTGAGGGATTTCATCTCCAGAATTAAAAACAAGCTTCCAAATCAGATGGTGACAAAGAGTGTTCCAAACACATCTCCATACTTAGAAAATTCGAGGAATAACATCAACCCAGTTCAAGCTAACCAACTTCAAGTCCATACACCTGCTCCAGGGGAGACTTCCAGACCTCAAAGATTCCCAAGAAGAAGAAATCAAAGTTGTACAATTTGTAAAACGAAGCAACCAAAAGACATCCGGGTGGCGCCTCGTCATCTTCCAACCAATCAAATTCTTCCAAATCAACATACAACAACTTTCTATTTTATTGTTGATTTATATTTAGCAAAAGGGACAAGTGTCCTCAAATGAAATTTTCTCATTGGTCGAAAGTGACAAACCCTAATTAGGGTTTTATTTTGTAATCTCGGTCGTTGATTTGAAATCAATCTTGGCCATTGAATTGTAATTGGGGAGCCTACAAATTGAGCTCGCCCCTCATTGGTAAAGTGTGGAGACAGAGTATGAGATTGTTGCATTGAGACTATTTCAAATAATAAAAGCTCTTGAGCATGATTTGCCTTGAATAACTTTTGTTGTCAAATAGTAAGCAAGGTTGCATATCTTCTTCCGCCATAGATTAAAGTTAGCATTAGATTAAATAGAATTTGTTTTGAAAGTTGGTTAATTGAATGAGAGATTGATCGTATTGATTCAATGGTGAAGTGTAGCTCATACTTTCTTCAAATGGATGATTTGCATTCGATGCGTAAAGTTAGCCTGAGCTCTTAATTGTGGAAGCTTAACTTCAGCCTCATTCGAGGTTTGAAAATTATTATCACAACCCCTTGAAGATTGCACCCATTTTGCGTATGTTGTCCAGCAGGAGGCGAAACAAAGTGTGGTTTATTCCCTTCACCGAGTCTTTATTGTCTCTTGAGTTCTTAGGCATAGACTAGATTCTCCTGAACCCTTATCCTTTTGCCATTTTTTTTGAGATCCACATTGAAAGTCCTAATCGAGAAAGCCTTCAATGATAAATTCCCTAAGTCCTAAACTTGTGAAGATTTTCTTACGTAAGTCCCCTTGTTTATTACCAGCAAATCACAACGGCCATTGAGCTTATCCACACGTCGAGACTTGACAAAAGAAACCTTGGAATCGCCATATGATCTTCTCGCAATCTTAGCATACGCGGTGGTTTTTCAAGAGAGGATAGAGTGTCTTTGGACATTTTATTCTGTGTGTTCGGTGGATGATAAAACGTACACCAACAGGTCACTTTGTTCATTTTTCCATGTTCTTGCCTTAGAATATTTTCCTTGCCAATGACTTTGTCCTTTGTGCTTGTTACTTCCTAGCTTTGATCTTGGATTCCTTTTGATTTCTTATTATCACTTGCACTTGAGGTCTAGAAGTCTCCCCTTGGAGCAGCTGTTTAGACTTGAAGTCATTAAGGTTTTCTTTCTTGATTGCTTTGAAATTCCCACAAGCGCCCTGAATTTGGAGAGGAACTCCCCTATGCTTTTGCCACAATGGAGGAAATTGGAACTTTCTCTGCGAAGAATTTCCCATACTTAGCCAAATTTTGGCTATTTGATTTCATTTTGTAATACCTTTATGTGGACCATTCAACATTTAGCCAAGGTTTCGGATGAACTTTGCCTGTGGATTTGTCTTTAATTTTGAATTTGGCTTGTGCTATGTAGGACAAATTCCATCCTTGGACAAGGATTTTATCCACTTCCTCTTTACTTTTCCTCTTTATTCCTCTTGTTTTCCTTCCAACACTTAGTCAATTTTCTGAATTTTTCTCCTTGAGCAGACTTTACTTTGGTCTTGCCATGATTATTTCCTTCCTAGGCAGACTTATCTTGAGCTTGGAGAACTCCTTCTTGAGGTAAGTCAGACTTTGAGCTGCTTTGGACATGCCTAGATCAAGGGAAATCGGACTTTATAAAGGTTTGGGCATGTTGTGCCTGGGCAAAGTCGGACTTTCTCTTGCTTGTGTCGTCCATCCATTGAGCAAGGTCGGACTTTGTCTTGTCTTTGCCATCTTTTTTAAGTGCCAAGGTAGGACTTTCCTCTCCTTTGGACATGTCTTTCTTTGTCTAGGGCGGACTCCATGATGTTCATTCCATGCATGCTTTGGGCTTGGGCGGACTTTGCATCTAGCTTGCTATTGTGCCTATCATCCTCATGGCGGACTTTGGAGTGCCTTGGACAAGCATCATTCAAGGTGGGGCGGACTTCAAGATGTGCTTGACACTTCCCTCTCCAAGCTAGAGCAAACTTCAAGATTTTCTTTCCATGTATTCCTTAGTGCTGGGCGGACTTTAAAGTCTTTTTGCTAAGCTCCCAAGGGGTGGGCGGACTTCTTGACTTTCATTCCATGATGCAAGGGCGGACTTCATCTCTGTCTGGACAAGTGCAAGGGCAGACTTCATTAGTGCCTTTCCAAATGCATGGCGGACTTTGTCTCCATCTTGACCAAGGCATGGCGGACTTCCTTGATGCCTTGCCATGTCCATTTCTCCTTCCAAGTGGACTTCTTGAAGTGTCTGACATTTTCTTTGCCCTTCTTCTGGATCATCAAAACCCTTGCCATATGACTTTTTCTTGATTTTTCTTGATTTTTCTTGATTTTTCATGATTTTTGCTTGATTTTCTTTATTTTTCTTGCTTTTTACTCCTAGAGGCCTGAATTTTTTATTCTAAAAATGGAAATGTTGACTCCAGACATGCTGAACCTTGGCACTTTCTAAAAATAGAAATTACTAAAAATACAAAAAGCAAACTTTCTAAAAATAGTAAATCCTGGATTGGTCCAAAAGTGCCAAAAATAGAAAAAAGCAAAAAGCAAAAATCCCTAAAAATAGGAAGTGTCAGAATTGAGTGAAAGCAATTGCATTCTTCGTCAACCAGGTCTTCTAAGCACTTTGGTGATGTCTAGGCATAGTTCTGGGCTTGAATTCTCTACTTGGCTTAGGTAATTTTTGACTCCTCATTGTAAAAGAAAAAAGGGGATTAGCAGTTGCAACACCAAGGCAAAAACCCAAAAAAGCAAAAACAAGGGTCCCCATTTGCAATGGGGCAATGTTGTGAAAAGGTCACAACAGGTACCTAATGTATCACAAATTTTCCTAGTTTTCCTTTTCATGGAAGGATTAAAAGAAACCCTTAGGGGCCTAGTTAAGGCTCTTGAACCAAACTCATTGCAAGCTACTATAAAAAGGTCCCTAACCTTGGAAACCACTACAACTAGCAAACCTTTCCAAGGGTCAACCTTTAGAGGAGTGAATCTAGGGACATCACAGCAGCAGCAACAGCAATAATGGCAGCAAGGAACTCCATATAAACCTTTTCTGCAAAAAATGGGGGCTGCACCCACTCAACCCTACAAACCCCAAGGAACAGGGTACACATTTAGGAGTCAACAATCAAGAGACATGACCTGCAATGAGTTGCAAAGGAAACAATTATGTTTCAAATATAAAGAACCTTGGGATCTGACACACAAGTGTTTGGGAAAGGGGCAGATTCATTTGATTAAGTGTACTCCAATGACAAGAAAGAGTACAGGTAATGAATGGAGGCAGACCGTGTGGAAAAGGATGAGGCTTCACTAGTAGGTATAGTAATTGATGGCCTTTGATCACATGAAGAGAGAGTGCAGACAGCTACTATTGCATCTTTGTCAAGAGCACCAAGATACCACTCTTTCCATGTTAAGTGAAGGATTGAAGGACAGCATATAACGGCACTCATTGATGGGGCACAACCCATAACTTATCAAACAAGGAGTGGTAGAACATTTCAAATTGAAAGCTAAATATTTTGCAAGTTTTGAGGTGGCAATACCAAATGGTTATTCACTAGCCTACAAGCACATTGTCAACCAATTACAAGTTGTGTAGATGGACTGCAATGTCCCCATTTTAAGCATAATTGATTTGTTAACAATTAGTCTACTTTCCAAAACAATTCTTCGGCTAATTAGTGATTAAGGGAGAACTCCAATATTCTTGGACTGCACAAGATCGGTCTAGCAGAGTTGTTGTTCATGGTAGTGAGCTCAGTCAATGATATGGATTCTCTTGATGCTTTCGGAATTGATTTCCAAGTTCCAATCTTTTGGGAGCTCTCCAAAATTCTTGGAGGAGTAGGATATTTTTAGTAAGTCACCCAATTGTCTATGACCATCATCCTAAATCTTTAGTATCATGTTGGTATGCTCAAAATTCTTTCTTTTGTCATTTGGATACTTTCCGCAACTCAGGTAAATTATTAAGTTAATAAATAATTATTCACTTAAGTTATCAAATGTTGGAAATAATAAAATGACAACTCAGTGTGATAATTCATTTAAAAGGTGTTTAAGTGTGCTTCAAGTTGGACGCCTAGGCACGAGGGGGTCTTTTGCACGTAATGAATTATTTAATTTGAAAAAGAAAAAAGCACTTTTTCAAAAAAAAAAGGCAAAAAACACTTTTTCAGAAAAAGCAAAAAGTATTTTTCGGAAAACAATGAAAAAGCAAAAAAGTGATTTTATGGAAAAGCAGTGAAAAAAAGCTAAAAAGCTATATAAGAAGGTTGAGAGCTCATTTGAAAGGTTAACAACCATGGTATGTTATTTGCTTCTGCATATGGAGAGAACCTAAGTTCTTCCAAAAACATTTGAGGACGAAGACCCTCTTGAGATTACTAGTTTCAGGGACAAAAACCCCCCTAGCTAGTTAGTGTGATTTCATCTAAAAATAGCCAGTGAGCTACAAAATTGAAGTTTCAGTTTTGGGTTGCAGACATGAAGAATTTTGATGTGTTTTGAGAGGACATGACACCTGCTATTTGTTGTTGCTAATCTCTATATGTTCTTGTTGAATTATGGTAGCTTCGGTCAGATATAGAAATGATGATCATATATGTGTGTATGTAACAACCTATCCAGACTACGGTTTTAAAAATTCAATCAATTATCGGCTTCAGCCGAAGAACAACTAACTTGTTTTCATTCTAGGGTTTCCAAATCATTTCAACTGTTCATTTTAAATTTCCAACTAACTTCCAAGTTTTCAGTTTCAGCTGAAAGGTAACATCTAACTGTTTCCATCAATTAAAGAATACCATATACCTGTGACTTTGTATGTCCTTATGTTGCCATCACTAAGATTACCACTAGCAAAAATGCTATAGTTAAAGACATTAGAGTCATTATGCCATTGTCAGGTGTTGCCAAGAAGATCTGTAATAACCTTGCAGAAAAGCAAGCTTTGTGTCATGTTTGTAACTGCAACACTCTCATTCCTATTAACTCATAACATTGATCTTCTATCTCTTCTCAGGTAGATAACAATAACTAAGCGTGTCTGAATTGCAAATTTTATTAGAATCACATATAAACTTGGTGTATCAACAGAAATGTTTTACAAATTACACATTCACACAAGTTGTCTGCTTAACTGCTCCATCACCATTGTACCATTCATGAACTGAATTTTTGAACAATAAACCTATGTGCCAAGAGGTCAAGGAGGGTTTTGAACAATAAACTCTTACCATTTTTTTTTTGGTCTTCAAGAGATGATCTGGCTGATACTCACCATCACCTTAATCATGTTGTTGACGTCTTCATTAGCTCTGTTTACAAGGAAATGTCTTTGTAGTGCCAATCATAGGAACCTGTCCAAGAGTTCTACCAGTGATGCTTATGCAAGATTTGTATGAATATATCTGCACCATGAAATTTTATTGCCACTGGCCTAAACACAATCACTGCTAAGAAGATGAACCAATTCCATATGAAGTTCTTGAATATTAATGGAAAAATAAATATGTGAGGTAACTATAATGCACCATATATGCCAATACTTCCTGAGGTACCATAAAAATCACAGTTCTTCCTTGATGAATGTTAGGTAAGTATGTTTTGAGACCTGATCAAAAAGGTTCATACATTATTCATTAAGGGACACAGTGAATGCTCTGTTTGTCATATAGTCAATAATCTTCTAACAAGTATTTATCATTCCAGTAACATGGCAGACCATGTATGTAGATAGCAACTTGTCACCTTAAGTTGTCCATCATCTTGTCATATTATATCTGCATTTCAGGCTGCTCATGTCAACAACTTCCTGCCATAACAAATCAAATCCTACAACTCCTAATTCATCGGTCTGATGAAGAACCAAAAGTGATATCCTCAAACAACTTAATCTATGATATCACAATATTATCAATATGAGGTAACTCCTCTTCAATGAAGTAATTAAACATCCATTCAGTTACTGATCCTCCTTCTAGACTCCACAAAGGGATTAAAAGATAAAACACTAATCTGCTTCCCGTTTTCTCAAGCTATCTTTCATGTAACAGCATGTTGTCCTCGACTTTTGCTTTTCTTATCATCTTGATCCTTTAATTTCACTTGGCTCTTTCCGATCAATCTAGACGTTAGACTAGAGTTCATCTTATCTTGATATTTTTTTTTTTTTAAGGATTTCCGATACTCAGATGCCCCTGCACCTAGTTGATTGCTTCTGAATCTTTTAATCCACAAGTTCAAATTAAGCTATATTTTAAGTTTTGATCACAATCTCGATATCCTAGGCATACCTTGCCTTAACTTAGGTGGAATCATTTCATAATTACTTGATAACTCAAATTATTTCTAAGAGCATTTAATGGTTACAAGCAAAATTGTTTACAAAGATTATTATTACTTCCTGTGACAGATTCAATTCCAATGGTTACAAAAAAGCTATCACTCCCTATGATAGACTCAATACAAGATTTGTTTACAGGATTGGCTTTCACTTCCTGTGATAGACTCAATCATGTAATTGTTTACAGTAACTATCACTTCCTGTGATAGATCCAATACAAACTATCACTTCCTATGATAGATTTTTAATGCAAAATAACTACCACTCACTGTGATGATTGATGGAAACAGTTAGATGTTACCTTTCAGCTGAAACTGAAAACTTGGAAGTTAGTTGGAAATTTAAAATGAACAGTTGAAACGATTTGGAAAGCCTAGAATGAAAACAAGTTAGTTGTTCTTCGGCTGAAGCCGATAATTGATTGAATTTTTAAAACCGTAGTCTGGATAGGTTGTTACAGTGTATATATATGTCAATATGTACTGACATATGTATACACACATATATATATTTTAACTGTATATATTATCATTTATATCAGAATCTACTACATTCCAAGTATACTATCGATCTGCATTTAGAGGTTATTAACTGCAGATTATTAGCATTTCGTGTTTTCATATAGGATCCCGATTGAGCATCATTATCGATGATCATTTCCAGATTGGATATTATTTATTTGTGCAAGATAAATTCAGATCGAACTTGGTAAGCATTTATGTTTATTAAGTAACAAACTCCAATTAGAGATCGGGTGTTTAGTTAAGATGAAAAGGCACAATTCATGAGACATCTCATGAACGGACATGCCTCCACTTTGTGGAGACATGTCCGCTCATGGGATGTGTCTCTTCCTTATATATTTAATGTAAGTCCGATCCACAATGGGAGACATCGAAATCAATAAATGTTCTGCTCTTGTAGATCGAATACCATTAAAGAAAAATCAGATTTGTCGAACTCTTGGAATTCAACATGGTATCAAAGCCATGGTTAAAAATTCACAAGTCTGAATTTCTTAATCTATATCCCCTTCCAGGCGCATACTCCACCAATTCAAATGCAGCCGGGAGATTTCCGATGGCATGATGGCTGCGTAGCCTCCGGCTCTCGCCATCCTTATACACCACACTGTTAATTTATCGTGGCTTATCCAAAACCATACTCAAGGGAGTTCGTGGCTTGGAACCAAAGCACTACCTAAGGAATGTGACGCCCATCTCATTGGGAAGTGTAAGGGTGATGTGGGAATATTTTCCTAAAGTCAAAGGCACACATCAGCAAACAAACAGCCCCTGCGTCAGCCATCTTAAGCAAGTGATGGATATTTTAATAATTGTTACATTATACAATGATTAGTAAATAATTAACAAAGGCAGCGCTTGAGGTTTGGGAATTAGTTTTAACATAAAGACATGTAATTAAAGGACGCCTCCTTTGAATTGTGATGTATCCCTCATGAAGTGTTGCCTCTCTTCATTATAGGCATAAGGTATAAATAGAAGATAGAAGTGGGAGCCAAAAGCATCGATAAATCTTTGGAAGATTTATATATTTTAAACTCAGATCTAAGGTGCTCATAAGGAGCCCATGATCAGCCCCCTACGGACGCATGAAAAATCAGCATCAGTCAGGTACAACGTCATATACAATTCGCATGAATATAAGGCTTCAATCAGTGACAACAATCCTCAAAAGGAAATGGGCACTCAAGAATAAAGCAAAGGGGATCAAGAAACGTGTGAAGCAGAGAAGGATCATGGAAAATAAAGAATCCTGGTCGGGTACAAGAGAAGCGTTAAACTCAGTAGTATTCGAGTGTATTCGATTATATACTCTGTGACGCATTTGTATAGCTTGTGACCTTGAATTCATGTATGTACTTCATGTCAAATGTACTCTAATACATGACGGGGAAGACAAAGTCATCGCTAGGCAGATTAAAGGATGGTATCGAGTAAACAAGGCAAATCGTGGATGTGTTAATCACTGAAGGTTACAAGAATATCGCAAATGTCTGAGAACAAAGAAATGATTGGGGTTTTACACGGGAACTCATGGAGTGGAGTTAAAGATATAAGTGTTTGTATGCTCCGCGCTAACAGTTTGTGTAAGGGAAAAAGCCGTTTGTATTTCATCTCTGCCAATGAATCTATGAATAGAGACGTGAAGGCCTGGAGCAATTATATCGTTGCATGATCGGGTGGTATGAGGTTGACGTTGGGCATTCGATTTGCATTTGAGCAAGGGCACTTATAAATATATATTCATATAAGTGTCGTGTCAATCATAACCATCATCAGAACAGGGGTAATCTGCAGATTGATATTTATTCCTCGTCCTATACATATTGTCACGACAAGACGTTGAGGGAGTCTTTCGGGCTTCTCCTGAAATTACTACATCTATTCTCTTTCGCGGAAGACTGAGTTAGAGCGAATAATATATTCGCCAGCACAGTCGACTATACTTGAGGAATCCGGCTATATTTGGGAAGGTGATCAGGACTATGCTTTTGCCATCATTGACATTTTAAGTGTGGATAAGCCAAATTTATCAAGCTGAATAATAATCCTTATGAGGGGGCGATTTGTGAGTTGTTCCTTGGGTGTTTCACTGCTGTCATCACAGTGTTTGTAGTTGCATATTGCCATAAAATTGCATAAACATATTGCTACCTGTCTGGAAAATACGATTCTATCACTCGAGGAAATATCTATTCGGAGCCGTGTTCGGGCTTGAGTGGTCTTGAACCTGACGAAGGAAGATTGTGGATCGAGATTGTCTTTTTGTTGTACTGAGATTTGCACTCTCGAGAGGAGTAAAAGATGGAAGGAAAAGTTATATCTGAATTCAATAAAGATAAGTTTCTTTATCCCTTCATTTTGATCCTTTGATATATTTCCCTTTAGGTTGATTTACTTATTCATGTTTTAATATTGTTCATAAATTCTTATGTATTCATATTATAACCTGAGATAGTAAACCTTGTATGATTCTAGCTTTAATATTTCTTTGGATAATTATAAACTGTTAGTAATCTCTCTCTAAAAAGCTTTCAGGACAAGATAATGAGAGATTGCTTAGCGATGAAAAGCTCGAGGCATCTTGTGAGGAAGTCATGCCGACCAAAGAAATGATCAAACATGAAATTACAACTTGCAGCCATGGGACTGAGTTGGTGGCTAGAGGGAATTCACTTCCAGAAGTCTTCTTTGCAAACTCTGAAGCAACGATCAAGAGGGAGTTCTGTGACTCACTAAGAAGAAGTGAAGGTTGCAGTGTTGCAAGGCCAAGTGTTAAATCCTTGAAAGTCCTCTTCAGCTGCTGAGATCAAAATTGCTCAAAGACTGTCATCTGGATTTGATATTGGTAGCTCCGCAAACCTATTCAGAATAGAGTGATTTGCTATGAGGCAATCTTGGACGATGAGGTCAGGAGGTTGATGCAAGTGCTTGAAGATTCAGAGGGAGCCTACTGAACCTAAAGAAGATGATCTAAAGAGTACCTCTGGATGTTGTTTCAGGTTGAGGTCTGTGATGATATCCTGGTGTAGCAGAAAATAGTCTTCAGTTGCACAGAGCTCAACAGAAGCTGAGTACATTGCAGCCTCTATGGGAGCAAGAGAAGCAGTTTGGCTTTGTAAATTGCTTGTGGGACTCTTTGATCTAAGCACATTGAGATCCCCTATCATTATGTAAGAGATATGGTAGAAAGGAAAGTGATCCAGTGGGAGTATGTTAGTACAAATGATCAAATTGCAGACATTCTCACCAAGCCTCTCTCCCGAATCAAGGTAGAACACTTCAGGAAGAAACTTGGTATGGTTGAAATGTAATTTGATATTTATGTCTGAAACTCAAATTGTTTATTTTGTACTAATGTATTTAAAAGATGTTTAATGTGTAAACTCTTTTGTCATGTGTGTGACTCCATGACTTTATGGGCCATCACCCCCTGTGTACATTATTGAAAGGTGACGATCTTTCTGATAATGAACACTTGTATTTGACATTGTAAAGTGACGACTCTACAATGATTAGTTTCACTATCATGATGGATATCATGTGACTTGATATCCGTGGACATGTCATGATAGTATCTCTTGGACATTTTGATAGATATCATG
This sequence comes from Sequoia sempervirens, assembly GCA_007258455.2. Lineage (NCBI taxonomy): Eukaryota > Viridiplantae > Streptophyta > Pinopsida > Cupressales > Cupressaceae > Sequoia > Sequoia sempervirens. Next base: position 78,978,643 of record VDFB02047230.1, on the reverse strand, counting down.
AGACTTGATATTAGTTGAAGATCATTATGATCCTTATGAGATAATCATGGTGGATAAATGTATCCGTGGATATACCATGATTTATTATGGTAGACATCATGAGGCTTGATGTCAGTGCACATACCATAATGAAGATGTGTTATGAAGAATGTCAAGTGACTTGACTCTCTTAGAAGCATTCCATATCTTCTGATATCACGAGTAAGGTGATATCACTATATACTTGGTTAGTGTTTATCTTCCCTAGCTAAGAGGGAGTGTTGAATTATGGTAGCTTCGGTCAGATATAGAAATGATGATCATATGTGTGTGTATATATATGTTAGTATGTACTGACGTATGTATACACACATATATATATTTTAACTGTATATATTATCATTTATATCAGAATCTACTACATTCCAAGTATACTATCGATCTGCATTTAGAGGTTATTAACTGCAGATTATTAGCATTTCGTGTTTTCATATAGGATCCCGATCGAGCATCATTATCGGTGACCATTTCCAGATTGGATATTATTTATTTGTGCAAGATAAATTCAGATCGAACTTGGTAAGCATTTATGTTTATTAAGTAACAATCTCCAATTAGAGATCGGGTGTTTAGTTAAGATGAAAAGGCACAATTCATGAGACATCTCATGAACAGACATGCCTCCACTTTGTGGAGACATGTCCGCTCATGGGATGTGTCTCTTCCTTATATATTTAATGTAAGTCTGATCCACAATGGGAGACATCGAAATCAATAAATGTTCTGCTCTTGTAGATCGAATACCATTAAAGAAAAATCAGATTTGTCGAACTCTTGGAATTCAACAGTTCTAAGAAATTTCCAGATCCTCCTAATAGTGCTCAGTCATATCAAATCAATTATACTAGCCATGCTTCTTGGAAGGAGATTGTTATTTAAATTGAAGAAGTTGTACAACTTGCAATGAGCTGTACCAGGCCTAAGGAGGACATGAGGATAAGAATCCAAGCACTGCAATTTTTGAGACATTTTCACTTTGTCTGGAGGTACGTTGAAGGTATAACTTCAGTTCATGCATTTTTAGGATGTATATTAGATGTTTGCTATGATTTTTGGATGCCATACCTTTTGGTATTTGCTGTACCAAATTCATATTCAGATCTGGAATGACTGAATGTTATATCAGTTTGATATCATATCTATATTTGGCTGTTTGGGGAGCAGTAATAATGTGTTTTGAAAGTGGTAGTTCAGTTTGGGTCTGTTGGGCTTGAGTTTAAAAGAGTGAAGTTTTATGAGTGCTTACAGTGCTGTTCAGACCTGATTTACAGTGGTTTTCAGTCACAGCAGTCTTGTCATAGACATCAAATGTATATGCATTGATAAAAGCAACTTTCATCAGCATTACCACAAGTTTTCAGTCTTGTCTTTGAGCTATAGTTGGCAAGCAGCATGTTTATCTTTTAATGGAAAATGAATCTAAGCTGACCCTTAGTATTTACAGCAGTATATGCTTTTCAAATCAGCCCAACCACTACACCAAAAGACTGGCCTGATAGTGAGGGCGGCTACCCGAGGTGTTAAAGGTGGCAACTAGGGAGGAATCTTTCACCACCGAAGCCACCACCGAGGAATCTGGCGTCTTACGCAAGCCCGCCAGACATGTGGCCGCCGGGACGCACCCAACCGCGCACAAGGACATTACAGCCCGCCATGCTCCGCGGGTCTCAACCCCGAGACCTCAGCTCTGATACCACTGTAGTATCCCTTGAAGATTTTGGCCTTAAATTGCTGATTTGATGCTCAAGGAATATTGTCAAACACTTTGCTTGCAAAGTCTGAACTTGCCGATATGAATTTCTGTTTGTCTTATTTTGGTTTGGCTTGATGCCAAAGTTGTAAAGATGCTTGAAAATGATTGATAAGAAGTCTAACAAGTAATTAAGATGCAATGCAAGATATTTCTGACTTCTTCTTAAACTAGCATGTGACTGAAAATGCAAGAAAATGAGCATCTACAGCAAAGGACATTATGTCAAACAGTTGACAAACAAGTTCAAAAACCCATCATGACTGAAACTAGTACTCATATAGAGCTACAACAATAATGCATTTCGTCAAATACTTTGTATGTAACCTCCAATGATGCTTTTATTTATCAAATATCTTCCAATCTGATTACAAAGATGACTATACAACACTCCTAAATGATGCTCAAATGAAAATAAGCTGATTGCAATTGAATGCCACAACTCTTGGCTTACAATGTTATCAACCATGAATAAATGCTACTACAATGGCAATGCTGCTACATGACATAATGCCTACAAATAAATGAGAATGCATTTGAAAGAACCTAGAACAAATGCTGGTATAATTCGATGAAGCAAAAGAGAGCTTGGTAGCAACAATGATGCCTCCACCATGAAGAATCGACCCTCTAGAAGAGCCACCCCTGTTCTGAATGTGCGGATCGAATATAAAATAAATGCAGACTTTATCCACCTCCAATCCACTCCTAAAATGGATGCCAAGGTCTCCAAAATGGAGCGCTGAAATACCTATAAAGAATCGATGCATGTATGAGACTCTATGAATTAAAATCTGAGAATGATATGTGCAGATCGTCTTCCATTTAAGACTATAAAACTGAGGTAAATGTGCCAAAATCGAACCAGCTCTAAACTGAAGTAAATGTGCCAAAATTGAACCAGCTCAATGTAAGAAAAAGTCGACCTCCTTAGTGCCAAAAATCCTCCCTTCCAACGGACTGCAAAATCTCCACAAAGTCTAAAAATGTTCTTCAATGCTCTCCAAATTGAATCATCCAAATGTTAAACACAAACTGAAAATGTGTTCTCCAATAGCTGCAACAATACATCAGTTGTTGCAAAACCCTTATTCAAGAAAGTACAATAATACATCAGCGATTGTACTCAAATAAATTCCACAATAAAGCACAAATGGAAAGACTGAAATATCTTCCCCAATCTCCAGCTAGGCTTGATATTTCACAAACGAAACTGGGACTCTAGAGTCTTCAAACCCTCGAGCCAATGAAAGCATTCAAGCTCTCTTTCTACCACGTAGGTATATAAGAAGTAATAAAATCCAAGTGTGCTTGAATGACTAGCAATGAGCTTCTTATATACTTTTTCTAACCCATCACCAAGAAGCTTCTAGAAAATAATATTATTTTATTACTTAAGTGACTTTATGATATAATATTTATTTTAAGTCCCTTTATTAAATTAATTAAATATAAGGCCACCATGTTGGAAAACCAAACCAGACGCTGAAAAACCAAACGTTGGAAAACCAAACCAAACGCTGGAAAACCAAATGTTGGAAAACCAAACCAGACGCTAGAAAACCAAACCTTACGTTGGAAAACCTTACAAATAATTAACTTAATGATTTCTCCTTATTACTCCAAATCAGGGACATGACAGTCCTCCCTTCCCAAAGATTGCTTGTCCTCAAGCAATCCGCACTGCCAAGCCATCACAACTGCCACCAACCACCAAGATCCCAAATGATCCTAAGAAGAACTTCAACCAACATCAACTGAGTATAGCTAACCTCCTGTCACTATGAAGTCCTATCAATCTGTGAGGCCAACTATCCAACAAGAGAACTCCTAGATCCCAAACCTATATATCTGCCCCACCATGCCGACTCCAAGTACTGCAATAATAATCCTCATGCATCCAAACTCTCCAAAAACAATCTCCACCTGGATCGCATGAATAAACTGGAAGTCCCTCCATCTCAACACCAATGGACATCTGTTGCACCACTCTGATACCCCCTAGAGTCCAAATCTTGAACTCCTACTACTGGAAACACCTAACTAGAGAACTCACCAAAGAACCCCTAGTGACCTCAAGCTCTTGAGAAAGCTTAACAGCTTCTCCTTCTTTCCTCATCAAAGCATCTGAGTATATCTCAACGAGGTTAAGAAGGTGGTCACGATCTGAAAGAAGATTCAAATAATTTGACTTCATTGTCTTCAAACCTTCTTTGATAACCTGCAAATCATCATGAAAAGATTATGCTCCAATCCCCTTTTGTCTTCTCTCTAACTAAACCGCCCAAAGATGTTCCTCAATCCGTTTGTGCATCCTATCATGATGAGATAATGCTGCAATTAGCTCATCCTCATTCACCTTCAACTGAGTCTTCAGGCTATGAACAACTTCATCCTCACATGAAGAAGCCTCAAACTGTTCTTGTTTCTTCATGTTTGGAACCTTTACCAAGTCATTCAATTGACAAATCTCATCACCATCATTAGAACAATGTGCATTTTTAGATTGATTATCTCTTTGAATAAAGAGTCTTCTAATGTTATCTATCATTTTTTGCCTTGCTATGTTGATGAGATTGATCTTTTCTTTGACTTCCTGAAGATGTTGTCTTGCATTGGCAACCACTAATTTAGCCCCTTTGGCTTTTTACATCCATTCTTCATTCATCTTTTCGGACTTCTTTACCTCTTCCATGCCAAAATATACAAAATCAGTCTTGTGCTTGATATTTTCATCTCTATCAATTGGTGTAGGGCTGCCATCAATGGGTGATATCATATCATTGACTTTCTCATGATCAAAAGCTCCTATCTCATGAGAATGATGGGACATAATGCTGCTGTCCTCAAACAAATCAGTAATGGCATCATGCCATTGTATGGTATCTTCTTCATCATGTGTAGCCAAAACACTAGTGGCTGCTCCACTAAGTAGATGATCCACCTTTAAGTCTTCATGTCGCTGCACTAATGTAGTTGGTTTGTCTTCAACCATCCCGTGCTCTTCTTCACTCTTGGAGTCATCATGGAGTGTCATGTGCTCAACATCTTTCTCTATGTGAATCTAATTTTTGCTTTCCTTAGGATCAGCTATAGGTTGGTCACTAACTGTTGTAAATTCATCATAGAGGCTTCTAGATATCTCTCCTGTAGATACCTCATGTTTTTCCTTCTTTTTGTTTTGTGAGGTATGCCATGACTCCAAACTTTTCTTCATAGAAATCTGTTGTTGAATCAATAGCTCCATCCAAGCTTCCTTTGAATTGTTGAAGAAAGGAAGGTCATTTCTAATCTCTTGCAGAAGTACAAGGTACTTTTCATAAGCAAATATTATATCATCCATGGATCCCATGACTCACAACTGAAATACAATCAATTGGTGTTCCCCAACAGGCTGGCAAGATCCAAGCTCTGATACCACTATAGCCCAACCACTACACCAAAAGACCGGCCTAGTAGTGAGGGCAACTAGCCAGGGTGTTAAGGGTGGCAACTAGGGAGGAATCTTTCACCACCGAAGCCACCACCAGAGAATTTGGAATCTTACACAAGCCCGTCGGACACGTGGCCACCGGGACGCACCCAACTGCGCACGAAGACATTACAACGCAAGCCCACCGGACACGTGGCTGCCGAGACACACCCAACCGCGTACAAGGACATTACAGTATCGCTTTTGAGGAGATATATTGCTGATAATATTCATGTGCTAGAGTAGACCATTTTGTAGGTAGAGGCAAGCAGCCAAATAATTTTGGAGCTCATCTGCATTTTAAAGCATTCAAGACTAAACCTTGAGAGTTGAAAGTTAGACAAAGTAAGCATCCAATGAGATTGTTTTGATGAGACTGCAACCACCTAGGAGGATGCATCTCAGTTGTGGGTACTTCATTGTAATGTCCCCTCCTAGCCTTTGAGCAGTGCTTATGACCTTTAGCCTATTCCAGAGTTCCTGTAGGCTAAACGGTTCTAGTAAGGGAACTCAATTCCAGTTCTCTATGTTGGGTTTTCGGAGTTTAGGAGGACTTTCTATTTTTAGCAGGGGACCAGTCTAGTGCTTACTATTCATAGTAAGCCCTTTAGCATATCTATCGTCTTTTCAGCTTGAGTCTTTGGTGTTTTTACTATTTTTAGTACTTACTAAAAATAGTAAGTCTATTTATGGAAAGTTGGACCAGGTCAAGCTACCTTCAGCAGCATTTTTCAGTTGGGGAGTTGGGTTGCTAAGGTTGGATTATTTTAAATTTTTTTTTCCTCTCTGAAAATGAATTAAATAAAGTTACTTTATATTTTTAAGTTGAGGGTCGGAGGGGGCATATGTTGTACCTTGGCGCCTAATGCATTGACATTAAGTTGTTTTAAAGCATTAGAATCGTTTTAGAAGGCTGAATAAGAGGGGGCACACCCAAGGCTAATGTTTGAGTTGAAAATTAAAATTAAAACAAAAGCAAATGCAAAAGGGGCGTGGGATTTAAAAGGGGTTTAGGGTTTTGACTTAGCTGGTCGCCCTAATTTGATGTTGAGACTTTATATCCTCATTTGAAGCTTCATTTATGTTATGTTGAAATGGTTGCATAAGGAGATGCTACTGGTTTTACACCAGAGGTCTGAAAATAGGTGTTGAGGACGAAAACCCTTGGCATTGAGGAGCTAGTTTCAGTAGTGCAATATCTACCCCAGCTGGTGGAGGTGTGGTTCCATCCAAGGATCACATTCTAAGCTTCATTGTCGCAATTTCAGTCAAGCATGATGAAGATATTTGAGTATTTTTGATGTGGGTTCGTTGGTTTTTGGTTTGTGATAGCATAGATACATTTTGGTGTGATTTTCAGGGTGTTTGGAGGTGGTTTCAGTATTTTCTGGGCATTTTGGCAATTGGGTCTGAACCTGGTTATTTGTTCACAACTCCCAAATGGCATGAGTTTTGATTATGGGTATGCTTCCTATGTGTGCTCCTCTCCAAGATGACTCAAGACATATATTCACACATATTTATTGGTCAAGGAATGATTTATAGAGACAGATCGCCCTATTTCAGCTAGCACCCAGTTTGAGGATGATATTCCAGTTTCAATCTGCTTGCCCAGTTGCTGCTTACTCAGTCACATGGAGCTGTTGGAGTGAAGTTTTGGCGTTGGTTATTGGAAGGGTTTGATGGTTCTTATTCTTGGAGTCAAACGTAGCAGATTTGAGATATATGCTTGCTGTTTGTGCTTCATTATACCAGGTCTGGAAGTGTTTCTTAAGTCTGAAAATTGTATTTTGAAAGGACTGAAAATTTCTGTCATTATTTCTGAGCAATACAATCTGAAGTAATCCTTGCATCAAGTCTTTCAATGTTATTTTCTGTTTATATGCATCTATTTCTTTAGTATGTTAAAACATTGAATGGCATATGAAAAAAACAAGCAAACAACATCACATCAAAACCAATCAGCAAACAAAGAGCAAACAGAAAACTCAGAGAAAAATTAGGGTTCATTTATTACGTTCATCCCCATCTTTTTCTGACTTCCAAGAGGAAGTCTATTTTTTGGAAAGGGGGGTGTATGGCCCACCTATGTGATGACCATTTTGCAACATAACCCATGTTTTGATGAAAGCTTTTGCTCAAATGGTTATTTGGAAATATCTGCACTTTATATTTCCTAGTTTGATTATTAAAATGTTGCAACTCTATTAAAATGTAAGACGACAAATACGGATCCCCCCCACCCCTTTCCTTAATTTGGGGATGACTAATGAAATATCCCTAACTATTTTCCAAAGAATGGAATGAAATGATCTTGTTCCATCCCTCAGTTGGAAAGAGATGTCCTGAGCAATTGGAGAAGCACTTTGATAGACAGATTTTATTTTGACCAACCCAATGAAGGTATTCGCGTTTGTTCCACCAGACAACAAGGATCGCATTTTTCACACTTCGTTCAAATAATAGTTGTACCCGTACGGAATTCTTCTGTTTTTCGGTATTATCCTTATCATCATTCCTATTCTCCTCCTCACCAATCCCCCATTTGATAGCAGAGCTGGATGTTTGGTGGAATTATGTCTGCCCATGAGATCTTGTATTTTGGAAATGGAACTGTCTGTGCTGTGCATTTGAGGAGATGAGTATTATGCTTCAGCTATGTATTACAGTAGATGTATTTGATGTGCTTAAGTGTGCAGAATTGCAGATTACAAAGATGTATTTGATGTGTTTAAGTGTGCAGATTACAAGTCAGCTGGGATTCAAGAGGATAATTTATGTGTAGAGCCATAAATTTCTTTTTAAATGGTAAAGAGAAATTGAGCCTTGGGTAACCTTGTAAAGACAAATCACCTTTAGAACCTTGCCATGTGATGGTTAAGAGATCATCTCTGATACCTTATAATCACTTATGTATTACTAAAGTTAATATCTAAGTGGTAGACACAATGTATGTATGGGTTTTTTATGTTATGACAAATCACTATGTGGTATGTTGCATGGTGACTTAAGAACTTATGTTATGTCATGTGTGTGTGCATGTGAGAATGCTATGTCTTAATGATTTTAAAAACATTCAAATATCTCGTATTTAAAATCAAACCTTGATAAATAATAATGTGCCAGCAAGTGGAACTGCCACGCTGTTTCTTCTCATGTAAAGAAAGTCTTCAACAATGCAACTTGACATGTCCGTTTGGCATCATAAGACCTTCAATTAAAAAGCATTGACCATCAATTGGAGATGCTTGTGTGTTGTGTATGTCCCTTGCCTTGGACTTATTGCCAATATTAGTGTTCTAAAAGAAAATAGAACATCACACATTACAAAGCCTTGTGATTATTGATGGGTTTACCTGACATTCTGAAAAAAATTGTCACACATTATTAAGTCATTTTCACTGCTCAAGAGCACATCCCAACCTGAGCTTGTAGTTCAAACTTGCAACAGCTAACCGCATTGCCTGCAATAGGATTTTTTTCTGTTAATGAGTTGCATGATGTGGTTCTCCAAATGGCTAATCAATAAATTCCTAGGCATGATGGTTTCCCCAATGAAGTTTACAAAGCCAAAGAGACCAATGACCTCGACCTCCATCAAGTACACTTAGAAGCTTTTCTTACAAGCTCTCTCAGCCAACAAATTTATAAAGGAAATATGAAGTTCATTCTTACAGATGGCAAACCAAAGCTTATTACTAATTTGAGACCAATTCCTTGCACTCAAAATTATATTTTGTTGTCAATAATTCAACCTAAAAGGCAAACTTTATTAAAAGCCAATATATTCTCGACAATATTATTGTTGTTTGGAAAGACATGGAATGTGCTCATTCCTTAACCAACCAGCTGCCTTTATTAAGATTGATTTTGCAAAAGACTATACCAAAATGGAGTGGCTTTCCATTTTTACCACTCTATAGGTGCTTTGTTTTGACCCCAACATTGTCAAGCCTGTGCACTTTCTCCTCAAAGACAGATCAATTTGCATCAAGATTAGTGTCCAACATATAATAATTTGACTTATTCCACTCCATTTTGCAAGGATGCCTGCTCATCCCATCACTCTATAAGTTGTCTGCTGGGGAGTTTGTAAATCCCCTTGCTCACTATGCTTCCAAAGGGTTGATCAAGAGAAATTCCCTTCCTAGAGATCCGTAGCAGCAACTTACCAAAGGCTAGCTTGACAATGACTCTTTTTCTTATGTCGGCAAAGGGTAAGAGTCAGTTACCCAAGCTATAGAATGATTACAAAACATTTGTTAAGCTTAAGAGTCTACCGTTAGATGGGCCAAGATACATTGTTACCAATAATATCTTCTACCGTACCCTCCTTGGCTCTTGCAATACGGATAGAAATGGACACCACACAAGGAGAATTCTTGGGTGTATTATTTGCCTTTCAAGCTTCCCTTGCTAACCTGTGTTCTTATGTTCTTCAAAGAGTGCAAAACAAAGCCTACTAATTCACCAAATCACTCTCTAGCTTTTAAGTTTCATATTTGTTCCAAGGTCCTCACCAACATTCATCTATTACAATTCCTTTGCCCCCCTCAACTATGGCAGACTGGAGAACATGCTTAGGGGTTTTCTCTAGACCAATTTTGAGGAAGGAAGAGGTTTTCATCACACCTTGGGATTTCTGTTTCATGCCACATGAAATTGCTTGGATGGATTATTAATATTAGAAACAAGGCATAACTTTTTATGCAACAACAAATTGTGAAAACCATGGATGACAATCAGACATGGGATGACAATTTGGCTACCTTGGCCTAGCTTCAAAGTTTAAAGCCAAATTCAATCTCTTAGGAGCTAACTTTGTTATGGCCACTCCTAAAGAGCATCTCCACAAATTGGGATTAATCCCTTGGCCCTCTACTGTAAGTACTAGCAATGCTTTGTTGACACACCATTTACTCAATAGAAATCTCAACTTGGCTATAGGTGGCATGCTCCTTAGTTAACCTGCATGTAGCTTAAATCATAAATGCAATCTTAACTCTTCTCCTCAAGCTTGAAGAAGAAGGTTCAAGACCATCTGACCAGCCCTTGTTGAACCCAAGAAAGTTTACATTGTTTGGTGTCTTGTTTGCCAGGGTCTCCTTGTTGGGGAACGAATTGTGCACTTGTGTCTAAATCTCAACACAATGTCTGTCACCAACCAAAGTGTAATGTCCCCAATTTCCAAGTAACCACCACAGAGTTAATTTAATTAATTAAATATTAATTTGTCTTGAAATAATATTTTGGACAATTATTTTTAATTAATTAATTTATTGTTAAAGTGACTTTAATAAATGTGGTGCTCAAATATTTAATAAAAGTCGCTTTATAGTTACAAAATATTTAATAAAGTGGTGAAGGATAAAAGACGAGGAGAAAAAGGATTAATCATTTTGAAGAAATTTATTATCGGGGACAATTTTGAGAGCGCGTGGCTTTCAGGAAACTCGAGGACGAAAATCCTTGAGCTGGTGGGTTGGACGAAAATCCAATTCATCTATTGGGTGGATTCATGTCAGAGTTCACAGTTGAGCTTCATTGTGGGGAAATTTGTGAAGTCTTCTATGAAGACAAATTTCGAATATATTGATCAAGTTTCCAGAATAAGGTATTTAATTTAATTTCTCAAAATAATGTTTAGATGCCGAATTGGTGCTGGTATATGATTTTGAGGATCATTCATATCTGCAATATATAAAAGACAAATCTCAAGAGTGTGGTTCAAAGGTTAATTCATCATAATCTGATATTTATAAAAGGATGTAACTTCTGGCTAGTCAATTTCACAAAATTACTATTGGTATTTTGTCATGTCCCCAAAATAGAATACCAAAATATAATAATAACTAAGCATTGAAATGCAAATAAATAAATAAATAAAATAAATGACAAAAATATACTAAGTTACCGGTTCGGTTTTGGGTTTGGGTTCGGGTTCGAGAACCTGGTTCGCCAGTTCGGTAAAAAAAAAAATTTGGGGTTGGGTTCGTTTTGGGTTCGGTAATACAAAAACATATAAAAATCAGAAATATATACATATTTGCAGCAATAATTAAGTTCAGAATACACCACCATATTAATAGTCAAATAACATAGCAAAAATACACCACCACTTTATACTCAAATGTCATGATATAGATTCATTTGGCATATTTTATTGCTTCCTCTTCAAACATAGGATTTGAGAAGTATGTATCCAAATTTTGGATCTAAGAATGTGTTGTGCATTTGTTTGAGCTGTCAAAAGTAGGTATGCACAACTTGCCTAACCTTCATTGTAAGTCCTAGCTGTGGGTTCCTCTCTCTTTCTTGGGTCTGTTTCTTAGCTTCAATTGGCAAAAATTGGTAAGAGACATTGTTTCATGAGATTATTCCTAAGAGATCTATACTCATTTAGGTAGTCCAAATAGCTCTGTCCTACATTCTTCTGTCCCTCTGACCATCTAGGTCTTCTGCTCTATCCAAAATTTAGGCATCAGGGGTCTAGTTACTGATCCTATTATTGTTCTGGTATTATTATTATTGTTGTTGTTTGCAGAGTTAATTGCATCACTGTTCATATTTTCAACATTTGTGTCAATAACTTGGTCAACTGCTGCTGTCCCTGTATAAGTGCATTTAGTTGCTGCTCTATATTAATGTCCTCATGTGAATTTCTTTTATCTTTGTTTGCCATAATTTCTTCTACTTCCAAATCTGCAAATGAAAATCCTTTTGTATTTTCCAAACATTGAAATTGTGGCCTTTTGAGTTCTATCTAATAGCACTTGTTTATTCTATCACTTGGATGCATATGGAGTGTATTTCTACATCAATCTGTTAGAGACCCAACAGGCTAGTAGGAAAACTAGCTTAGATACCAATAAAATATCCCTAACTGATTTTTTTGTATTTTTGACAAATGTTTGACAAAATACTTATGAACTAAATAAATGCAAGAAATTGATTTACTTTGGTCTAACCACAATTCACGCAGCTATAAAAATGAAATATTAATGGTATTCAATTGAAATTTATCTCAACACAGCTACACACGAAGACAACACATATCTATTTCATGTGTTAGAGGCAAATATTAGGGTTAGAGGGAATAAAATAGTCTTTAAAAGTCAACAAAAGGTCAAAAAATTAATTAAAAATTGCAAAAACACGTTGAAAAAGTCTGCCTGGGCACAAATTCTACCCGGGTTCGAACCGGGTTCAAAAAAAACAGACCCTGGCCGAACCCACAGTCAAGGTTTTGAACCCTAGTCGAACCCACAGTCAATTTTTCGAACCCACAGCGAATTTGATCAAATCGGACCCGAATTTCGAACCCGAACCGAACCCGTATCGTACCCAAGCTTCCCAGGGGCGAACCCGGTAACTTAGAAAATATATATTAAAAATATAAATACACATAATAATAATCTAATATTATTATATTATCAATTTAAAATATTATATTTATAACCATTATAATATAATATTACAAATATTAAAATATATAAACTAATATCTATGTAGCCAGTTCTTCAGGTTCTGGCTCGGGTCCTGGTCCGGGTTCGCCCTGGGTCCGGGTCCTGGTCCGGTCCTTCTGCTGGTTCGGCCAGGGTCCTTGCATTTGGGCCTTGGTTCGCCAGTGAAGAACCCGGGCGAACCCAAGCAGAACCCGGGCGTCTAGGCGGCAAAAAGTGATTTTTTTTTGTTTTTTTTAATGTTTCCTTCCCTTTGACTTTGACCCACGCCCATGGGAACCCTAAAAGTGACCTCTAAAACATGTTAAACACCTAAACTGCCTCATTTTCATTCATTTGTTTTGCAAACAAGCATTTTCATTCCAAGAGGCTGACTTCTTATTTTAACTTGTTGGATTGACAAAAGGAGTTGAATATTGATTGTTGAAGCTTCTACAACGATTGCATTGCCATTCCTACAGATTTGCAAGTGTTCATTGGCTGCTACAAAGATTGTTGAAGATTATTTTTGCAAAAAGGTATGTTTTTCTCATTTTTTTCTCATTTTTTCATTCTTTTTTTTTTGTTTTACAAACAGAAACTTTGTTTTGCATCTTTTTTTTTCTGTTCTTCTATGAATGTATACATTGTGCAAGATTCAAAAGAGCTAGGTTTTAATTTTTTAAAAATTATTATATTTTGTTTTCATTCAAATTTTGAATGTGTTGTTTGCAAAACAAATTGCCATAGGAATCACAATGTCAATGGGTTCTACCTCCGGCTCCATAGCTAAACCAAACCCAAAGTTCAAAACAAATGCAAATTCTCCTCTATGGCAGTATGTTGAAATGATAAGACAGCTTCCAGGTGGTGGTGGTTATGTTTGGAAATGCAATGGGTGTGATGTTCAATATTCTAGTTCATACCATAGGGTGAAAGCACATTTGTGTGGCATAACTGGAAAAGGCATCTCACCTTGCCCTGGAAAGAAAGATGCCCCTATTCAACCTGAGACAATTGCAAAATACATTATGGAGCAAGAACTAGCAGATCAACGGGAAGCCCAAAAAGGAAATCACCCTTTGTCAAATAAAAAATCAAAGGGAATGCAGCCCCCATCTAATCCCAATCCCAATATTGTGGTAGAAGACCACCCATTTATGGCCATTCCAAATCTTCAAGCTCAAAGTGCACAACCTTTTGCAAACAAGAGAGCAAAGGGACCTTTGGAAGTTGCATTTCAAAATGAGAGTAGAGCCCTTGCCGACCAATGTGTAGCAAGATGCATATATGCCAATGGACTATCTTTTAATGTTGTTCGTTCTCCATATTGGAAAGAGATGTTGAGAGCGGTTAATGAAGCTCCAAAAGGGTACAAGGGCCCGGGTTATGAGAAGGTGCGTAGCACTTTATTGGAAAAGGAGGTTGAGTTGGTTGAAGATGCATTGAAGCCAATAAGAGATTCATGGGTTGAGACAGGTGTGTCCATTGTTTCAGATGGTTGGAAGGACTCAAAAAATCGGCCTTTGATCAATGTCATAGCGGTGTCCCCTAAAGGGGCAATGTTTTTGAAAGCCGTGGATTGTGAGGGGCAAGTAAAAGATGGGCAATTTATTGCTAATATTCTTATTGCAGCCATTGAGCAAGTGGGAGCCCGCAACGTTGTTCAAGTTGTAACGGACAACGCAAAGAATTGTAGAGCTGCAGGGTTGTTGGTTGAGGAAAGATATTCACATATCTTTTGGACACCTTGTGCGGTCCATTCACTCAATCTTATGCTGCAAAAGATTGGGAATAAAATTGAATGGATCAAACAATTGTATACTGAGGCTGAGGACATTCAGATGTTCGTCACCAACCACCACTTGTCTCAAGGGATCTTTAGAACATTTTCAAAATTGGAGCTATTGAAGGTAAGAGAAGTAATATTTACATTTGTCATTTTCTGATTTTCATAATTTGATTGTTCAATCTAATTTAAATTCTTCTTTAAAGTTTATTTTTAAATATTAATTATTTTTTTTTAATTTGCAATAGGTTGCAGAAACCCGCTTTGCCTCTAATACAATCGTCTTGAGACGACTTGTGAAAGTTAGGCAAGCACTTTCTAGCATGGTAATTAGCACCAATTGGTCTATATGGAGGCAAAGCAGCACTGAAAGAGCAACAAGAATTAAGAGCCTGATATTAGATGACTCATGGTGGGATCGTGTGGAGTATCTCCTTAGCTTCACCGAGCCCATTTTGAGTATGATTCGCTATACTGACATGGACAAGCCATGCATTGGACAAATATATGATGGTATAGACTCAATGATTGAGAAGATCAAGTGCATCATAAATGCAAGAGAGCAAGACCCTGAAGAGACTTTCTTCAAACAAGTGCATACAATTGTTGAAGAAAGATGGAACAAAATGACAACTCCATTACACCTTCTTGCCTTTGCATTGACTCCAAAATACTACAGCTCTCAGGTTCTTTCACAACCAGGAAGGCTTCCTCCATATAGAGATTTAGAAGTGGCTGAAGGGTACAAGGCAGCATTTGTGAGACTCTTCCCTGATCGAGATTTGCGGAGTGTAGTCACGGATGAGTTCACTGATTTTGTGCACTCAAATCATCTAGATGTTGATGCCTCCCGTGATAGGTTCTTAAAGGATGCTCATTCTTGGTGGTACTTCCATGGACAATACTTCCAAAATTTGCAGCCCCTTGCAATCAAAATTTTATCACAAGTAAGTTTAATAAATTTTCATATTTTAGTTTTAAAAGTTTCATAATTCCATTTATAAATTTTTAATTGTTTACTTTGTCTTCATAGGTTGCTAGTTCATCCGCATCTGAGAGGAATTGGAGCACATATTCTTTCATCCACTCAGTAAAGCGCAATAAATTGCTGTCAAAAAAAGCGGAGAACTTAGTATATGTGCATTCCAACTTGCGTCTCCTTTCACACAAACAACCTAACTACAAGGACGGGGAGACGAAGTTGTGGGATATAGTGCCAGAGGATACTGACTTGGATGCTTGCAGTTCCCAACATATTGCATATGAGGATGAGGATATCCAACAGGGGCATGGGCACATTAGTAGTGCTAGTGATGGTGCCATTGGCACTTGTGATTCATCTAGTCTTCCTACTTCATCTAATGTCAATGTTGACATTGATATGGATGATCTAGAGAATCCATATGATGATTAAAACTTTGAAAGTGTTGTAATATTGAGCTTGAAGTTTGAACAATGAATATTTATCATGCATGTTTTAAATGACATTCAAGTTTATGGTGGTTTTGTTGTTTATATGATGTTATCAGTTATGTGATATTCTAAATTCTAATCCTAATTCATGCTTCTAGGCTGCATATATATATATATATTTTTTTTTTTTACATATTTTGTAATTTGTACTAACGAACCCAAGACGAACCGAACCCACCCCCCAAAAAATTTTGCCGAACCGGCGAACCAAACCCCCCGAACCCGAACCGGCTACTTAGACTAGTATAAATGAATATATATAATAAATAAAATAAAGGGGAAATACAATATAAAAATGGGTAAGCAGCGATCAGGTTTGAATAAAAAGAAGAAATAAAAAAAAGAGACAGTGATTCCTAGCAATGCTACAGGCTGCATCAAAAATTAATGAAGGAAATAACTAAGGACAGCAATTAGTGAAAACAGTAATTACATCTTAAACAAAGGCAGCAGTGGATAGTACTCATAATAAGACAAAGAGAATG
Organism: Sequoia sempervirens; assembly: GCA_007258455.2. Lineage (NCBI taxonomy): Eukaryota > Viridiplantae > Streptophyta > Pinopsida > Cupressales > Cupressaceae > Sequoia > Sequoia sempervirens. The sequence goes on along the minus strand of VDFB02047230.1, from coordinate 78,962,193 downwards.
CTGAGTTGTGAATAAAAACAAAATAAGGGGAAGTGCAAGTCAGTCCTTGAAGAGGCAACGATTATAAACAGAAACTAATATCAAAAGAAAACAATCGTCCAAAATGCAAGGCAGCGATTAAGGAAGGTTGATGAAGAGGCATGACTCTCCATAAATAACAAAGTATGACTCTCTCTAAATGATTGCACCCCTTCTCAAAAGTCGGAGAAGATATAAATTCAGAACTTATAAAAGAAAGGAAGGCATCAATTTGGACAGGAAGAAATAATCACGAGGAATAGGAAAAGGATAAGGCATCTGAATATATTTGTGGGTATAACAGTAAGTAACTTAGTGATATAATTGAATTAGGACAAAGAAAGAAGGAGGCCGATCAGCTAGGCATAGTAATCAATCAGTATAAAATCATTTGTGATTGCAGAATTATAAATTAATATATATATTGTAGTAAGGTACTTACGTAAGAATATAATGTATTGTTTAATGATGATCCATGATTCATGCATATTCTATGATAGCATCTTCATAGTCCATATTGCTGATATGATTATTTGCAAACTTGAGTTTGATTAAATTACCATGTTTAGATTTTCACCATGATAGAAGAGGGGAGATTTGCAAAAGGAGTACAGCGAAGGGGCCTTCTCCTAGGTACGCCACCTCTATAATGGAGAACCTATGTGTTCTATAATGGAGGACCTATGTGTTCTATAATGGAGGACCAATGTGTCCTATAAGGGAGAACCAGTGTGTTCTATATGTTGATGTTTTGGGGTAGCTTCAGGAGGTATCACCACGAAAGAAGTCACATATAAGCCTGAAATCAGTCAGTCTAATAATAAACAGTTATCATTATTGCTGGGTCGGCTCAAGCAAAGAATGATGCCCTCATACTCTTGGATTTCTATAAATGGGAGAGAGACTCTCCTCATCGAGACACACATACATTCGCCCTTTTGTGATCAAGAAGGAGGTTCGCTACTCAAGCGGGAGGTTCATTATTCTGCACTAAGATTCACTACTATCCAGAAGTTCGCTACCAGAGGAGACTTAAGGAAGGGCACTACTTATCTTATGACTGTGCTGAGCTGTATTATTATACTCTGCCTTCTTGGCTTGATTCTCAAGTGCTATTTTGCACTATTGTATTTGGCCTATCATTAGTAAAGTATTGCTGGGTTTTTCTCCCTTGAGTAGAAGGGTTTTCCCAGGATAAAAATCTTGTGTTCATTGTTCTGTGTTTATTTTTTTCTACTACTGTTCATTTCTGATCTAAAACTTAACATGGTATCAAAGCCAGGTTTAAGAAAATCTGATCAGATTTGACTAAGCATAATTCTGGGTTGTGTGGAAGACATTTCTTAGGGCAGTTACTGGGAAAAGAAGATGGTGACCGGTGTTAAAGTAGAAGATAGACTTGATGGGTGTTATGGCTAAGCAAAATTTATGGCAAAATTTGTAGAGGATTTCCACGGCTATAATGTATATGTTGGATTATGCAAGCCAGCCGTACCAGCTGAGAGCAAACCCATGGGCATAAAGAGTTTCAATGTTTAGATTTAACCTCTCATTGAGGCATTTGGGTTTGAATCAATAGAAAGGTTTAATACAAACAGATATCAGGCATCGAAGGAACATTTGGTGAAGGGATTCGCAGCTATATTGGTGATGTTTAATGTTAAAGTTTAAACCCTCATACTTCCATGAATTGGACCTGCTGTTACATATCCGATTTGGATATATATCTTTGGAGGTGGAGTGGCATTTGAAAATATTGTTGCGCTATTAGATAAAATCATGGAGTTTAGAGGGCCACTACACCTATAGAGGCAGCGTCTATTATCCATTGAAGAAAATCGTGAAGGGATAGAAGGAATTGTGGCTACAGCGATTAGAGGATCGACTTCATCAATTCGTCTTCTATACCTTTGGCGACTATCCATAATTTGTATTGCTACCTTTGTTTGATATGTGGGACACTATATTAAGGAGTTGGCATTGTGATAAGGAGTAATCGAAGCCTTGGGTAGCAGCCGATCAGGTTTGTCATGTCAAAGACTTCAAATGGAACATATAACGATCTTAGCACCACACCAGTAAGCAATGGACCACCGTTACCGGAACAAGTCAAGAGGTCTCATAAAAATTGGACGAATTCCTAAGCGGGTTTTTAAGAGATGAGTTTCAAGTCCTAGTGGATCCCTTTGCGAAAGCAGGAATATTGCTCATTCATTCAAACGAATTTGTAGCTCATATCTTACTTACTGAAGGTGCTGCAACTCTTGTAAACCCTAAGTGCTGCAACTGCAAGCATTTTAAAGCATATTCAAGTCGTGTTTTATAAGGGACTGGGCAGATAAGAAGGCGTGTGAGTTTGGAAGCAGGTCACCGTGATTTCAATCGTGCGCACTAATACAAGCCCTAGGAAGTGACGTTTGTGGATTAGGAGGTTGGACACATCAATAGACATGAGGGATGACTTCTCAAGAACTGATAACAGCGGCTGCTGATATTTCCTGGGCGCTTCTAAGTCACAACAAACTCTTCCAGGTTCAGCCGATTTGTTTTCCAGATTCTGAGCAACCTGAAAATATCATTAGCTTTTGCTGCATCATATTGGGTTTGCTTTCCACCCAGTCATTAAAGGTCACAAATCATTGTAACTGTGGTGAAGCTTCAGTCTGAAGAGTAATGCAAACTTAATACTGCTGTACATTTCTGGGTTGATAGTCTAGGTATATAATCTGCCAGTTATCTCAAAAGGTCGTTGTAATAAGTCTTAAGCTAATTTGCTGCTGAAGTTACTTTTCTGAGTGCTCAGAACTATATTTCTACTCATTAAAATTGCTCAAAATGCATGAGTAATGGTTTGTTGTTCTATTCCTATGTGTGGTCTATTGCAAAACCTAATATTGCAAATTGAAGTGAAGTTGTATATTGTCCCAGAACTGTTTTGGTCACTGTTGATTTATATTTGCAAAGTCATAAATCTTTACACCATCCGGAAAGGGAATCTTACAGTGGAGTCTGAGGAAGTTCTTGATAGAATTCAAGGCACGAGTTGAGAACATGTCTGGGAAGAAGATTAAGGTTCTGAGATCAAATAATGGAGGGGAGTACACTTCCGGAGGATTTCATAATTTCTGCATTGAGGTAGGGATCAAGAGGGAGTTTTGTGTTTCGTACAATCCTCAACAAAATGAAGTTGTTGAAAGAAAGAACAGATCTATAGTAGAGGCAGCGGAGGCTATGATCCTTGATCAGAGTTTTGCAGAATTTCCTATGGGCAAAGGCTTCCAGAACCGTAATATATGTTTAGAACAGAAGTCCTCATCGAATATTGGGGACTTGAGTTAGACACTGTGTTCAAGGAGTAGGATGTTGTCAAGGACAGATCCGAGGAGTAAATCAGGTGGCGGATAGGCCCTAAGGTGGGAGAGACCAAGAGGAGGCCGAGCACCTAGGGATACACGGAACAGAGTAAGTGGATCAGCAGGCGTAAGTTGAGTTACACTCGAGGTGGAAGTGTTTTGGATATGAATGGGCACAAGGCGATCCCATGGAGTCCTATGACACAAGGAACTGGAGTGGCTCGATGAGAAGAAGTTGTGACACTGAAAAGCAAAAGTGGAGGCTAGAGAAAGTATGCCAGAATGTTTGGGCTTGAAGAGGAGTCACAAGTAGGTCTTCAAGGAGAGTTGGAGACTGGGTCAAGGGTAGGAAGCGAGGAGGCAGATCCATTGGCTAGAGGTGTGAAGGTGTCAGCTAAGTAGGTTGCAATGTTGCAAGGCCAAGTGCCAAGTCTTTGAAAGTTTTTTTTAGCTGCAAAGAATGGGAATTGCACAAGGCAGTCAACATGGATTTGACATTGGTAGCACCACAAACCTATTCAAAATAGGGTGATCTAGGATGAGGTCGAGGAGGACTAAGTCTTAGAGTGAAGGACGGTGCTACTAGGAGTAGTGCCGAAAGTGTGGGATGGAGGTGTTCCACTAGGGCAAGCATAGCAGGCAACCTTGGACGAGGAGGTCAGGAGGTTGATGTGGGTGCTTGGAGCTGAGTTCAATTCGGAGTTAGTACTGCAGAAGGTGTGAAAAGGTGTTTGTGGTGGCACTTGGATGAGAGGACTGAGTAGCATGGAAGGTTTTGCAGGAATGTATCTAAAGGATGGATAAGCTCAGTGAAGGAAGCCGAGGCAGGGTTCTCGCAGTGGTGGAGAGAGTAGTTCTGAAGAATCTACTCAAATCAGGTCAAGTCAAGGTAGGGATCTTGCAAGGGGTTGTGAAGTCTGGGACTCTCAGCTAAGAGGTAGAGCCAGAGTTTGGAACATTGGGAGCATCAAGTATGACAGGGTCAGAAATGGTGCTGAGGAAAGCAATCCAACTCCAATATATTTGTACCGATGATCAAACGGCTGATATCCTCACCAAACCTCTTTCCAGGGTGAAGTTTGTGTACTTCTAAGACAAGCTTGGGGTGGTGAAGAATGTCGCCCTCACTAAGAGGGAGTCACAACATCATTAAGATATTCTCCCTATGTTAGGGGAATGGACAAAACGACGGACTGATCTATCATAACGTATATTTCTCTAAGACGGAGAAATATTTGGTGAAAGCCCTTGTAGCGTATATTTCTTTGAGACGAAAAAATATGAGGTGAAAGCCCTTGTAGCATATATTTCTCTGAGACGGAGAAATATGAGGTGAAAGCCCTTGTAGCTTATATTTCTCTCAGACGGAGAAATATGAAGTGAAAGCCCTTGAAGCATATATTTCTCTGAGGCAGAGAAATATAGGGTGAAAGCCCTTGTATAGAACACATCTCTGAGACTGAGTTGTGTTTCCCCCAATTGGGTGTAGCCATTGTGGACGTCATGTTGAGAAAGTCCATAACGAGACATGATACCCTTGAGTGAGACTCAAGGAAGACTTTCCTATGAATACCTCCCTAGCTAAGAGGGAGTGTTGATGTTTTGGGGTAGCTTCGGGAGGTATCACCCCGAAAGAATTCACATATAAGCCTGAAATCAAGTCGGTCTAATAATAAACAATTATAATTATTGTTGGGTTAGCTCAAGCAAAGAATGACGCCCTCATACTCTTCGATTTGTATAAATGGCAGAGAGACTCTCCTCATCGAGACACACATACATTCGCCCTTTTGTGATCAAGAAGGAGGTTCGCTACTCAAGCAGGAGGTTCATTATTCTGCACTAAGATTCACTACTATCCAAAAGTTCGCTACCAAAGGAGACTTAAGGAAGGGCACTACTTATCTTATGACTGTGCTGAGTTGTATTATTATAATCTGCCTTCTTGGCTTGATTCTCAAGTGCTATTTTGCACTATTGTATTTGGCATATCATTAGTAAAGTATTGCTGGGTTTTTCTCCCTTGAGTAGTGTTGATGATAGAGCAGCGTCGGGCCTCATCTTCCAGCCGATTATAAAATCATAAATTAAATATAGCCTCATCGGCTATTTAATTTATAGGTTCGATCTTGAGTGAAGAGGCGCTTCACTTAACAACATTTAATTATTGTTAATAATTACTCGAGGCCGACTTTGTTTATTCGCCACCTCTGGAGACATAGCGTTTCATATTAGAAGGCCGACATGATGTTTTGAAGGGACACGATCTCTCTCTCTCCCTTGTATATATATGTGTTGCTGATTGTTCATTCTATTCATTTTATATATACACATTCATCATTCATAGTTCAATATTAGAGAAGTGCGAATTTCACCAAAAGCAGATTGAAGTTTCTAAAGAAGGTTGAATTCGATATCAAGGAAGAGCTAGATAATAATCTGTTATTGCATCAAGTTTTGGTGCTGTTGTTTGGCCTTGTAATCGGCCTCATTGTAAAGATCATTGTTGATTTATATTCAATATATAAGTGATATATTGTTGCTGGGTTTTTCTCCCTCAAGTGGAGGGTTTTCCCAGGGTATATGCTATGTCTATTTGTTTGAATTTGAATTAAAATCTGCTTATTCACATCTGATCATAAAACTAACATGGTATCAGAGCGGATTTAAGCAAGATCGTGATCATATTTACATAAGCAGCGTTATCTTTCATTCTTGTTATCATCTTCTTGTGTCTATCTTATCGTCGAAAATGGTGAACAAGCTCAAGATTGAAGATAGACTTGAAGGTGCTTCCAACTTCACCTCTTGGAAGTTTAGAGTATTGCTTGCATTGGAAGAAAATGAGATTGCTGAGTTCGGGGAGAGCGAAGTTCCCGAACCTTCCAATGAAAATGAAAAGTCACAATGTAAGAAGAATGGCACTAAGGCGAAGAAGATTTTGGTTGATTTTGTGAAGGACCACCTTGTGCCGATTATCTCCAAGTTGAAGACAGCAAGAGAAATGTTCAAAACCTTGGAGGAAATGTATGAGATCAATAATACAAGCAGAGCTCTTGCATTGAGGCAACAGCTTCATCATGTTAAGATGGCAAAAGGAGATTTTGTCATCTCCTTCTTCATGAAGATCACCAAGTTGAGAGATCAGCTTTCCACCATTGGGCATATGGTTGATGCTAAGGATTTGGTTATGTTGGCGCTTAATGGTCTTCCTCAATCTTGGGAGCCATTTATCCAAGGCATCAGTGGGAGATCAAAACTACCTAAGTTTGATCGCTTGAGGGCAGATTGCATTCAAGAAGAATCAAGATTAGCAGCAAGAGGCAATGGGCAAAGTTCTACAAATGAAGACATTCATGTACTTGCCGCTCAATCTTCGAAGAAGAAAGGAAGGGAAGAAAGGCAACTTCAAGAGGAACAGAGACAAAAGATCAGATGGTGCTCCAGCATCTAAGAAGAAGGATCTCTCCCATATACAGTGCTTTAGATGTGACAAGTTTGGTCACTATGCAAAAGATTGTCCAACTAGACCTAAACAGCATGCTTCAGTTGCGGATGTGGGCAAGATCTCTCCTCAGAAGGATTCAAGGGGATTTCTATTCTATTTTTCCTTATCAAGCAATGTTCCAACGGATAGCAACACTTGGCTGATTGATAGTGGTGCCTCCCGTCACATTACTGGTTTTAGAGAACATCTTTTAGATTTGGTGGAGAGAGATACAAGGGTTCAAGTCATAATTGGAGATGATGCATGTTATTCCGTGAAAGGTGTTGGAACCTCCTCTCTTCACTTAGATTCTAGCATCTCTCTTCAGTTGAGTGATGTACTATTTGTACCAAGCATCAAGCGGAACCTTGTCTCAATTTCAGCTTTGAAGGACAAGGGATATCAAGTTGCATTCTCTGAAGGAAAAGTTCTTGCATGGCCGAAGAACTCTAGCATCAAGATTGCCTGAGTGATTGGTGTTCGGCAAGAGAGTCTCTATAGACTTTCCACTCGTCCACTATAGGCTTTGTTGCATGATTCTTCAAGTTCGTGTGAGCTTTGGCATAGAAGACATGCTCACCTTCACTTCAGAGCACTTCCAACCATGGAGAAGATGGTCACTGGCCTTCCTAAACTTAGCCAGGAGCACGAGGGCACTTGCAAAGGTTGTGCTTTGGGTAAGAATACTAAAGGTCCTTTTCATAGTAGTGAGAGTAGATCTAAATGCATTCTAGATCTTGTTCATTCTGATTTGTGTGGTTCAATGTTTGTTGCTTCTTTGAGTGGTTTCTTGTATTATATAATTTTCATTGATGACTACTCTAGAAAGACTTGGATTTATTTCTTAAAGACTAAAGAATCTGAGGAAGTACCTGAGAGATTTAAGGAATTTAAGCTCAAGTAGAGAACTTGTCTAGGAAGAGGATCAAAGTTCTGAGATCAAACAACGGAGGAGAATACATCTCTGGAAGCTTTCTTAACTTTTGTATTGAGGCAGGGATCAAGAGGGAGTTTTGTGTTCCTTACAATCCACAGCAAAACGGTGTTGCAAAAAGGAAGAATAGATCCATTGTAGAAGCAGCTAAAGCCATGATCCATGATCAAGATCTGCAAACCTTCCTTTGGGCTGAAGTATCTAGGACAGTTGTATATGTTCAGAATCGAAGCCCTCATCGCATTTTGGAGAACATGACTCCTGAAGAAGCTTTCACAGGGGTGAAGCCTGAAGTCAGTCATTTGAGAATCTTTGGTTGTCCTGTGTACATTCATGTGCCTAAAGATAAAAGGACAAAATTGGAACCATCTGGCAAGAAGGGAATATTTGTGGGCTACAGTGAGTCTTCAAAAGCCTACATAATTTACATTCCAGGTCAAAAACTGATAGAGATCAGCAGGGATGTTACATTTGAAGAGGATGTTGCATTCAAGAGATCTAAAGGCTCTCACATGGAGATAGATAACGAAGACCATGAGTCTTCTCAGGACATGGAAGTTGACCATACTCCTAATATTCAGAGGGAGTCTACTGAACCTAAAGAAGATGATGATCCAGTTGAGCCTTTGGAACCAACTGATGGGCCTAGAGACATTTTTATTGGTCAAAAGAGACCTCTTTGGGCTAGGCAAACAATGCAGGAGGCAGAAGAGTTTGCAGCCCCCAAAGGAACATTCAGAGAGAGCAAAAGACCACAGAAGTTTCCGAGCTATGTTGCATTGATGAGTCAAATTATTGAATCTGAGCCTTCCAGTGTTGAGGAAGCTACAAGTCAGCAAGTATGGAGAGATGTTATGGCTGAAGAATATCAATCTATCTTCAAGAACGATGTTTGGGATATAGTACCTAGACCAGAAGAAAAATTTGTTGTATCTTCTAAGTGGTTGTTCAAGATCAAGCATGCAGCTGATGGAAGCATTGAGAAGTACAAGGCTGGATTTGTGGCTAGAGGATTCTCTCAGAAAGAGGGAACAGACTATGAGGAAACATTTGCTCCAGTTGCTCATTATACATCCATCAGGACTATCATTGCTATTGCAGCAGCTAAAGGATGGAAATTACATCAAATGGACGTGAAGACAGCATTTCTAAATGGTGTAATTGAAGAAGAGGTATACATTGAGCACGCTGATGGCTTTGAGGTTCATGGGAAGGAGTCTCATGTTTGCAGATTGAAGAAGGCTTTGTATGGCCTTAAGCAGGCTCCTCGCGCTTGGTATGAGAGAATTGATAGATACCCGATAAGCTTGGGCTTCTCCAAGAACGATGTTGATTCAAACCTGTACTTCAAGGTAATTAATGGCGAAGCGTTAATCTTGGTTCTCTATGTTGATGACTTATTTCTTACTGGAGAAGATCACCTCATTATCAAATGCAAGAAGGAGTTAGCTTCTGAATTTGAAATGAAGAATCTTGGATACATGCATTACTTCCTTGGTTCAGAAGTATGGCAGAGGCCTAATGAGATCATTTTGAGTCAAGGGAAGTACACAATAGACATCCTGAAGAGATTTGGTACGTTGGATTGCAAATCCATGTCTACGCTGATGGAGACCAATTTGCAGAAGTTAAAAGAGGCTACAGCTAGTTCAGATCTAGTGGATCCTACTATGTACAGGCAGTTGATTGGATCATTGATGTATCTAGTCAATACTAGACCAGATATTTGCTATGCAGTGAGTGCACTTAGTCAGTTCATGTATGAACCAAGGCAAATACATCTAGTTGCAGCGAAGCATATCCTGAGATACTTGCGTGGCACAATTGGGTATGGCTTGAGATATTCTTCCGATGTGGACTTAAAGCTGCATGGTTATTCTAATTCTAATTGGGCAGGTTGTGTTGCTGATTGGAAGAGCACCTCTGGTTGTTGCTTTAGCTTGGGATCTGCAATGATTTCCTGGTGTAGCAGAGAGCAATCTTCAGTGGCACTAAGCACTGTAGATGCCAAGTACATTGCAGCATATGTGGCAGCTTGAGAAGCAGTGCGGCTTCGGAAGCTCCTTGCAGGATTGTTTGGACAATCATTGGAGCCGACTGTCATTCATTGTGATAATCAAAGTTGTGTGAAGCTTTTTGTCAATCCAGTGTTTCATGACAGAACTAAACATATTGAGATCAAATACCACTATATCAGAGATATGGTATTGAGGAAAGCTATCCAGTTGAAGTACATTAGCACTGATGAGTAGACGGTCGACATTCTCACCAAGCCTCTCTCCAAAGTAAAGTTTGTGTACTTTCCAGACAAGCTTGGAATTGTGGAGAATGAAGCCCTAGCTGAGAGGGAGACTCAGCTTCAGTGATCTTCTGTGATTTGCTTTAATGCATTTTTCTCTGTGAAAGAAATTTGAGGTGAAAGCCCTTGTTTAATGCATCTTTCTCTATGAGAGAAATTTGAGGTGTAAGCCCTTGTTCAATGCATCTTTCTCTGTGAGAGAAATTTGAGGTGAAAGCCCTTGTTTCCACCCTATGGGAGTAGCCATGGTGGATGTCATGTTGAGTGACTCCATGACAACATCACGTTGAGAGAGTCTGTGATGATTTTCTTGTACTTGTGTTTATTCACCCTCTGGGAGTAGCCATGGTGGACGTCATGATGAGATGACGACATAACGTTGAGTGATTTTGTGATGGGCACTTGTGCACATATACTTTGCCATACATGGGAGTAGCCATGATGGTTGATATCACGTTGAGTGACTCCGTGATGAGCTCTTTCCACATTTGGGTGTAGCCATTGTGGATGTCATGTTGAGAGATTCCATGACATTGGATAGCTGGAAGTATTCCTCCCTAGCTGAGAGGGAGTGTTGATGATAGAGCAGCGTCGGGCCTCATCTTCCAACCGATTATAAAATCATAAATTAAATATAGCCTCATCGGCTATTTAATTTATAGGTTCGATCTTGAGTGAAGAGGCACTTCACTTAACAACATTTAATTATTGTTAATAATTACTTGAGGCCGACTTTGTTTATTCGCCACCTTTGGAGACATAGTGTTTCATATTAGAAGGCTGACATGATGTTTTGAAGGGACGCGATCTCTCTCTCTCTCCATTGTATATATATGTGTTGCTGATTGTTCATTCTATTCATTTTATATATACACATTCATCATTCATAGTTCGATATTAGAGAAGTGTGAATTTCACCAAGAGCAGATTGAAGTTTCTCAAGAAGGTTGAATTCGATATCAAGGAAGAGCTAGATAATAATCTGTTATTGCATCAAGTTTTTGTGCTGTTGTTTGGCCTTGTAATCGGCCTCATTGTAAAGATCATTGTTGATTTATATTCAATATATAAGTGATATATTGTTACTGGGTTTTTCTCCCTCAAGTGGAGGGTTTTCCCAGGTATATGCTATGTCTATTTGTTTGAATTTGAATTAAAATCTGCTTATTCACATCTGATCATAAAACTAACAAGTAGAAGGGTTTTCCCAGGATAAAAATATTGGGTTCACTGTTCTGTGTTTATTTTTTTCTGCTACTGTTCATTTCTGATTTAAAACTTAACACTATAATGGGGTACCAAGTAGTCCCAAGGAGGCCAAAGGGGTACTTGCCTTTGTCTCAAAGGGTATTGCCTTTGGTCCTAGGAGAGTAGAGCCACCAGGACACCCTTTGTAACCTCACTCCCCTATCATAGTGTAGCGACAATGGGACATGAAGGGATGAGTCAGGGCTGCAATAGGGAGAACTGCTAAGAGGGCACCCTATTAAGGAAGAACTGTAAAAGGGCACTCTGTGATAGGGAGAACTGCTAGAAGGGCACCCTATTGTGCAGCCTCCCAACTATCCCCGAGTGAATCAATTGTTGAAGAAAATGAAGAGGGTCTTCAATCATAAGGGGAGAATACTTGGGGCACCTCACGATGTCCTCCTCATTATGGTTGGGCCCACATAGTCCTTGGGACTTGTTATATTGTTATATATAATCTTTCTTAGACTTAGAATTAAATGTATTTCATATCATATTCATTTAACATGGTTGCAATTTTTCATGATCAGACTTACATCATTTCAATTTTGAGTAAGGAATTATATCTTTAACTATAATCTGCAATTGGTTTCATTTGGAATTGTGATTTCAAGGCAAAATATAAGGTGATCCCAAAAGGGGACATTACATATTTGGTTTGGCGTTATCATATATCCTGTGGTCACGTAGTATTTCCTCAGCGCTACATTTTCTTTAAGAAATTGGGCATTTATAAGGAAAGCATACTTTGATAGAAAGGAACGAAATTTATTAAGTCAAACTGTTGCATATTAGAATGATGTGGAGTTAAGAACTTTTATGGGGAATAATAGCTTGTGTACCGCCACTATATTCTTAACTGTTATTATCGCCACCCAGTGAATATGGAGTCAGGTTACTATCTACACCAATAGGCCGCTGAAATGATTCATATAAGCCAGCATCTAATTGTCATTAATATATTGTGATTAAAGCTAGACCTGCTTATTGTCCTTGGATGGTCGCAAATAGACTATAGTCGCCAGCGCTTGGTTATTGGTGAAGCTGGGCAAAGAATGGAATAAAAATAATCATTATTTGAAAGTTAACTTAATCCACCACTCATGGACTGATTATGGAATCGGGTAAGTTAAAGGAAAATGGTTGCATCAGAAGCATAGCAATTCCTTCAGCCACCTTGGTTAGAGTCCGCAGAATTAATCAAAGTCAGCAGATTCTAGAAGGAAGCCACACCACAGGGTGATATCAGTTTGTGAAAACAGAAAAGGAGCCACAGCAAGGAGGGAATGTATCTTCATCAGTCTGTATATTCATTACAGGTCAGCACTAGAATTGATTGCAAGTTTAACTGTAATCTATTTTTATAATCTGAAGGAGAATCAAAAGTAACCACATGCTTGTAAGTGAGTTAGGATATTTACAAACTGAATAGTTATTTTCTGAAATACTTTACAAATCTGCCAAATGTTATTTGAAGAAGAAAATAAAGTGGGCAACATATTATATTCAAAGGATTGAAAATAGTTTGACAAAAAGCCTGCATTGTCAAACTTGTAAAAAAAATTGCAAAACTTTATAGATTCTTGGTCTAGAATCTTACACAAAGTCTCTTAAGCATCTTTCATGGTTTTGCCAACTTGTGCACTTGGAAGTGTCTAAATCTCAACACAATGTCTGTCACCAACCAAAGTCTCTTAAGCATCTTTCATGGTTTTGCCCATGTGCTCAATCTGCTTGACACTAAATATGTTCAAGCCCACTATGCCCAGCAAGTAAACTTGGCCTGTGTTGCTTTTAGAAGGTAAATACTTAGCTACCTGCACTCAAATTCAGCATTTCTCACTTCAAAATTGTATCTTGGTTATGGAAAGATAGAAATGAAGCTAAATTTGCACAAAAGAAGATATCAAGTCATTTTGCTTCTATCTCACACGCTTTTGTGATTTCTAATGTCATGTTATAAATACAACTTTGGGCTGAAAACATGGCCATAGAGGTTAAGCACCTCTAAACCCTGATTGGCCAATGCAGCAATGTCCTTTGCCCTATTTGTTGGGTACCTGTCGAATCATGACCTCTTGGGAATTTGACTGAGATACTATCACATGCACTGCCTATCACAGAGCTATGCATTTTACTCATCAACCATACATAGCCCTTGTGTGCCATGTGGCAATAGTGGTGGGCATTTTGGCTTTACTTTGCCTATTTTCATCCATAATGGACTTGAAAATAATTTACTTCACCAAGCAGCGACAACTCAATTGGAAAACAAAGCTAAAATAAAGAACTATTTTGTCGATGACAAAACAGCTAGTTAGAAGAAGGTGGTTGCATTATTGCCAAGACACTTTCAAATGTGTCAAAGCAATTTAACATAGAACAATAGCAGTTTCGTTTGTGACATGGCAATTTCATTAGTGGCATGGCAATTTCATTAGTGGCATGGCAGTTTTTTTAACTAATAATTGTGACAGTTTTGTCCATTTCAAACGTTGAGGCAGGACAACAGCAGAAAAGACTTTTTATGTCCTTTAACACTTAGAAGTTCTTCATTGCTTCAAAGGATAGTTCCAAAGTATGATAACTGAAAGAAACATTAGCACACAAGTAAGAGAGTGTGCAAGAGTAAAGGTTTGCAGTTTAGTTGGCTGTATGAGCAGAACTAGTTTGATGTAGAGACTCAGAGTGAACGTATCAGCAGGAAGATTATTGTATATGCTCTCTCAAGAGTTCTTTGTAACTATTTTTTATCAAAGGAAGGATAAAAAATTCAACAATTGCCACTTCTGGCTGGTTTTACCACACTAGGGTTTCCAGAGAAAAATATTTAGCAACTTATGAACACCAATTCCAACGCTTCATGCATTCTTAACTACCAACTTGAAGTTTAATTCAAGTAGGATAGTCCTGGCATCTGTAAATACCCAGCAAGTAGAGAAACCTGAGAGATTATGATGACATTTTCTCCGCTTACTCTCAGAAGTTAGATATATAAGTTAATGATAATCAAAAGGATGAAGCGAGGCAACTGAAATGGGAACTCTTGTCTACTGATGTAGATCCATCCATATGGGAAGACAAAGTTGGAAAAGTAAACCAGATAGCCCTCCACCTCGTCCTGCTAGTTTCGTGGCTCTGAAGGAAAGATTTATGTTTCACTGTTGTTTGTGCATTGCTTTTAATGTCTGTCTCTTGGGGAATTACAATTTATTGTAATGTTTAAGATATTTCGACTTTTATTGGTCTCAGACGTTCCACTTTCCTAAGGAAGTGTACCAATTACCCTCAGATGCTTGAGTTGCATACCATTCCATCCACTTTTTCGCATGAACACTTTTTACTTTGTTTACTATATGCAGATTTATTTATTTTAAATAATAATAATAAGATTGTTCCAAACAAAGTACCATATCCCCAAGTTGATGATTCTGCTGTGCATAACATTAAGTTAGAGTCGAGAATTGGATTGCTGAAAAACAGAGATATAAAAGAAAAGAACCTCTAAATCATCAAGCTCAAGTGCAGTTACACGACCAGCGAAATCTGCAAACCAAGGATTGTGTACTCCATCAAAACCCCATTCATACGTGATTTCTTGTCCTTCATACTTTTCATAAAACCGCCCGTCCGTGCACCATGACAGGCTCCATTCTCCTTCCATCCCAAAAAGGTACTGTTTTCCTGCAACAACAAAGCAACGCATAGTTAGATAGTTTTAATTTTTCACTTGGAGAAATTCAACAGCAAATTTATGTATTAATCTATCTTTGGCCTCGTGAACGTTTAAATATCATCTTCTATTCTATCTATGTACTCATAATATTTTCTGAAAAGGGAGAACTCACCAGATACCGTAAAATGCTGGTTTACATTGGAGCGGGAAACTCCCGTAGCAAAAGATACCTTGTTGAGGCATTCCTCTACTAAGACTCTCTCACTATCACTTCCTCTAACAACATTTCCAGCTGTAGCTCTAGGTGGAGATTGCTTGCAATGTACCATTATTCGTAATTTAGCAGACCTGGAGGGGGTGGTGCATGCCTTGCTATTAAGGCGGGAAGAGAAGCCTCTGCTTATTCCTACTCCTCTCCCTCTTCCTCTTCCTTCTGAGACAAATCCCCTCCAATGCCATGGACTCACACTGCACGTACCCATATCCGCCACAACCACCAGACGGAACTTCGCTATTGTGAGCGAAGGGTTATTGATACCGTATTATCACATCTAAATTGTTATTGAATTGCTAAGTACTGATGTATCAATTTTAATCAAAATCTATGTAAATGTAATTTTGGATGACAGGGAAAATCGCGCACCCGTGCCCTTTTGGTGGGGTCCACAATTTTATTTTTTATTTTTTTCTTCATCATTCATTTTTAAATATTGATTCTATTTTTAAATTTTGTATTCACCATTTTGTTAATATTCATGAATGTAATCTTCTTGAACTTTTAAATTTATAAATTGAATTTGAATTTTGTTAAATTTTATCGCATGTGAGTTGGTATTTTATGTTAGTGTATTGGAGGATATATTTTTATTGGTTATCATTATCAAGAAGGAAATTTGGATCAAGAAGTATTTATGATACTTTCATAGAAAGCATAACTAAAAAAATTAACATTGCATCATTTTAATCAGATTACATATTTTCTTCTTGTCTTCTTTAGTCATATTGCATACTTTTTTATTATCTTTGATATATGTTCAACATTATTAAATTAGTCTATGTAAAGGCTTAACCAAAGGAGAACAAATTGTTGTCTAACAAATTTTCAAACAATGTCTCTTAACATCACCTTGTTTTTAACATGGGTATAGTAAGTCGAGGTGATAGCAACAGTTATCAATTTTAAATGAAATAATTTCTACTAGTCAAGTTCATTTCTATGCACCAGTTTCACTTTTACATGTCAACTTCCATAGGCATAGATCCTAACAAGATAGAGATATAGTTCAAATTTTAAAACATTCATTAATATGACCATATTTTTCTACACATTAATAAGTCTATTCCTCACATCTTTAATGATCTATTTATAATGTCCATAATTCAATATAGACAAAATATTAAAAAATATTTTTTCCCACACAAAAGTGCTACAAAATTACATTACATCATAAATGTACATGTATTGTTGTCATTCATAATGCCACATAATGCCAATTATGCATGAAGAGTAGATTTTAGTGGTGCACCAAGATAGGAAGAACAAGAGGAAAGTCAATAAGATTCAAGCATAGTGCATGGGGGAGAGGACCAAATAGTTGAGCATGTTCCAATAGTTTTGATAGCACTTGTTGATTTAATACTTAATATTATTAATAATATAGTACCAATAGTTGTAACTTTAAAGTTGTTAGCATTGATCATGAGTAGTCATAATTGAATGAAAGGTATTCCTTAGATCTAAAAAGCAACAAATCATGTGATGTCACATTAGCACATTAATAAAACACAACTTAGTGGACAACTACTAGTCTAACTTTTTTGGGACCTTTTTAAACATCTCAATAAAAAGCATGTTGATGTGGCACTAAAACCTTAGTTATAAGAAGGGGACTTGCCAAGTAAGTTGTAAAAAACTGGGAGTGATTTGAAATTGTCACATAGAATTTTGAGAGGTGCGATGATAGAGTGTTAAACTACTAGGTCCTCTCCCATATATGAATTCTTTAGATATTTTTAATTCAACTAAATATAAGGTCAATAAGACAAGTAACTGAAATTATATAATTGACATCAAATCCATGTATAGTTGAGAGGAGAAAGCGATACATTAACACATAAATTAGGGTTAAAATATTAGATTCCAATCCATGTCGTTTCTATTTATAGAATCCACCTTAATTTCCACATAAGTTAAAAACTTATAAACTCTAAATATTAATTAAATCGAGAGGCATTCTACATTGGGAGCATGTTATGCGTGTACATAAAAGCTCTTTGGGATTTGCAGATGGATTGCTCGCCCTTCGCTGGGAGCCAACATAAATCTCGATTCCTTTTGTCTCACTGTCATGGCCGTCGGGTTTCATCTCAACATTCATTTTATGGAATTCTAGATTGGATTACTTGCAGCGCAGGTGTCTTGCTTGGCACTGATGCTCTACCATTTGTTTCGCACAAACTGGACTATGCAAGCCGCATGGGCAATTCAACTCACCAGCACACACAACCCCACTAAATCCCAAGAGGCAAAGATTTCAAATGATTTAATGATGGATACGAAGCCTCACATCGAAGCGACGTAACAACTACCAACCAGGTAAAGAATTATGTACATTATGTGTCTATGGCTCTGCCCATTTTGAGAACACCCCACTGAAATTTGGAGAAACTTTGAGTAGAGGGATTTCTATAGTGGCAGCATTTCGAATCAGGTATGTAGTCGAGCACTCCGTCTGTGTTCTACATTTTATTTCCTTTTTTTGCATTCTATTTAACAATTCATTGTAGCCTTAATTAAACAAATCATGGGGGCATTCTGTCAAACAGTTAAGTTGCCTTGTTTATGCTTCCACCTTTTCCATACATGTTTGGAAGGGTTATTACAGCAACATCCAACAAAACTCCTCTATCGTTTATCCTTCAATGGATGTTCATACCCTGTTCCAAATCTCCCATTTTAGCACTGGCAGGGAGGATGTTGGCAGAGGTTTGGAGACTAGATTTACAATTTTGTGCTGTCTCTTCTGCTTACCATCCTGATGATGGATCATAGAGTATGATCCGAAACGTTGATGTAAAAAATTTGCAGAGAGTTTTTTCCAGAAGTCTGCATACTAACTATCATGGACTGTGGAAACAAAATGTTATTAGATTTACAATTGCCAATTGTATAATGGGAATGCTAACTGTGACTTTTGAATATTAAATTGTATATAACCATTCAATCTTAGGGTTTGTTTCCTGAGTTTCACGTTTAATTTATCCAATTGTTATGAAATATTTAGTTGAATTAATTTTATTTCAGAGAATTTTCTCCTAAAGGAGCTCAACTTTCATTTGTATATTTAACTTGAAGCACAATAAAATTCATCATTATTTCTCACTTGTCACATTTTTTATGAAAGACATTATTATCAATCAATCTAACTATAGGAGAATTGAAGCATACGTTCATAATTTTTATTTCATTGTCTTTTTGTACTACCTCATTCATATATTTATCACGAATAAGTAGTTTGACTAACATGTTTTTTTATTGCGCATCTTCATGCACAATGTTATGATTTTTCCCTTTGTGAATCTCTTCTAAAATCTAAGAACTGAAATGCCTATTATTTAGATTAGCGTGATTATGATCTCTTTGATTTGATCACACCTTTGTTCATAACACACAATGTTATGATTTATGATTTAAAACATTTGTGAAGATGTAGATAACGGGATGTAAAGTTGGATGATTGTTTCCAACTCACAAAATAAATTTGTGTTGTATAGACAGGTCAACTATTTTGGTGTTTAATTTGAAAGGTCTATTTTAATTTAATGATTTAATTGTTTTTGTATTGTGTTCACATTAATGTACCTATGTCTATTCATCAATTTCCCATTTGAAGATTTGAACCCAAAAGGCGATTGCTATATTTGATGAATATAATAAATGCATTAGAGTATGTCATTTAATCGAGTAAATACATTAGAGTATGTTATTTAATCCAATAAATGCATTAAATAAAGTAGTTTATTGCACTAGTGAAATTTATTAACTATTTGAAAATAGAATTAGTGAAATCATGTAAAGCTCAAAACAAGAGTTGTTTACAAGAAGATTATAACATGTAAAACTTTCAAGTGACTAAAAGTATGCAAATCATTTTTGCAATTAAGGATCACTTCCAAGGTCAAAGGTAGTTTTGGAGAATAAAAGTTAAAATACACAATATAAAATTGACCTTACAATGTTTCTTTTGAAGAAAGGATAAAGGATTTCTAAAACTAAAGGATTTATGAAGTTGAAATGCAGGGCATTTAACATAAACAAATATTGTTAAATACATAGTTTTATCATTTTACTAAAAAGAGTGTTTATTTGTAGTAGCGCATGTAGTTTTCAAACTACCTTAATCAACAATTAGAACAATAAATATAAATTATATTATATATTATAAATTATAAATATATACATTATAACTTATAAATTATAAATAAAATAAATAAATATTAATTATAAATACTAAATTAAATCAGTTATAAGTTATTAAATTTATAGTATATTAAATAATATTAGATAAAATATTAAATATTAAATAATAATAAAAAAAATTTAAATAACACTCATTTTTTTTTATGGAACAAGAAGCTAATTCCTAAAGTGAATGTCTTCTTCTAGCTGCTTATGCAAGGTAAAGTTTTAACGCAGGACAATCTCTGTAAAATGGGGTTTGTGATTCCTAATAGATATGCTCTTTGTGAAGTTGATGGTGAGAATGCTTATCGTATCTTTCTTGGGTGTGATTTTTCTTCTTCTCTTTGGAGTAAATTTCTTGGTATCTGGAATCTTGGTTGGGTCTTTCTGGACTCTCTTGATAAATTTATTGATCAATGGAAATTCCCTTCCTCCCCTGTCCTTCAATCGCTATGGGATCTTATGGCCCTGCATATTGCTTGGAGGTTAAGGAAAGAATGAAATAATAGAATTTTTCGTGATTCTAAGCTTGAAGTTGGCAATCTTTTCATCAAGATTCGGCGGGCGATTCTAGAGAATTTCACTCTTATAAATTTTGATTCTTCTCGGTGTGCCCCTACTACCTGCCTAACTGGTTATGACCTCCTGGTGACTTCTAACTAGAAGGTAACTTCAATTCCTTCTTTGAATCCTAAATCCAGTTTAAATGCTAGATTGAGCACTAAGTGGCAACCACCTCCTTCTGGGTGGGTTAAAGTTAATTTTTACGAGGCAATGAAGGGCAACCTTGGGCCTTCAGGATGTGGGGGAGTGCTAAGGAATGATGATGGAAGACTCATAGGTGTAGTGGCACTCTCGTTGGGAAATGGAACAAATCATTGTGCAGAGGTGGAGGTTGCGTTCAAAAGTGTTAAATATGTTGTTAGCAAAGGTTACTCCAAATTATGGGTTGAAGGTGATTCCCTAAACATTATTAACTATCTGTGTGGCACTCATCCTCCGAGTTGGAATGTGGAGCAGCTTATTAAAGATACTATAATCATGCTACGATCTTGTGAGGAGATTCGCGTCTCTCATGTCTATCGAGAAAGAAACTCGTTGGCAATTTTTTTTGCCAACGAGGTTGTTAGTTTAAATGAGTTTCGTGCGTGGGAGGAGGGGCCGATCCTTCCCAGGAAATCTAGGAGCTTATTGAGAAATGATGGAACGGGTTGGATGATGCGACATTTATTTTCCAATACCTTCTTTTCTCTCACACACTTTGTGGGTTTCCTTTTGTTCTCTGGCATTCAGTTGAGAAATTTTCGCAAGGGCTTTCTTGTTCTGGTGTTGGATGAAATGGGTGGTGACAAAAGCAGAATCGAGTTGCATTCCTATGCAGGCCTCAGGAAGAATAAGAAGCTATGGAATATATTGCGTCATGGTAATTTCACTCCTTTTTTAGAAAGGCTGCATGGGCATGACCCTAACACCTCGTCGCAGTTTGTGTCTTTCTCGCATAATCGCAGGCTCAAGATAAAAGGCCTAGAAGTGGAGGTGAATGAGGAGCTGGTAGCTACAATTACTGGGATGCCAACGGTTGGTCGTGAGTTTTAAAAGGACAAGAAGAGTAACGAGGAAGCAATGGCCCAATTCTTCAAAGATGACGAGTAGAAGAAATTGATCAAAATGGAAATTTGGGGTTATGAGCGAAAATCTCTTAAGAAGATTTGGGCAAAAGTTGTTGAAGTGCTTATGCACTATGTGACTCTGGAGAGGAGGTTTACTACTATTCTCGGCCACCACTTCACACTTCTAAACCATTTCAGGCATGGTTTGTTCATTTCTTTCCCATTCTTTATGTTATCGTCCATCTAGAGGTTTTTGTTTACGCTCATTTGAAGAATAGGAGGGCTCTCGTCCTCCATGAAGGTATCATTCTCTTAATAATGGAGCATGTTAAGACTCTTCTTTCTAACCCTGCCATTAAGGGTAAGGAGAAGACTTTGAGTGATATTTATAGGTCGTCGAGCTCAAATTTTAGTATGGATGATGAAGAGGAATGGAACGAAGAGGAAGAGGATGTGTCCCCGGCCCCTGCGACTACTTCGAAGAAGAAGAGGAAGTTGGGTAGTGCTAAGAGTAATAGGGTAGCCAAATTCCTTGTTCTTTCTGACAACGAGGACACGGAAGTGGGCTCGGATGGTTCCCCTCCCAGGATCGAGGAGTTGGCTATTGTCCAAGGTGTTGTAGGTGGTGGTATTGAGGTGGGGTCATAGGATAAAGTTCTAGGTATGTAGGACAAGGACAAGCTGAGGAGGTCATCTAAGCGCATTGCCAACCTGAAGAATAAGGCCTCAAAAGTATCGGCAAAGGACCCCAATGTGTCTTGTGAAGGCAAGGGTTCTGGTGAATAGGTGGTGGTTATTGAGGACTCCCCAATTCAAGACTCACCCAATGTGGAGCTCAATGAGGAGAATAAGGGTCTAGATGAGGAGGATTCTGATAAGAAGAAAGCTAAACCAGAGACTTTAAAGGTAAATCCCCTCTCTGAGTACTTATCTTACCTCGATGATGATTCTACCTCTATGTTTGAATTGTTGGATATGACTAGGGTTGGGGCCACTGGAGCTTTTAAGTTAGCTAAGTGGACTCTTCAGGATTTTAATAAGATTAACATTGAAGTTAGAGGTTTGAAAGAGAATCTGAAGAATGTTCTAAAAGGTTCACTGTCGAACATTCTGATTGACAGAATAGTGGACCTTGAGGGTTCTTTCCATGATTTCTAATCTCTATGTGAAGATAGGTTGGCTGGTTTGGAAGCCAAGGTTTTGGGAACGAATGTCGATATAAAGAAGCTTCTTAAGGCGTGCCACATTTCTGTGAAGAATAGTGTGAACACTTTGGAAGTCCTTTTCAAAAATATAAGTGAGCTCAAGGAGGACCAAGTTTACTTTTCTGAGTTAATGGAGAAAGAGCACTCGGTTAAAGGCAAAGGAAAAAAAGGTGCAAAAGATGATGACAAAGGCCTTGTTGTTAGAGGGTTGGCTGAATGGAAAAAGTCCTTTGATGCTGAGAAGTAGTTGTTGGACATGATCGAAAAGCACAGAAGCCAGGAGCTTGAGGTGGCAAACACCTTGAGCAGTTTGAATGTGTTTAGTCTTCTTCTTAGTTGTATGTTTCCTATTGGGTTTCAGTTTTTTTCCTGTTGTTTTGATGTTGTTGGGTGTTGTTGTTAGCTTATTGTCTTATCTATCGTTCAACACTCTTTTTTGTCTTGTTTTTTGGCTTTTGGTATGCTACTGGTGTCGTTTTGAAGTACTTTTTATCAACATTTAGTATATTTTGTTGTAAAGGGTTTCAAGTCTCTTCAAAACCTGTTTTTCTCATATAATGAAAACACTCATATTCTTTAGTAATTTTTTAAACACATTCATTATCTTTAATTTCATAGTCATTGATTTTAACTCTAACCCTAACAATTATTGATCAATTTTTGCATGTGTGATGGAGCCACAAGTAGCTACACCATTAGACTAGATTAGTTTTTTCTATGGTTATTTTTTGCCATTTAATCTGAAATGTGAAAACAAACGCATAAATTAGTAATTAGTAATTAGTAGTTATAAATTATATATTATATATTATAAATATTGAAATAAATAAATTATAAGGTATTAAATTTATAGTATATTAAATAATATTATAGAAAATCTTAAATATTAAATAATGATAAAAAAATATTTAAATAGTACACATATTTTTTAGTAGTTCCTTAAACAACTTCATTATCTTCAATTTCATAATTATTAATTTTAACTCTAACCCTAACACTAATGAGAATTCTAACCCTAACCCTAATTTTAACCTTAACCATAACCATATTTCTAACCCTAACCTTGATCCCACAACTAGCACTAATACTAATTGTAACTCTAACCCTAACCCTTATTCAAACAATTAAACTATAACCCTTATTGAACCCTAATTAGGGTTAGGGTAAGGTTAGGGTTGGGGTTGAATTAGGGTTAGGGTTGGGGTTGAATTTGGGTTAGGGTTCAATTACAATTAGGGTTAGGGTTAGGGTTCATTTAGAGTCAAATTATGGATATTTATATGAAATTATAATGATTTATCTACATATTACTTTTGAAAATATCTTTTTATCAAATAAATCTCATTTTAATTAACGTAAATTAATAAAATTTAACTTATAATGAGAATTCAATTAATGTCTTACATGTTAGGGTTAGGGCTAGGGATAGGGTTCAATTAGGGTTAAAAATAGGGTCAGGGTAGGGTTAGGCTTAAGGCTAGAGATTAGGTTCAATTATTGTTAGGGTTAGGGTTAGGGTTAGGGTTAGGGTTAGTGTTCCAAGATAAAGCTTTGGGTTACAATTAGGCTTTGGGTTATGGTTTAATTAGGGTTAGGATTACTATTTAGTTAGAAATACATTTCAATTAGGGTTAAGGATAGGATTATCATTCAATTAGGTTAAGAATTAGTTTTATGGTTAGTATTAGTGTTACACCCTGTTGTTTTTCTACCAAATACTTTTAACTTTATAAGTAAATATAGATTTAATGCAAGATTAGGTCATGATGATATTTGATAGGTTGATTGAAATGAATGAATATGCAATATGATGAAACTAATTTTAAATGCTTTAATGATGCTTAACCTATATTGTGAATATAATTTATATATTATCAGCTAACTATAGACATGTTGTTCTAAGTTGGATGAAGGAAAGTTTGAACCCTCCAATGGGTGAAGGAGAGCATCACCCAAGAGAAGAGATTGGTATTGGAACGATTGGTATTTCTATCTTAGTAGACGCACACACTCACTTGCATAGGTTAGTGGAACCTTTTCGATTCAGTTTGAGATTCATACTAGTAAGTGCTAAACCTAAGTTGATAGGCTTTTTGGTCGTTAGGGAAAGTTATGTTTTGGTCGTCTTTGATCTTTGACCATTTAATCAAAATGAATTAAAATGTTGAAACTCTTGTAAATAGCATATATTACATGTTATGTATATTTAAATATATGTGTGTGTGTATAATGGAGCATATATATGTGTGTATGTAGGTATGAATATATGTAGATAATAATATCTATGCATACTCATGCATACATACGTAATATATATGTAGGTGATTAATTGGGATATATATATATATATATATATATATATATATATATTATTATATTTAAATGATTGTCATATACATATATATTAATATATATTAATATATATTAATATATATTAATATATATTATTATATATATTATAAGATATATTTTAATATATATTATTAAAGTTAATATATATTTGGCAACCATATTCGATGGCAGTTATGCCACGTGAAGGTAATGAAATGGTGTTTGATTTGTTATTGACTATTGACTTTC
>VDFB02047230.1:78810187-78937221 GCA_007258455.2 Sequoia sempervirens | reverse complement strand
AAATGGAAAGACTGAAATATCTTCCCCAATCTCCAGCTAGGCTTGATATTTCACAAACGAAACTGGGACTCTAGAGTCTTCAAACCCTCGAGCCAATGAAAGCATTCAAGCTCTCTTTCTACCACGTAGGTATATAAGAAGTAATAAAATCCAAGTGTGCTTGAATGACTAGCAATGAGCTTCTTATATACTTTTTCTAACCCATCACCAAGAAGCTTCTAGAAAATAATATTATTTTATTACTTAAGTGACTTTATGATATAATATTTATTTTAAGTCCCTTTATTAAATTAATTAAATATAAGGCCACCATGTTGGAAAACCAAACCAGACGCTGAAAAACCAAACGTTGGAAAACCAAACCAAACGCTGGAAAACCAAATGTTGGAAAACCAAACCAGACGCTAGAAAACCAAACCTTACGTTGGAAAACCTTACAAATAATTAACTTAATGATTTCTCCTTATTACTCCAAATCAGGGACATGACAGTCCTCCCTTCCCAAAGATTGCTTGTCCTCAAGCAATCCGCACTGCCAAGCCATCACAACTGCCACCAACCACCAAGATCCCAAATGATCCTAAGAAGAACTTCAACCAACATCAACTGAGTATAGCTAACCTCCTGTCACTATGAAGTCCTATCAATCTGTGAGGCCAACTATCCAACAAGAGAACTCCTAGATCCCAAACCTATATATCTGCCCCACCATGCCGACTCCAAGTACTGCAATAATAATCCTCATGCATCCAAACTCTCCAAAAACAATCTCCACCTGGATCGCATGAATAAACTGGAAGTCCCTCCATCTCAACACCAATGGACATCTGTTGCACCACTCTGATACCCCCTAGAGTCCAAATCTTGAACTCCTACTACTGGAAACACCTAACTAGAGAACTCACCAAAGAACCCCTAGTGACCTCAAGCTCTTGAGAAAGCTTAACAGCTTCTCCTTCTTTCCTCATCAAAGCATCTGAGTATATCTCAACGAGGTTAAGAAGGTGGTCACGATCTGAAAGAAGATTCAAATAATTTGACTTCATTGTCTTCAAACCTTCTTTGATAACCTGCAAATCATCATGAAAAGATTATGCTCCAATCCCCTTTTGTCTTCTCTCTAACTAAACCGCCCAAAGATGTTCCTCAATCCGTTTGTGCATCCTATCATGATGAGATAATGCTGCAATTAGCTCATCCTCATTCACCTTCAACTGAGTCTTCAGGCTATGAACAACTTCATCCTCACATGAAGAAGCCTCAAACTGTTCTTGTTTCTTCATGTTTGGAACCTTTACCAAGTCATTCAATTGACAAATCTCATCACCATCATTAGAACAATGTGCATTTTTAGATTGATTATCTCTTTGAATAAAGAGTCTTCTAATGTTATCTATCATTTTTTGCCTTGCTATGTTGATGAGATTGATCTTTTCTTTGACTTCCTGAAGATGTTGTCTTGCATTGGCAACCACTAATTTAGCCCCTTTGGCTTTTTACATCCATTCTTCATTCATCTTTTCGGACTTCTTTACCTCTTCCATGCCAAAATATACAAAATCAGTCTTGTGCTTGATATTTTCATCTCTATCAATTGGTGTAGGGCTGCCATCAATGGGTGATATCATATCATTGACTTTCTCATGATCAAAAGCTCCTATCTCATGAGAATGATGGGACATAATGCTGCTGTCCTCAAACAAATCAGTAATGGCATCATGCCATTGTATGGTATCTTCTTCATCATGTGTAGCCAAAACACTAGTGGCTGCTCCACTAAGTAGATGATCCACCTTTAAGTCTTCATGTCGCTGCACTAATGTAGTTGGTTTGTCTTCAACCATCCCGTGCTCTTCTTCACTCTTGGAGTCATCATGGAGTGTCATGTGCTCAACATCTTTCTCTATGTGAATCTAATTTTTGCTTTCCTTAGGATCAGCTATAGGTTGGTCACTAACTGTTGTAAATTCATCATAGAGGCTTCTAGATATCTCTCCTGTAGATACCTCATGTTTTTCCTTCTTTTTGTTTTGTGAGGTATGCCATGACTCCAAACTTTTCTTCATAGAAATCTGTTGTTGAATCAATAGCTCCATCCAAGCTTCCTTTGAATTGTTGAAGAAAGGAAGGTCATTTCTAATCTCTTGCAGAAGTACAAGGTACTTTTCATAAGCAAATATTATATCATCCATGGATCCCATGACTCACAACTGAAATACAATCAATTGGTGTTCCCCAACAGGCTGGCAAGATCCAAGCTCTGATACCACTATAGCCCAACCACTACACCAAAAGACCGGCCTAGTAGTGAGGGCAACTAGCCAGGGTGTTAAGGGTGGCAACTAGGGAGGAATCTTTCACCACCGA
The DNA here is from genome assembly GCA_007258455.2 of Sequoia sempervirens. Taxonomy (NCBI): domain Eukaryota; kingdom Viridiplantae; phylum Streptophyta; class Pinopsida; order Cupressales; family Cupressaceae; genus Sequoia; species Sequoia sempervirens. The sequence continues at coordinate 78,934,854 of VDFB02047230.1, read as the reverse complement.
AGCCACCACCAGAGAATTTGGAATCTTACACAAGCCCGTCGGACACGTGGCCACCGGGACGCACCCAACTGCGCACGAAGACATTACAACGCAAGCCCACCGGACACGTGGCTGCCGAGACACACCCAACCGCGTACAAGGACATTACAGTATCGCTTTTGAGGAGATATATTGCTGATAATATTCATGTGCTAGAGTAGACCATTTTGTAGGTAGAGGCAAGCAGCCAAATAATTTTGGAGCTCATCTGCATTTTAAAGCATTCAAGACTAAACCTTGAGAGTTGAAAGTTAGACAAAGTAAGCATCCAATGAGATTGTTTTGATGAGACTGCAACCACCTAGGAGGATGCATCTCAGTTGTGGGTACTTCATTGTAATGTCCCCTCCTAGCCTTTGAGCAGTGCTTATGACCTTTAGCCTATTCCAGAGTTCCTGTAGGCTAAACGGTTCTAGTAAGGGAACTCAATTCCAGTTCTCTATGTTGGGTTTTCGGAGTTTAGGAGGACTTTCTATTTTTAGCAGGGGACCAGTCTAGTGCTTACTATTCATAGTAAGCCCTTTAGCATATCTATCGTCTTTTCAGCTTGAGTCTTTGGTGTTTTTACTATTTTTAGTACTTACTAAAAATAGTAAGTCTATTTATGGAAAGTTGGACCAGGTCAAGCTACCTTCAGCAGCATTTTTCAGTTGGGGAGTTGGGTTGCTAAGGTTGGATTATTTTAAATTTTTTTTTCCTCTCTGAAAATGAATTAAATAAAGTTACTTTATATTTTTAAGTTGAGGGTCGGAGGGGGCATATGTTGTACCTTGGCGCCTAATGCATTGACATTAAGTTGTTTTAAAGCATTAGAATCGTTTTAGAAGGCTGAATAAGAGGGGGCACACCCAAGGCTAATGTTTGAGTTGAAAATTAAAATTAAAACAAAAGCAAATGCAAAAGGGGCGTGGGATTTAAAAGGGGTTTAGGGTTTTGACTTAGCTGGTCGCCCTAATTTGATGTTGAGACTTTATATCCTCATTTGAAGCTTCATTTATGTTATGTTGAAATGGTTGCATAAGGAGATGCTACTGGTTTTACACCAGAGGTCTGAAAATAGGTGTTGAGGACGAAAACCCTTGGCATTGAGGAGCTAGTTTCAGTAGTGCAATATCTACCCCAGCTGGTGGAGGTGTGGTTCCATCCAAGGATCACATTCTAAGCTTCATTGTCGCAATTTCAGTCAAGCATGATGAAGATATTTGAGTATTTTTGATGTGGGTTCGTTGGTTTTTGGTTTGTGATAGCATAGATACATTTTGGTGTGATTTTCAGGGTGTTTGGAGGTGGTTTCAGTATTTTCTGGGCATTTTGGCAATTGGGTCTGAACCTGGTTATTTGTTCACAACTCCCAAATGGCATGAGTTTTGATTATGGGTATGCTTCCTATGTGTGCTCCTCTCCAAGATGACTCAAGACATATATTCACACATATTTATTGGTCAAGGAATGATTTATAGAGACAGATCGCCCTATTTCAGCTAGCACCCAGTTTGAGGATGATATTCCAGTTTCAATCTGCTTGCCCAGTTGCTGCTTACTCAGTCACATGGAGCTGTTGGAGTGAAGTTTTGGCGTTGGTTATTGGAAGGGTTTGATGGTTCTTATTCTTGGAGTCAAACGTAGCAGATTTGAGATATATGCTTGCTGTTTGTGCTTCATTATACCAGGTCTGGAAGTGTTTCTTAAGTCTGAAAATTGTATTTTGAAAGGACTGAAAATTTCTGTCATTATTTCTGAGCAATACAATCTGAAGTAATCCTTGCATCAAGTCTTTCAATGTTATTTTCTGTTTATATGCATCTATTTCTTTAGTATGTTAAAACATTGAATGGCATATGAAAAAAACAAGCAAACAACATCACATCAAAACCAATCAGCAAACAAAGAGCAAACAGAAAACTCAGAGAAAAATTAGGGTTCATTTATTACGTTCATCCCCATCTTTTTCTGACTTCCAAGAGGAAGTCTATTTTTTGGAAAGGGGGGTGTATGGCCCACCTATGTGATGACCATTTTGCAACATAACCCATGTTTTGATGAAAGCTTTTGCTCAAATGGTTATTTGGAAATATCTGCACTTTATATTTCCTAGTTTGATTATTAAAATGTTGCAACTCTATTAAAATGTAAGACGACAAATACGGATCCCCCCCACCCCTTTCCTTAATTTGGGGATGACTAATGAAATATCCCTAACTATTTTCCAAAGAATGGAATGAAATGATCTTGTTCCATCCCTCAGTTGGAAAGAGATGTCCTGAGCAATTGGAGAAGCACTTTGATAGACAGATTTTATTTTGACCAACCCAATGAAGGTATTCGCGTTTGTTCCACCAGACAACAAGGATCGCATTTTTCACACTTCGTTCAAATAATAGTTGTACCCGTACGGAATTCTTCTGTTTTTCGGTATTATCCTTATCATCATTCCTATTCTCCTCCTCACCAATCCCCCATTTGATAGCAGAGCTGGATGTTTGGTGGAATTATGTCTGCCCATGAGATCTTGTATTTTGGAAATGGAACTGTCTGTGCTGTGCATTTGAGGAGATGAGTATTATGCTTCAGCTATGTATTACAGTAGATGTATTTGATGTGCTTAAGTGTGCAGAATTGCAGATTACAAAGATGTATTTGATGTGTTTAAGTGTGCAGATTACAAGTCAGCTGGGATTCAAGAGGATAATTTATGTGTAGAGCCATAAATTTCTTTTTAAATGGTAAAGAGAAATTGAGCCTTGGGTAACCTTGTAAAGACAAATCACCTTTAGAACCTTGCCATGTGATGGTTAAGAGATCATCTCTGATACCTTATAATCACTTATGTATTACTAAAGTTAATATCTAAGTGGTAGACACAATGTATGTATGGGTTTTTTATGTTATGACAAATCACTATGTGGTATGTTGCATGGTGACTTAAGAACTTATGTTATGTCATGTGTGTGTGCATGTGAGAATGCTATGTCTTAATGATTTTAAAAACATTCAAATATCTCGTATTTAAAATCAAACCTTGATAAATAATAATGTGCCAGCAAGTGGAACTGCCACGCTGTTTCTTCTCATGTAAAGAAAGTCTTCAACAATGCAACTTGACATGTCCGTTTGGCATCATAAGACCTTCAATTAAAAAGCATTGACCATCAATTGGAGATGCTTGTGTGTTGTGTATGTCCCTTGCCTTGGACTTATTGCCAATATTAGTGTTCTAAAAGAAAATAGAACATCACACATTACAAAGCCTTGTGATTATTGATGGGTTTACCTGACATTCTGAAAAAAATTGTCACACATTATTAAGTCATTTTCACTGCTCAAGAGCACATCCCAACCTGAGCTTGTAGTTCAAACTTGCAACAGCTAACCGCATTGCCTGCAATAGGATTTTTTTCTGTTAATGAGTTGCATGATGTGGTTCTCCAAATGGCTAATCAATAAATTCCTAGGCATGATGGTTTCCCCAATGAAGTTTACAAAGCCAAAGAGACCAATGACCTCGACCTCCATCAAGTACACTTAGAAGCTTTTCTTACAAGCTCTCTCAGCCAACAAATTTATAAAGGAAATATGAAGTTCATTCTTACAGATGGCAAACCAAAGCTTATTACTAATTTGAGACCAATTCCTTGCACTCAAAATTATATTTTGTTGTCAATAATTCAACCTAAAAGGCAAACTTTATTAAAAGCCAATATATTCTCGACAATATTATTGTTGTTTGGAAAGACATGGAATGTGCTCATTCCTTAACCAACCAGCTGCCTTTATTAAGATTGATTTTGCAAAAGACTATACCAAAATGGAGTGGCTTTCCATTTTTACCACTCTATAGGTGCTTTGTTTTGACCCCAACATTGTCAAGCCTGTGCACTTTCTCCTCAAAGACAGATCAATTTGCATCAAGATTAGTGTCCAACATATAATAATTTGACTTATTCCACTCCATTTTGCAAGGATGCCTGCTCATCCCATCACTCTATAAGTTGTCTGCTGGGGAGTTTGTAAATCCCCTTGCTCACTATGCTTCCAAAGGGTTGATCAAGAGAAATTCCCTTCCTAGAGATCCGTAGCAGCAACTTACCAAAGGCTAGCTTGACAATGACTCTTTTTCTTATGTCGGCAAAGGGTAAGAGTCAGTTACCCAAGCTATAGAATGATTACAAAACATTTGTTAAGCTTAAGAGTCTACCGTTAGATGGGCCAAGATACATTGTTACCAATAATATCTTCTACCGTACCCTCCTTGGCTCTTGCAATACGGATAGAAATGGACACCACACAAGGAGAATTCTTGGGTGTATTATTTGCCTTTCAAGCTTCCCTTGCTAACCTGTGTTCTTATGTTCTTCAAAGAGTGCAAAACAAAGCCTACTAATTCACCAAATCACTCTCTAGCTTTTAAGTTTCATATTTGTTCCAAGGTCCTCACCAACATTCATCTATTACAATTCCTTTGCCCCCCTCAACTATGGCAGACTGGAGAACATGCTTAGGGGTTTTCTCTAGACCAATTTTGAGGAAGGAAGAGGTTTTCATCACACCTTGGGATTTCTGTTTCATGCCACATGAAATTGCTTGGATGGATTATTAATATTAGAAACAAGGCATAACTTTTTATGCAACAACAAATTGTGAAAACCATGGATGACAATCAGACATGGGATGACAATTTGGCTACCTTGGCCTAGCTTCAAAGTTTAAAGCCAAATTCAATCTCTTAGGAGCTAACTTTGTTATGGCCACTCCTAAAGAGCATCTCCACAAATTGGGATTAATCCCTTGGCCCTCTACTGTAAGTACTAGCAATGCTTTGTTGACACACCATTTACTCAATAGAAATCTCAACTTGGCTATAGGTGGCATGCTCCTTAGTTAACCTGCATGTAGCTTAAATCATAAATGCAATCTTAACTCTTCTCCTCAAGCTTGAAGAAGAAGGTTCAAGACCATCTGACCAGCCCTTGTTGAACCCAAGAAAGTTTACATTGTTTGGTGTCTTGTTTGCCAGGGTCTCCTTGTTGGGGAACGAATTGTGCACTTGTGTCTAAATCTCAACACAATGTCTGTCACCAACCAAAGTGTAATGTCCCCAATTTCCAAGTAACCACCACAGAGTTAATTTAATTAATTAAATATTAATTTGTCTTGAAATAATATTTTGGACAATTATTTTTAATTAATTAATTTATTGTTAAAGTGACTTTAATAAATGTGGTGCTCAAATATTTAATAAAAGTCGCTTTATAGTTACAAAATATTTAATAAAGTGGTGAAGGATAAAAGACGAGGAGAAAAAGGATTAATCATTTTGAAGAAATTTATTATCGGGGACAATTTTGAGAGCGCGTGGCTTTCAGGAAACTCGAGGACGAAAATCCTTGAGCTGGTGGGTTGGACGAAAATCCAATTCATCTATTGGGTGGATTCATGTCAGAGTTCACAGTTGAGCTTCATTGTGGGGAAATTTGTGAAGTCTTCTATGAAGACAAATTTCGAATATATTGATCAAGTTTCCAGAATAAGGTATTTAATTTAATTTCTCAAAATAATGTTTAGATGCCGAATTGGTGCTGGTATATGATTTTGAGGATCATTCATATCTGCAATATATAAAAGACAAATCTCAAGAGTGTGGTTCAAAGGTTAATTCATCATAATCTGATATTTATAAAAGGATGTAACTTCTGGCTAGTCAATTTCACAAAATTACTATTGGTATTTTGTCATGTCCCCAAAATAGAATACCAAAATATAATAATAACTAAGCATTGAAATGCAAATAAATAAATAAATAAAATAAATGACAAAAATATACTAAGTTACCGGTTCGGTTTTGGGTTTGGGTTCGGGTTCGAGAACCTGGTTCGCCAGTTCGGTAAAAAAAAAAATTTGGGGTTGGGTTCGTTTTGGGTTCGGTAATACAAAAACATATAAAAATCAGAAATATATACATATTTGCAGCAATAATTAAGTTCAGAATACACCACCATATTAATAGTCAAATAACATAGCAAAAATACACCACCACTTTATACTCAAATGTCATGATATAGATTCATTTGGCATATTTTATTGCTTCCTCTTCAAACATAGGATTTGAGAAGTATGTATCCAAATTTTGGATCTAAGAATGTGTTGTGCATTTGTTTGAGCTGTCAAAAGTAGGTATGCACAACTTGCCTAACCTTCATTGTAAGTCCTAGCTGTGGGTTCCTCTCTCTTTCTTGGGTCTGTTTCTTAGCTTCAATTGGCAAAAATTGGTAAGAGACATTGTTTCATGAGATTATTCCTAAGAGATCTATACTCATTTAGGTAGTCCAAATAGCTCTGTCCTACATTCTTCTGTCCCTCTGACCATCTAGGTCTTCTGCTCTATCCAAAATTTAGGCATCAGGGGTCTAGTTACTGATCCTATTATTGTTCTGGTATTATTATTATTGTTGTTGTTTGCAGAGTTAATTGCATCACTGTTCATATTTTCAACATTTGTGTCAATAACTTGGTCAACTGCTGCTGTCCCTGTATAAGTGCATTTAGTTGCTGCTCTATATTAATGTCCTCATGTGAATTTCTTTTATCTTTGTTTGCCATAATTTCTTCTACTTCCAAATCTGCAAATGAAAATCCTTTTGTATTTTCCAAACATTGAAATTGTGGCCTTTTGAGTTCTATCTAATAGCACTTGTTTATTCTATCACTTGGATGCATATGGAGTGTATTTCTACATCAATCTGTTAGAGACCCAACAGGCTAGTAGGAAAACTAGCTTAGATACCAATAAAATATCCCTAACTGATTTTTTTGTATTTTTGACAAATGTTTGACAAAATACTTATGAACTAAATAAATGCAAGAAATTGATTTACTTTGGTCTAACCACAATTCACGCAGCTATAAAAATGAAATATTAATGGTATTCAATTGAAATTTATCTCAACACAGCTACACACGAAGACAACACATATCTATTTCATGTGTTAGAGGCAAATATTAGGGTTAGAGGGAATAAAATAGTCTTTAAAAGTCAACAAAAGGTCAAAAAATTAATTAAAAATTGCAAAAACACGTTGAAAAAGTCTGCCTGGGCACAAATTCTACCCGGGTTCGAACCGGGTTCAAAAAAAACAGACCCTGGCCGAACCCACAGTCAAGGTTTTGAACCCTAGTCGAACCCACAGTCAATTTTTCGAACCCACAGCGAATTTGATCAAATCGGACCCGAATTTCGAACCCGAACCGAACCCGTATCGTACCCAAGCTTCCCAGGGGCGAACCCGGTAACTTAGAAAATATATATTAAAAATATAAATACACATAATAATAATCTAATATTATTATATTATCAATTTAAAATATTATATTTATAACCATTATAATATAATATTACAAATATTAAAATATATAAACTAATATCTATGTAGCCAGTTCTTCAGGTTCTGGCTCGGGTCCTGGTCCGGGTTCGCCCTGGGTCCGGGTCCTGGTCCGGTCCTTCTGCTGGTTCGGCCAGGGTCCTTGCATTTGGGCCTTGGTTCGCCAGTGAAGAACCCGGGCGAACCCAAGCAGAACCCGGGCGTCTAGGCGGCAAAAAGTGATTTTTTTTTGTTTTTTTTAATGTTTCCTTCCCTTTGACTTTGACCCACGCCCATGGGAACCCTAAAAGTGACCTCTAAAACATGTTAAACACCTAAACTGCCTCATTTTCATTCATTTGTTTTGCAAACAAGCATTTTCATTCCAAGAGGCTGACTTCTTATTTTAACTTGTTGGATTGACAAAAGGAGTTGAATATTGATTGTTGAAGCTTCTACAACGATTGCATTGCCATTCCTACAGATTTGCAAGTGTTCATTGGCTGCTACAAAGATTGTTGAAGATTATTTTTGCAAAAAGGTATGTTTTTCTCATTTTTTTCTCATTTTTTCATTCTTTTTTTTTTGTTTTACAAACAGAAACTTTGTTTTGCATCTTTTTTTTTCTGTTCTTCTATGAATGTATACATTGTGCAAGATTCAAAAGAGCTAGGTTTTAATTTTTAAAAAATTATTATATTTTGTTTTCATTCAAATTTTGAATGTGTTGTTTGCAAAACAAATTGCCATAGGAATCACAATGTCAATGGGTTCTACCTCCGGCTCCATAGCTAAACCAAACCCAAAGTTCAAAACAAATGCAAATTCTCCTCTATGGCAGTATGTTGAAATGATAAGACAGCTTCCAGGTGGTGGTGGTTATGTTTGGAAATGCAATGGGTGTGATGTTCAATATTCTAGTTCATACCATAGGGTGAAAGCACATTTGTGTGGCATAACTGGAAAAGGCATCTCACCTTGCCCTGGAAAGAAAGATGCCCCTATTCAACCTGAGACAATTGCAAAATACATTATGGAGCAAGAACTAGCAGATCAACGGGAAGCCCAAAAAGGAAATCACCCTTTGTCAAATAAAAAATCAAAGGGAATGCAGCCCCCATCTAATCCCAATCCCAATATTGTGGTAGAAGACCACCCATTTATGGCCATTCCAAATCTTCAAGCTCAAAGTGCACAACCTTTTGCAAACAAGAGAGCAAAGGGACCTTTGGAAGTTGCATTTCAAAATGAGAGTAGAGCCCTTGCCGACCAATGTGTAGCAAGATGCATATATGCCAATGGACTATCTTTTAATGTTGTTCGTTCTCCATATTGGAAAGAGATGTTGAGAGCGGTTAATGAAGCTCCAAAAGGGTACAAGGGCCCGGGTTATGAGAAGGTGCGTAGCACTTTATTGGAAAAGGAGGTTGAGTTGGTTGAAGATGCATTGAAGCCAATAAGAGATTCATGGGTTGAGACAGGTGTGTCCATTGTTTCAGATGGTTGGAAGGACTCAAAAAATCGGCCTTTGATCAATGTCATAGCGGTGTCCCCTAAAGGGGCAATGTTTTTGAAAGCCGTGGATTGTGAGGGGCAAGTAAAAGATGGGCAATTTATTGCTAATATTCTTATTGCAGCCATTGAGCAAGTGGGAGCCCGCAATGTTGTTCAAGTTGTAACGGACAACGCAAAGAATTGTAGAGCTGCAGGGTTGTTGGTTGAGGAAAGATATTCACATATCTTTTGGACACCTTGTGCGGTCCATTCACTCAATCTTATGCTGCAAAAGATTGGGAATAAAATTGAATGGATCAAACAATTGTATACTGAGGCTGAGGACATTCAGATGTTCGTCACCAACCACCACTTGTCTCAAGGGATCTTTAGAACATTTTCAAAATTGGAGCTATTGAAGGTAAGAGAAGTAATATTTACATTTGTCATTTTCTGATTTTCATAATTTGATTGTTCAATCTAATTTAAATTCTTCTTTAAAGTTTATTTTTAAATATTAATTATTTTTTTAATTTGCAATAGGTTGCAGAAACCCGCTTTGCCTCTAATACAATCGTCTTGAGACGACTTGTGAAAGTTAGGCAAGCACTTTCTAGCATGGTAATTAGCACCAATTGGTCTATATGGAGGCAAAGCAGCACTGAAAGAGCAACAAGAATTAAGAGCCTGATATTAGATGACTCATGGTGGGATCGTGTGGAGTATCTCCTTAGCTTCACCGAGCCCATTTTGAGTATGATTCGCTATACTGACATGGACAAGCCATGCATTGGACAAATATATGATGGTATAGACTCAATGATTGAGAAGATCAAGTGCATCATAAATGCAAGAGAGCAAGACCCTGAAGAGACTTTCTTCAAACAAGTGCATACAATTGTTGAAGAAAGATGGAACAAAATGACAACTCCATTACACCTTCTTGCCTTTGCATTGACTCCAAAATACTACAGCTCTCAGGTTCTTTCACAACCAGGAAGGCTTCCTCCATATAGAGATTTAGAAGTGGCTGAAGGGTACAAGGCAGCATTTGTGAGACTCTTCCCTGATCGAGATTTGCGGAGTGTAGTCACGGATGAGTTCACTGATTTTGTGCACTCAAATCATCTAGATGTTGATGCCTCCCGTGATAGGTTCTTAAAGGATGCTCATTCTTGGTGGTACTTCCATGGACAATACTTCCAAAATTTGCAGCCCCTTGCAATCAAAATTTTATCACAAGTAAGTTTAATAAATTTTCATATTTTAGTTTTAAAAGTTTCATAATTCCATTTATAAATTTTTAATTGTTTACTTTGTCTTCATAGGTTGCTAGTTCATCCGCATCTGAGAGGAATTGGAGCACATATTCTTTCATCCACTCAGTAAAGCGCAATAAATTGCTGTCAAAAAAAGCGGAGAACTTAGTATATGTGCATTCCAACTTGCGTCTCCTTTCACACAAACAACCTAACTACAAGGACGGGGAGACGAAGTTGTGGGATATAGTGCCAGAGGATACTGACTTGGATGCTTGCAGTTCCCAACATATTGCATATGAGGATGAGGATATCCAACAGGGGCATGGGCACATTAGTAGTGCTAGTGATGGTGCCATTGGCACTTGTGATTCATCTAGTCTTCCTACTTCATCTAATGTCAATGTTGACATTGATATGGATGATCTAGAGAATCCATATGATGATTAAAACTTTGAAAGTGTTGTAATATTGAGCTTGAAGTTTGAACAATGAATATTTATCATGCATGTTTTAAATGACATTCAAGTTTATGGTGGTTTTGTTGTTTATATGATGTTATCAGTTATGTGATATTCTAAATTCTAATCCTAATTCATGCTTCTAGGCTGCATATATATATATATATATATTTTTTTTTTTTTACATATTTTGTAATTTGTACTAACGAACCCAAGACGAACCGAACCCACCCCCCAAAAAATTTTGCCGAACCGGCGAACCAAACCCCCCGAACCCGAACCGGCTACTTAGACTAGTATAAATGAATATATATAATAAATAAAATAAAGGGGAAATACAATATAAAAATGGGTAAGCAGCGATCAGGTTTGAATAAAAAGAAGAAATAAAAAAAAGAGACAGTGATTCCTAGCAATGCTACAGGCTGCATCAAAAATTAATGAAGGAAATAACTAAGGACAGCAATTAGTGAAAACAGTAATTACATCTTAAACAAAGGCAGCAGTGGATAGTACTCATAATAAGACAAAGAGAATGCTGAGTTGTGAATAAAAACAAAATAAGGGGAAGTGCAAGTCAGTCCTTGAAGAGGCAACGATTATAAACAGAAACTAATATCAAAAGAAAACAATCGTCCAAAATGCAAGGCAGCGATTAAGGAAGGTTGATGAAGAGGCATGACTCTCCATAAATAACAAAGTATGACTCTCTCTAAATGATTGCACCCCTTCTCAAAAGTCGGAGAAGATATAAATTCAGAACTTATAAAAGAAAGGAAGGCATCAATTTGGACAGGAAGAAATAATCACGAGGAATAGGAAAAGGATAAGGCATCTGAATATATTTGTGGGTATAACAGTAAGTAACTTAGTGATATAATTGAATTAGGACAAAGAAAGAAGGAGGCCGATCAGCTAGGCATAGTAATCAATCAGTATAAAATCATTTGTGATTGCAGAATTATAAATTAATATATATATTGTAGTAAGGTACTTACGTAAGAATATAATGTATTGTTTAATGATGATCCATGATTCATGCATATTCTATGATAGCATCTTCATAGTCCATATTGCTGATATGATTATTTGCAAACTTGAGTTTGATTAAATTACCATGTTTAGATTTTCACCATGATAGAAGAGGGGAGATTTGCAAAAGGAGTACAGCGAAGGGGCCTTCTCCTAGGTACGCCACCTCTATAATGGAGAACCTATGTGTTCTATAATGGAGGACCTATGTGTTCTATAATGGAGGACCAATGTGTCCTATAAGGGAGAACCAGTGTGTTCTATATGTTGATGTTTTGGGGTAGCTTCAGGAGGTATCACCACGAAAGAAGTCACATATAAGCCTGAAATCAGTCAGTCTAATAATAAACAGTTATCATTATTGCTGGGTCGGCTCAAGCAAAGAATGATGCCCTCATACTCTTGGATTTCTATAAATGGGAGAGAGACTCTCCTCATCGAGACACACATACATTCGCCCTTTTGTGATCAAGAAGGAGGTTCGCTACTCAAGCGGGAGGTTCATTATTCTGCACTAAGATTCACTACTATCCAGAAGTTCGCTACCAGAGGAGACTTAAGGAAGGGCACTACTTATCTTATGACTGTGCTGAGCTGTATTATTATACTCTGCCTTCTTGGCTTGATTCTCAAGTGCTATTTTGCACTATTGTATTTGGCCTATCATTAGTAAAGTATTGCTGGGTTTTTCTCCCTTGAGTAGAAGGGTTTTCCCAGGATAAAAATCTTGTGTTCATTGTTCTGTGTTTATTTTTTTCTACTACTGTTCATTTCTGATCTAAAACTTAACATGGTATCAAAGCCAGGTTTAAGAAAATCTGATCAGATTTGACTAAGCATAATTCTGGGTTGTGTGGAAGACATTTCTTAGGGCAGTTACTGGGAAAAGAAGATGGTGACCGGTGTTAAAGTAGAAGATAGACTTGATGGGTGTTATGGCTAAGCAAAATTTATGGCAAAATTTGTAGAGGATTTCCACGGCTATAATGTATATGTTGGATTATGCAAGCCAGCCGTACCAGCTGAGAGCAAACCCATGGGCATAAAGAGTTTCAATGTTTAGATTTAACCTCTCATTGAGGCATTTGGGTTTGAATCAATAGAAAGGTTTAATACAAACAGATATCAGGCATCGAAGGAACATTTGGTGAAGGGATTCGCAGCTATATTGGTGATGTTTAATGTTAAAGTTTAAACCCTCATACTTCCATGAATTGGACCTGCTGTTACATATCCGATTTGGATATATATCTTTGGAGGTGGAGTGGCATTTGAAAATATTGTTGCGCTATTAGATAAAATCATGGAGTTTAGAGGGCCACTACACCTATAGAGGCAGCGTCTATTATCCATTGAAGAAAATCGTGAAGGGATAGAAGGAATTGTGGCTACAGCGATTAGAGGATCGACTTCATCAATTCGTCTTCTATACCTTTGGCGACTATCCATAATTTGTATTGCTACCTTTGTTTGATATGTGGGACACTATATTAAGGAGTTGGCATTGTGATAAGGAGTAATCGAAGCCTTGGGTAGCAGCCGATCAGGTTTGTCATGTCAAAGACTTCAAATGGAACATATAACGATCTTAGCACCACACCAGTAAGCAATGGACCACCGTTACCGGAACAAGTCAAGAGGTCTCATAAAAATTGGACGAATTCCTAAGCGGGTTTTTAAGAGATGAGTTTCAAGTCCTAGTGGATCCCTTTGCGAAAGCAGGAATATTGCTCATTCATTCAAACGAATTTGTAGCTCATATCTTACTTACTGAAGGTGCTGCAACTCTTGTAAACCCTAAGTGCTGCAACTGCAAGCATTTTAAAGCATATTCAAGTCGTGTTTTATAAGGGACTGGGCAGATAAGAAGGCGTGTGAGTTTGGAAGCAGGTCACCGTGATTTCAATCGTGCGCACTAATACAAGCCCTAGGAAGTGACGTTTGTGGATTAGGAGGTTGGACACATCAATAGACATGAGGGATGACTTCTCAAGAACTGATAACAGCGGCTGCTGATATTTCCTGGGCGCTTCTAAGTCACAACAAACTCTTCCAGGTTCAGCCGATTTGTTTTCCAGATTCTGAGCAACCTGAAAATATCATTAGCTTTTGCTGCATCATATTGGGTTTGCTTTCCACCCAGTCATTAAAGGTCACAAATCATTGTAACTGTGGTGAAGCTTCAGTCTGAAGAGTAATGCAAACTTAATACTGCTGTACATTTCTGGGTTGATAGTCTAGGTATATAATCTGCCAGTTATCTCAAAAGGTCGTTGTAATAAGTCTTAAGCTAATTTGCTGCTGAAGTTACTTTTCTGAGTGCTCAGAACTATATTTCTACTCATTAAAATTGCTCAAAATGCATGAGTAATGGTTTGTTGTTCTATTCCTATGTGTGGTCAACATGGATTTGACATTGGTAGCACCACAAACCTATTCAAAATAGGGTGATCTAGGATGAGGTCGAGGAGGACTAAGTCTTAGAGTGAAGGACGGTGCTACTAGGAGTAGTGCCGAAAGTGTGGGATGGAGGTGTTCCACTAGGGCAAGCATAGCAGGCAACCTTGGACGAGGAGGTCAGGAGGTTGATGTGGGTGCTTGGAGCTGAGTTCAATTCGGAGTTAGTACTGCAGAAGGTGTGAAAAGGTGTTTGTGGTGGCACTTGGATGAGAGGACTGAGTAGCATGGAAGGTTTTGCAGGAATGTATCTAAAGGATGGATAAGCTCAGTGAAGGAAGCCGAGGCAGGGTTCTCGCAGTGGTGGAGAGAGTAGTTCTGAAGAATCTACTCAAATCAGGTCAAGTCAAGGTAGGGATCTTGCAAGGGGTTGTGAAGTCTGGGACTCTCAGCTAAGAGGTAGAGCCAGAGTTTGGAACATTGGGAGCATCAAGTATGACAGGGTCAGAAATGGTGCTGAGGAAAGCAATCCAACTCCAATATATTTGTACCGATGATCAAACGGCTGATATCCTCACCAAACCTCTTTCCAGGGTGAAGTTTGTGTACTTCTAAGACAAGCTTGGGGTGGTGAAGAATGTCGCCCTCACTAAGAGGGAGTCACAACATCATTAAGATATTCTCCCTATGTTAGGGGAATGGACAAAACGACGGACTGATCTATCATAACGTATATTTCTCTAAGACGGAGAAATATTTGGTGAAAGCCCTTGTAGCGTATATTTCTTTGAGACGAAAAAATATGAGGTGAAAGCCCTTGTAGCATATATTTCTCTGAGACGGAGAAATATGAGGTGAAAGCCCTTGTAGCTTATATTTCTCTCAGACGGAGAAATATGAAGTGAAAGCCCTTGAAGCATATATTTCTCTGAGGCAGAGAAATATAGGGTGAAAGCCCTTGTATAGAACACATCTCTGAGACTGAGTTGTGTTTCCCCCAATTGGGTGTAGCCATTGTGGACGTCATGTTGAGAAAGTCCATAACGAGACATGATACCCTTGAGTGAGACTCAAGGAAGACTTTCCTATGAATACCTCCCTAGCTAAGAGGGAGTGTTGATGTTTTGGGGTAGCTTCGGGAGGTATCACCCCGAAAGAATTCACATATAAGCCTGAAATCAAGTCGGTCTAATAATAAACAATTATAATTATTGTTGGGTTAGCTCAAGCAAAGAATGACGCCCTCATACTCTTCGATTTGTATAAATGGCAGAGAGACTCTCCTCATCGAGACACACATACATTCGCCCTTTTGTGATCAAGAAGGAGGTTCGCTACTCAAGCAGGAGGTTCATTATTCTGCACTAAGATTCACTACTATCCAAAAGTTCGCTACCAAAGGAGACTTAAGGAAGGGCACTACTTATCTTATGACTGTGCTGAGTTGTATTATTATAATCTGCCTTCTTGGCTTGATTCTCAAGTGCTATTTTGCACTATTGTATTTGGCATATCATTAGTAAAGTATTGCTGGGTTTTTCTCCCTTGAGTAGTGTTGATGATAGAGCAGCGTCGGGCCTCATCTTCCAGCCGATTATAAAATCATAAATTAAATATAGCCTCATCGGCTATTTAATTTATAGGTTCGATCTTGAGTGAAGAGGCGCTTCACTTAACAACATTTAATTATTGTTAATAATTACTCGAGGCCGACTTTGTTTATTCGCCACCTCTGGAGACATAGCGTTTCATATTAGAAGGCCGACATGATGTTTTGAAGGGACACGATCTCTCTCTCTCCCTTGTATATATATGTGTTGCTGATTGTTCATTCTATTCATTTTATATATACACATTCATCATTCATAGTTCAATATTAGAGAAGTGCGAATTTCACCAAAAGCAGATTGAAGTTTCTAAAGAAGGTTGAATTCGATATCAAGGAAGAGCTAGATAATAATCTGTTATTGCATCAAGTTTTGGTGCTGTTGTTTGGCCTTGTAATCGGCCTCATTGTAAAGATCATTGTTGATTTATATTCAATATATAAGTGATATATTGTTGCTGGGTTTTTCTCCCTCAAGTGGAGGGTTTTCCCAGGGTATATGCTATGTCTATTTGTTTGAATTTGAATTAAAATCTGCTTATTCACATCTGATCATAAAACTAACATGGTATCAGAGCGGATTTAAGCAAGATCGTGATCATATTTACATAAGCAGCGTTATCTTTCATTCTTGTTATCATCTTCTTGTGTCTATCTTATCGTCGAAAATGGTGAACAAGCTCAAGATTGAAGATAGACTTGAAGGTGCTTCCAACTTCACCTCTTGGAAGTTTAGAGTATTGCTTGCATTGGAAGAAAATGAGATTGCTGAGTTCGGGGAGAGCGAAGTTCCCGAACCTTCCAATGAAAATGAAAAGTCACAATGTAAGAAGAATGGCACTAAGGCGAAGAAGATTTTGGTTGATTTTGTGAAGGACCACCTTGTGCCGATTATCTCCAAGTTGAAGACAGCAAGAGAAATGTTCAAAACCTTGGAGGAAATGTATGAGATCAATAATACAAGCAGAGCTCTTGCATTGAGGCAACAGCTTCATCATGTTAAGATGGCAAAAGGAGATTTTGTCATCTCCTTCTTCATGAAGATCACCAAGTTGAGAGATCAGCTTTCCACCATTGGGCATATGGTTGATGCTAAGGATTTGGTTATGTTGGCGCTTAATGGTCTTCCTCAATCTTGGGAGCCATTTATCCAAGGCATCAGTGGGAGATCAAAACTACCTAAGTTTGATCGCTTGAGGGCAGATTGCATTCAAGAAGAATCAAGATTAGCAGCAAGAGGCAATGGGCAAAGTTCTACAAATGAAGACATTCATGTACTTGCCGCTCAATCTTCGAAGAAGAAAGGAAGGGAAGAAAGGCAACTTCAAGAGGAACAGAGACAAAAGATCAGATGGTGCTCCAGCATCTAAGAAGAAGGATCTCTCCCATATACAGTGCTTTAGATGTGACAAGTTTGGTCACTATGCAAAAGATTGTCCAACTAGACCTAAACAGCATGCTTCAGTTGCGGATGTGGGCAAGATCTCTCCTCAGAAGGATTCAAGGGGATTTCTATTCTATTTTTCCTTATCAAGCAATGTTCCAACGGATAGCAACACTTGGCTGATTGATAGTGGTGCCTCCCGTCACATTACTGGTTTTAGAGAACATCTTTTAGATTTGGTGGAGAGAGATACAAGGGTTCAAGTCATAATTGGAGATGATGCATGTTATTCCGTGAAAGGTGTTGGAACCTCCTCTCTTCACTTAGATTCTAGCATCTCTCTTCAGTTGAGTGATGTACTATTTGTACCAAGCATCAAGCGGAACCTTGTCTCAATTTCAGCTTTGAAGGACAAGGGATATCAAGTTGCATTCTCTGAAGGAAAAGTTCTTGCATGGCCGAAGAACTCTAGCATCAAGATTGCCTGAGTGATTGGTGTTCGGCAAGAGAGTCTCTATAGACTTTCCACTCGTCCACTATAGGCTTTGTTGCATGATTCTTCAAGTTCGTGTGAGCTTTGGCATAGAAGACATGCTCACCTTCACTTCAGAGCACTTCCAACCATGGAGAAGATGGTCACTGGCCTTCCTAAACTTAGCCAGGAGCACGAGGGCACTTGCAAAGGTTGTGCTTTGGGTAAGAATACTAAAGGTCCTTTTCATAGTAGTGAGAGTAGATCTAAATGCATTCTAGATCTTGTTCATTCTGATTTGTGTGGTTCAATGTTTGTTGCTTCTTTGAGTGGTTTCTTGTATTATATAATTTTCATTGATGACTACTCTAGAAAGACTTGGATTTATTTCTTAAAGACTAAAGAATCTGAGGAAGTACCTGAGAGATTTAAGGAATTTAAGCTCAAGTAGAGAACTTGTCTAGGAAGAGGATCAAAGTTCTGAGATCAAACAACGGAGGAGAATACATCTCTGGAAGCTTTCTTAACTTTTGTATTGAGGCAGGGATCAAGAGGGAGTTTTGTGTTCCTTACAATCCACAGCAAAACGGTGTTGCAAAAAGGAAGAATAGATCCATTGTAGAAGCAGCTAAAGCCATGATCCATGATCAAGATCTGCAAACCTTCCTTTGGGCTGAAGTATCTAGGACAGTTGTATATGTTCAGAATCGAAGCCCTCATCGCATTTTGGAGAACATGACTCCTGAAGAAGCTTTCACAGGGGTGAAGCCTGAAGTCAGTCATTTGAGAATCTTTGGTTGTCCTGTGTACATTCATGTGCCTAAAGATAAAAGGACAAAATTGGAACCATCTGGCAAGAAGGGAATATTTGTGGGCTACAGTGAGTCTTCAAAAGCCTACATAATTTACATTCCAGGTCAAAAACTGATAGAGATCAGCAGGGATGTTACATTTGAAGAGGATGTTGCATTCAAGAGATCTAAAGGCTCTCACATGGAGATAGATAACGAAGACCATGAGTCTTCTCAGGACATGGAAGTTGACCATACTCCTAATATTCAGAGGGAGTCTACTGAACCTAAAGAAGATGATGATCCAGTTGAGCCTTTGGAACCAACTGATGGGCCTAGAGACATTTTTATTGGTCAAAAGAGACCTCTTTGGGCTAGGCAAACAATGCAGGAGGCAGAAGAGTTTGCAGCCCCCAAAGGAACATTCAGAGAGAGCAAAAGACCACAGAAGTTTCCGAGCTATGTTGCATTGATGAGTCAAATTATTGAATCTGAGCCTTCCAGTGTTGAGGAAGCTACAAGTCAGCAAGTATGGAGAGATGTTATGGCTGAAGAATATCAATCTATCTTCAAGAACGATGTTTGGGATATAGTACCTAGACCAGAAGAAAAATTTGTTGTATCTTCTAAGTGGTTGTTCAAGATCAAGCATGCAGCTGATGGAAGCATTGAGAAGTACAAGGCTGGATTTGTGGCTAGAGGATTCTCTCAGAAAGAGGGAACAGACTATGAGGAAACATTTGCTCCAGTTGCTCATTATACATCCATCAGGACTATCATTGCTATTGCAGCAGCTAAAGGATGGAAATTACATCAAATGGACGTGAAGACAGCATTTCTAAATGGTGTAATTGAAGAAGAGGTATACATTGAGCACGCTGATGGCTTTGAGGTTCATGGGAAGGAGTCTCATGTTTGCAGATTGAAGAAGGCTTTGTATGGCCTTAAGCAGGCTCCTCGCGCTTGGTATGAGAGAATTGATAGATACCCGATAAGCTTGGGCTTCTCCAAGAACGATGTTGATTCAAACCTGTACTTCAAGGTAATTAATGGCGAAGCGTTAATCTTGGTTCTCTATGTTGATGACTTATTTCTTACTGGAGAAGATCACCTCATTATCAAATGCAAGAAGGAGTTAGCTTCTGAATTTGAAATGAAGAATCTTGGATACATGCATTACTTCCTTGGTTCAGAAGTATGGCAGAGGCCTAATGAGATCATTTTGAGTCAAGGGAAGTACACAATAGACATCCTGAAGAGATTTGGTACGTTGGATTGCAAATCCATGTCTACGCTGATGGAGACCAATTTGCAGAAGTTAAAAGAGGCTACAGCTAGTTCAGATCTAGTGGATCCTACTATGTACAGGCAGTTGATTGGATCATTGATGTATCTAGTCAATACTAGACCAGATATTTGCTATGCAGTGAGTGCACTTAGTCAGTTCATGTATGAACCAAGGCAAATACATCTAGTTGCAGCGAAGCATATCCTGAGATACTTGCGTGGCACAATTGGGTATGGCTTGAGATATTCTTCCGATGTGGACTTAAAGCTGCATGGTTATTCTAATTCTAATTGGGCAGGTTGTGTTGCTGATTGGAAGAGCACCTCTGGTTGTTGCTTTAGCTTGGGATCTGCAATGATTTCCTGGTGTAGCAGAGAGCAATCTTCAGTGGCACTAAGCACTGTAGATGCCAAGTACATTGCAGCATATGTGGCAGCTTGAGAAGCAGTGCGGCTTCGGAAGCTCCTTGCAGGATTGTTTGGACAATCATTGGAGCCGACTGTCATTCATTGTGATAATCAAAGTTGTGTGAAGCTTTTTGTCAATCCAGTGTTTCATGACAGAACTAAACATATTGAGATCAAATACCACTATATCAGAGATATGGTATTGAGGAAAGCTATCCAGTTGAAGTACATTAGCACTGATGAGTAGACGGTCGACATTCTCACCAAGCCTCTCTCCAAAGTAAAGTTTGTGTACTTTCCAGACAAGCTTGGAATTGTGGAGAATGAAGCCCTAGCTGAGAGGGAGACTCAGCTTCAGTGATCTTCTGTGATTTGCTTTAATGCATTTTTCTCTGTGAAAGAAATTTGAGGTGAAAGCCCTTGTTTAATGCATCTTTCTCTATGAGAGAAATTTGAGGTGTAAGCCCTTGTTCAATGCATCTTTCTCTGTGAGAGAAATTTGAGGTGAAAGCCCTTGTTTCCACCCTATGGGAGTAGCCATGGTGGATGTCATGTTGAGTGACTCCATGACAACATCACGTTGAGAGAGTCTGTGATGATTTTCTTGTACTTGTGTTTATTCACCCTCTGGGAGTAGCCATGGTGGACGTCATGATGAGATGACGACATAACGTTGAGTGATTTTGTGATGGGCACTTGTGCACATATACTTTGCCATACATGGGAGTAGCCATGATGGTTGATATCACGTTGAGTGACTCCGTGATGAGCTCTTTCCACATTTGGGTGTAGCCATTGTGGATGTCATGTTGAGAGATTCCATGACATTGGATAGCTGGAAGTATTCCTCCCTAGCTGAGAGGGAGTGTTGATGATAGAGCAGCGTCGGGCCTCATCTTCCAACCGATTATAAAATCATAAATTAAATATAGCCTCATCGGCTATTTAATTTATAGGTTCGATCTTGAGTGAAGAGGCACTTCACTTAACAACATTTAATTATTGTTAATAATTACTTGAGGCCGACTTTGTTTATTCGCCACCTTTGGAGACATAGTGTTTCATATTAGAAGGCTGACATGATGTTTTGAAGGGACGCGATCTCTCTCTCTCTCCATTGTATATATATGTGTTGCTGATTGTTCATTCTATTCATTTTATATATACACATTCATCATTCATAGTTCGATATTAGAGAAGTGTGAATTTCACCAAGAGCAGATTGAAGTTTCTCAAGAAGGTTGAATTCGATATCAAGGAAGAGCTAGATAATAATCTGTTATTGCATCAAGTTTTTGTGCTGTTGTTTGGCCTTGTAATCGGCCTCATTGTAAAGATCATTGTTGATTTATATTCAATATATAAGTGATATATTGTTACTGGGTTTTTCTCCCTCAAGTGGAGGGTTTTCCCAGGTATATGCTATGTCTATTTGTTTGAATTTGAATTAAAATCTGCTTATTCACATCTGATCATAAAACTAACAAGTAGAAGGGTTTTCCCAGGATAAAAATATTGGGTTCACTGTTCTGTGTTTATTTTTTTCTGCTACTGTTCATTTCTGATTTAAAACTTAACACTATAATGGGGTACCAAGTAGTCCCAAGGAGGCCAAAGGGGTACTTGCCTTTGTCTCAAAGGGTATTGCCTTTGGTCCTAGGAGAGTAGAGCCACCAGGACACCCTTTGTAACCTCACTCCCCTATCATAGTGTAGCGACAATGGGACATGAAGGGATGAGTCAGGGCTGCAATAGGGAGAACTGCTAAGAGGGCACCCTATTAAGGAAGAACTGTAAAAGGGCACTCTGTGATAGGGAGAACTGCTAGAAGGGCACCCTATTGTGCAGCCTCCCAACTATCCCCGAGTGAATCAATTGTTGAAGAAAATGAAGAGGGTCTTCAATCATAAGGGGAGAATACTTGGGGCACCTCACGATGTCCTCCTCATTATGGTTGGGCCCACATAGTCCTTGGGACTTGTTATATTGTTATATATAATCTTTCTTAGACTTAGAATTAAATGTATTTCATATCATATTCATTTAACATGGTTGCAATTTTTCATGATCAGACTTACATCATTTCAATTTTGAGTAAGGAATTATATCTTTAACTATAATCTGCAATTGGTTTCATTTGGAATTGTGATTTCAAGGCAAAATATAAGGTGATCCCAAAAGGGGACATTACATATTTGGTTTGGCGTTATCATATATCCTGTGGTCACGTAGTATTTCCTCAGCGCTACATTTTCTTTAAGAAATTGGGCATTTATAAGGAAAGCATACTTTGATAGAAAGGAACGAAATTTATTAAGTCAAACTGTTGCATATTAGAATGATGTGGAGTTAAGAACTTTTATGGGGAATAATAGCTTGTGTACCGCCACTATATTCTTAACTGTTATTATCGCCACCCAGTGAATATGGAGTCAGGTTACTATCTACACCAATAGGCCGCTGAAATGATTCATATAAGCCAGCATCTAATTGTCATTAATATATTGTGATTAAAGCTAGACCTGCTTATTGTCCTTGGATGGTCGCAAATAGACTATAGTCGCCAGCGCTTGGTTATTGGTGAAGCTGGGCAAAGAATGGAATAAAAATAATCATTATTTGAAAGTTAACTTAATCCACCACTCATGGACTGATTATGGAATCGGGTAAGTTAAAGGAAAATGGTTGCATCAGAAGCATAGCAATTCCTTCAGCCACCTTGGTTAGAGTCCGCAGAATTAATCAAAGTCAGCAGATTCTAGAAGGAAGCCACACCACAGGGTGATATCAGTTTGTGAAAACAGAAAAGGAGCCACAGCAAGGAGGGAATGTATCTTCATCAGTCTGTATATTCATTACAGGTCAGCACTAGAATTGATTGCAAGTTTAACTGTAATCTATTTTTATAATCTGAAGGAGAATCAAAAGTAACCACATGCTTGTAAGTGAGTTAGGATATTTACAAACTGAATAGTTATTTTCTGAAATACTTTACAAATCTGCCAAATGTTATTTGAAGAAGAAAATAAAGTGGGCAACATATTATATTCAAAGGATTGAAAATAGTTTGACAAAAAGCCTGCATTGTCAAACTTGTAAAAAAAATTGCAAAACTTTATAGATTCTTGGTCTAGAATCTTACACAAAGTCTCTTAAGCATCTTTCATGGTTTTGCCAACTTGTGCACTTGGAAGTGTCTAAATCTCAACACAATGTCTGTCACCAACCAAAGTCTCTTAAGCATCTTTCATGGTTTTGCCCATGTGCTCAATCTGCTTGACACTAAATATGTTCAAGCCCACTATGCCCAGCAAGTAAACTTGGCCTGTGTTGCTTTTAGAAGGTAAATACTTAGCTACCTGCACTCAAATTCAGCATTTCTCACTTCAAAATTGTATCTTGGTTATGGAAAGATAGAAATGAAGCTAAATTTGCACAAAAGAAGATATCAAGTCATTTTGCTTCTATCTCACACGCTTTTGTGATTTCTAATGTCATGTTATAAATACAACTTTGGGCTGAAAACATGGCCATAGAGGTTAAGCACCTCTAAACCCTGATTGGCCAATGCAGCAATGTCCTTTGCCCTATTTGTTGGGTACCTGTCGAATCATGACCTCTTGGGAATTTGACTGAGATACTATCACATGCACTGCCTATCACAGAGCTATGCATTTTACTCATCAACCATACATAGCCCTTGTGTGCCATGTGGCAATAGTGGTGGGCATTTTGGCTTTACTTTGCCTATTTTCATCCATAATGGACTTGAAAATAATTTACTTCACCAAGCAGCGACAACTCAATTGGAAAACAAAGCTAAAATAAAGAACTATTTTGTCGATGACAAAACAGCTAGTTAGAAGAAGGTGGTTGCATTATTGCCAAGACACTTTCAAATGTGTCAAAGCAATTTAACATAGAACAATAGCAGTTTCGTTTGTGACATGGCAATTTCATTAGTGGCATGGCAATTTCATTAGTGGCATGGCAGTTTTTTTAACTAATAATTGTGACAGTTTTGTCCATTTCAAACGTTGAGGCAGGACAACAGCAGAAAAGACTTTTTATGTCCTTTAACACTTAGAAGTTCTTCATTGCTTCAAAGGATAGTTCCAAAGTATGATAACTGAAAGAAACATTAGCACACAAGTAAGAGAGTGTGCAAGAGTAAAGGTTTGCAGTTTAGTTGGCTGTATGAGCAGAACTAGTTTGATGTAGAGACTCAGAGTGAACGTATCAGCAGGAAGATTATTGTATATGCTCTCTCAAGAGTTCTTTGTAACTATTTTTTATCAAAGGAAGGATAAAAAATTCAACAATTGCCACTTCTGGCTGGTTTTACCACACTAGGGTTTCCAGAGAAAAATATTTAGCAACTTATGAACACCAATTCCAACGCTTCATGCATTCTTAACTACCAACTTGAAGTTTAATTCAAGTAGGATAGTCCTGGCATCTGTAAATACCCAGCAAGTAGAGAAACCTGAGAGATTATGATGACATTTTCTCCGCTTACTCTCAGAAGTTAGATATATAAGTTAATGATAATCAAAAGGATGAAGCGAGGCAACTGAAATGGGAACTCTTGTCTACTGATGTAGATCCATCCATATGGGAAGACAAAGTTGGAAAAGTAAACCAGATAGCCCTCCACCTCGTCCTGCTAGTTTCGTGGCTCTGAAGGAAAGATTTATGTTTCACTGTTGTTTGTGCATTGCTTTTAATGTCTGTCTCTTGGGGAATTACAATTTATTGTAATGTTTAAGATATTTCGACTTTTATTGGTCTCAGACGTTCCACTTTCCTAAGGAAGTGTACCAATTACCCTCAGATGCTTGAGTTGCATACCATTCCATCCACTTTTTCGCATGAACACTTTTTACTTTGTTTACTATATGCAGATTTATTTATTTTAAATAATAATAATAAGATTGTTCCAAACAAAGTACCATATCCCCAAGTTGATGATTCTGCTGTGCATAACATTAAGTTAGAGTCGAGAATTGGATTGCTGAAAAACAGAGATATAAAAGAAAAGAACCTCTAAATCATCAAGCTCAAGTGCAGTTACACGACCAGCGAAATCTGCAAACCAAGGATTGTGTACTCCATCAAAACCCCATTCATACGTGATTTCTTGTCCTTCATACTTTTCATAAAACCGCCCGTCCGTGCACCATGACAGGCTCCATTCTCCTTCCATCCCAAAAAGGTACTGTTTTCCTGCAACAACAAAGCAACGCATAGTTAGATAGTTTTAATTTTTCACTTGGAGAAATTCAACAGCAAATTTATGTATTAATCTATCTTTGGCCTCGTGAACGTTTAAATATCATCTTCTATTCTATCTATGTACTCATAATATTTTCTGAAAAGGGAGAACTCACCAGATACCGTAAAATGCTGGTTTACATTGGAGCGGGAAACTCCCGTAGCAAAAGATACCTTGTTGAGGCATTCCTCTACTAAGACTCTCTCACTATCACTTCCTCTAACAACATTTCCAGCTGTAGCTCTAGGTGGAGATTGCTTGCAATGTACCATTATTCGTAATTTAGCAGACCTGGAGGGGGTGGTGCATGCCTTGCTATTAAGGCGGGAAGAGAAGCCTCTGCTTATTCCTACTCCTCTCCCTCTTCCTCTTCCTTCTGAGACAAATCCCCTCCAATGCCATGGACTCACACTGCACGTACCCATATCCGCCACAACCACCAGACGGAACTTCGCTATTGTGAGCGAAGGGTTATTGATACCGTATTATCACATCTAAATTGTTATTGAATTGCTAAGTACTGATGTATCAATTTTAATCAAAATCTATGTAAATGTAATTTTGGATGACAGGGAAAATCGCGCACCCGTGCCCTTTTGGTGGGGTCCACAATTTTATTTTTTATTTTTTTCTTCATCATTCATTTTTAAATATTGATTCTATTTTTAAATTTTGTATTCACCATTTTGTTAATATTCATGAATGTAATCTTCTTGAACTTTTAAATTTATAAATTGAATTTGAATTTTGTTAAATTTTATCGCATGTGAGTTGGTATTTTATGTTAGTGTATTGGAGGATATATTTTTATTGGTTATCATTATCAAGAAGGAAATTTGGATCAAGAAGTATTTATGATACTTTCATAGAAAGCATAACTAAAAAAATTAACATTGCATCATTTTAATCAGATTACATATTTTCTTCTTGTCTTCTTTAGTCATATTGCATACTTTTTTATTATCTTTGATATATGTTCAACATTATTAAATTAGTCTATGTAAAGGCTTAACCAAAGGAGAACAAATTGTTGTCTAACAAATTTTCAAACAATGTCTCTTAACATCACCTTGTTTTTAACATGGGTATAGTAAGTCGAGGTGATAGCAACAGTTATCAATTTTAAATGAAATAATTTCTACTAGTCAAGTTCATTTCTATGCACCAGTTTCACTTTTACATGTCAACTTCCATAGGCATAGATCCTAACAAGATAGAGATATAGTTCAAATTTTAAAACATTCATTAATATGACCATATTTTTCTACACATTAATAAGTCTATTCCTCACATCTTTAATGATCTATTTATAATGTCCATAATTCAATATAGACAAAATATTAAAAAATATTTTTTCCCACACAAAAGTGCTACAAAATTACATTACATCATAAATGTACATGTATTGTTGTCATTCATAATGCCACATAATGCCAATTATGCATGAAGAGTAGATTTTAGTGGTGCACCAAGATAGGAAGAACAAGAGGAAAGTCAATAAGATTCAAGCATAGTGCATGGGGGAGAGGACCAAATAGTTGAGCATGTTCCAATAGTTTTGATAGCACTTGTTGATTTAATACTTAATATTATTAATAATATAGTACCAATAGTTGTAACTTTAAAGTTGTTAGCATTGATCATGAGTAGTCATAATTGAATGAAAGGTATTCCTTAGATCTAAAAAGCAACAAATCATGTGATGTCACATTAGCACATTAATAAAACACAACTTAGTGGACAACTACTAGTCTAACTTTTTTGGGACCTTTTTAAACATCTCAATAAAAAGCATGTTGATGTGGCACTAAAACCTTAGTTATAAGAAGGGGACTTGCCAAGTAAGTTGTAAAAAACTGGGAGTGATTTGAAATTGTCACATAGAATTTTGAGAGGTGCGATGATAGAGTGTTAAACTACTAGGTCCTCTCCCATATATGAATTCTTTAGATATTTTTAATTCAACTAAATATAAGGTCAATAAGACAAGTAACTGAAATTATATAATTGACATCAAATCCATGTATAGTTGAGAGGAGAAAGCGATACATTAACACATAAATTAGGGTTAAAATATTAGATTCCAATCCATGTCGTTTCTATTTATAGAATCCACCTTAATTTCCACATAAGTTAAAAACTTATAAACTCTAAATATTAATTAAATCGAGAGGCATTCTACATTGGGAGCATGTTATGCGTGTACATAAAAGCTCTTTGGGATTTGCAGATGGATTGCTCGCCCTTCGCTGGGAGCCAACATAAATCTCGATTCCTTTTGTCTCACTGTCATGGCCGTCGGGTTTCATCTCAACATTCATTTTATGGAATTCTAGATTGGATTACTTGCAGCGCAGGTGTCTTGCTTGGCACTGATGCTCTACCATTTGTTTCGCACAAACTGGACTATGCAAGCCGCATGGGCAATTCAACTCACCAGCACACACAACCCCACTAAATCCCAAGAGGCAAAGATTTCAAATGATTTAATGATGGATACGAAGCCTCACATCGAAGCGACGTAACAACTACCAACCAGGTAAAGAATTATGTACATTATGTGTCTATGGCTCTGCCCATTTTGAGAACACCCCACTGAAATTTGGAGAAACTTTGAGTAGAGGGATTTCTATAGTGGCAGCATTTCGAATCAGGTATGTAGTCGAGCACTCCGTCTGTGTTCTACATTTTATTTCCTTTTTTTGCATTCTATTTAACAATTCATTGTAGCCTTAATTAAACAAATCATGGGGGCATTCTGTCAAACAGTTAAGTTGCCTTGTTTATGCTTCCACCTTTTCCATACATGTTTGGAAGGGTTATTACAGCAACATCCAACAAAACTCCTCTATCGTTTATCCTTCAATGGATGTTCATACCCTGTTCCAAATCTCCCATTTTAGCACTGGCAGGGAGGATGTTGGCAGAGGTTTGGAGACTAGATTTACAATTTTGTGCTGTCTCTTCTGCTTACCATCCTGATGATGGATCATAGAGTATGATCCGAAACGTTGATGTAAAAAATTTGCAGAGAGTTTTTTCCAGAAGTCTGCATACTAACTATCATGGACTGTGGAAACAAAATGTTATTAGATTTACAATTGCCAATTGTATAATGGGAATGCTAACTGTGACTTTTGAATATTAAATTGTATATAACCATTCAATCTTAGGGTTTGTTTCCTGAGTTTCACGTTTAATTTATCCAATTGTTATGAAATATTTAGTTGAATTAATTTTATTTCAGAGAATTTTCTCCTAAAGGAGCTCAACTTTCATTTGTATATTTAACTTGAAGCACAATAAAATTCATCATTATTTCTCACTTGTCACATTTTTTATGAAAGACATTATTATCAATCAATCTAACTATAGGAGAATTGAAGCATACGTTCATAATTTTTATTTCATTGTCTTTTTGTACTACCTCATTCATATATTTATCACGAATAAGTAGTTTGACTAACATGTTTTTTTATTGCGCATCTTCATGCACAATGTTATGATTTTTCCCTTTGTGAATCTCTTCTAAAATCTAAGAACTGAAATGCCTATTATTTAGATTAGCGTGATTATGATCTCTTTGATTTGATCACACCTTTGTTCATAACACACAATGTTATGATTTATGATTTAAAACATTTGTGAAGATGTAGATAACGGGATGTAAAGTTGGATGATTGTTTCCAACTCACAAAATAAATTTGTGTTGTATAGACAGGTCAACTATTTTGGTGTTTAATTTGAAAGGTCTATTTTAATTTAATGATTTAATTGTTTTTGTATTGTGTTCACATTAATGTACCTATGTCTATTCATCAATTTCCCATTTGAAGATTTGAACCCAAAAGGCGATTGCTATATTTGATGAATATAATAAATGCATTAGAGTATGTCATTTAATCGAGTAAATACATTAGAGTATGTTATTTAATCCAATAAATGCATTAAATAAAGTAGTTTATTGCACTAGTGAAATTTATTAACTATTTGAAAATAGAATTAGTGAAATCATGTAAAGCTCAAAACAAGAGTTGTTTACAAGAAGATTATAACATGTAAAACTTTCAAGTGACTAAAAGTATGCAAATCATTTTTGCAATTAAGGATCACTTCCAAGGTCAAAGGTAGTTTTGGAGAATAAAAGTTAAAATACACAATATAAAATTGACCTTACAATGTTTCTTTTGAAGAAAGGATAAAGGATTTCTAAAACTAAAGGATTTATGAAGTTGAAATGCAGGGCATTTAACATAAACAAATATTGTTAAATACATAGTTTTATCATTTTACTAAAAAGAGTGTTTATTTGTAGTAGCGCATGTAGTTTTCAAACTACCTTAATCAACAATTAGAACAATAAATATAAATTATATTATATATTATAAATTATAAATATATACATTATAACTTATAAATTATAAATAAAATAAATAAATATTAATTATAAATACTAAATTAAATCAGTTATAAGTTATTAAATTTATAGTATATTAAATAATATTAGATAAAATATTAAATATTAAATAATAATAAAAAAAATTTAAATAACACTCATTTTTTTTTATGGAACAAGAAGCTAATTCCTAAAGTGAATGTCTTCTTCTAGCTGCTTATGCAAGGTAAAGTTTTAACGCAGGACAATCTCTGTAAAATGGGGTTTGTGATTCCTAATAGATATGCTCTTTGTGAAGTTGATGGTGAGAATGCTTATCGTATCTTTCTTGGGTGTGATTTTTCTTCTTCTCTTTGGAGTAAATTTCTTGGTATCTGGAATCTTGGTTGGGTCTTTCTGGACTCTCTTGATAAATTTATTGATCAATGGAAATTCCCTTCCTCCCCTGTCCTTCAATCGCTATGGGATCTTATGGCCCTGCATATTGCTTGGAGGTTAAGGAAAGAATGAAATAATAGAATTTTTCGTGATTCTAAGCTTGAAGTTGGCAATCTTTTCATCAAGATTCGGCGGGCGATTCTAGAGAATTTCACTCTTATAAATTTTGATTCTTCTCGGTGTGCCCCTACTACCTGCCTAACTGGTTATGACCTCCTGGTGACTTCTAACTAGAAGGTAACTTCAATTCCTTCTTTGAATCCTAAATCCAGTTTAAATGCTAGATTGAGCACTAAGTGGCAACCACCTCCTTCTGGGTGGGTTAAAGTTAATTTTTACGAGGCAATGAAGGGCAACCTTGGGCCTTCAGGATGTGGGGGAGTGCTAAGGAATGATGATGGAAGACTCATAGGTGTAGTGGCACTCTCGTTGGGAAATGGAACAAATCATTGTGCAGAGGTGGAGGTTGCGTTCAAAAGTGTTAAATATGTTGTTAGCAAAGGTTACTCCAAATTATGGGTTGAAGGTGATTCCCTAAACATTATTAACTATCTGTGTGGCACTCATCCTCCGAGTTGGAATGTGGAGCAGCTTATTAAAGATACTATAATCATGCTACGATCTTGTGAGGAGATTCGCGTCTCTCATGTCTATCGAGAAAGAAACTCGTTGGCAATTTTTTTTGCCAACGAGGTTGTTAGTTTAAATGAGTTTCGTGCGTGGGAGGAGGGGCCGATCCTTCCCAGGAAATCTAGGAGCTTATTGAGAAATGATGGAACGGGTTGGATGATGCGACATTTATTTTCCAATACCTTCTTTTCTCTCACACACTTTGTGGGTTTCCTTTTGTTCTCTGGCATTCAGTTGAGAAATTTTCGCAAGGGCTTTCTTGTTCTGGTGTTGGATGAAATGGGTGGTGACAAAAGCAGAATCGAGTTGCATTCCTATGCAGGCCTCAGGAAGAATAAGAAGCTATGGAATATATTGCGTCATGGTAATTTCACTCCTTTTTTAGAAAGGCTGCATGGGCATGACCCTAACACCTCGTCGCAGTTTGTGTCTTTCTCGCATAATCGCAGGCTCAAGATAAAAGGCCTAGAAGTGGAGGTGAATGAGGAGCTGGTAGCTACAATTACTGGGATGCCAACGGTTGGTCGTGAGTTTTAAAAGGACAAGAAGAGTAACGAGGAAGCAATGGCCCAATTCTTCAAAGATGACGAGTAGAAGAAATTGATCAAAATGGAAATTTGGGGTTATGAGCGAAAATCTCTTAAGAAGATTTGGGCAAAAGTTGTTGAAGTGCTTATGCACTATGTGACTCTGGAGAGGAGGTTTACTACTATTCTCGGCCACCACTTCACACTTCTAAACCATTTCAGGCATGGTTTGTTCATTTCTTTCCCATTCTTTATGTTATCGTCCATCTAGAGGTTTTTGTTTACGCTCATTTGAAGAATAGGAGGGCTCTCGTCCTCCATGAAGGTATCATTCTCTTAATAATGGAGCATGTTAAGACTCTTCTTTCTAACCCTGCCATTAAGGGTAAGGAGAAGACTTTGAGTGATATTTATAGGTCGTCGAGCTCAAATTTTAGTATGGATGATGAAGAGGAATGGAACGAAGAGGAAGAGGATGTGTCCCCGGCCCCTGCGACTACTTCGAAGAAGAAGAGGAAGTTGGGTAGTGCTAAGAGTAATAGGGTAGCCAAATTCCTTGTTCTTTCTGACAACGAGGACACGGAAGTGGGCTCGGATGGTTCCCCTCCCAGGATCGAGGAGTTGGCTATTGTCCAAGGTGTTGTAGGTGGTGGTATTGAGGTGGGGTCATAGGATAAAGTTCTAGGTATGTAGGACAAGGACAAGCTGAGGAGGTCATCTAAGCGCATTGCCAACCTGAAGAATAAGGCCTCAAAAGTATCGGCAAAGGACCCCAATGTGTCTTGTGAAGGCAAGGGTTCTGGTGAATAGGTGGTGGTTATTGAGGACTCCCCAATTCAAGACTCACCCAATGTGGAGCTCAATGAGGAGAATAAGGGTCTAGATGAGGAGGATTCTGATAAGAAGAAAGCTAAACCAGAGACTTTAAAGGTAAATCCCCTCTCTGAGTACTTATCTTACCTCGATGATGATTCTACCTCTATGTTTGAATTGTTGGATATGACTAGGGTTGGGGCCACTGGAGCTTTTAAGTTAGCTAAGTGGACTCTTCAGGATTTTAATAAGATTAACATTGAAGTTAGAGGTTTGAAAGAGAATCTGAAGAATGTTCTAAAAGGTTCACTGTCGAACATTCTGATTGACAGAATAGTGGACCTTGAGGGTTCTTTCCATGATTTCTAATCTCTATGTGAAGATAGGTTGGCTGGTTTGGAAGCCAAGGTTTTGGGAACGAATGTCGATATAAAGAAGCTTCTTAAGGCGTGCCACATTTCTGTGAAGAATAGTGTGAACACTTTGGAAGTCCTTTTCAAAAATATAAGTGAGCTCAAGGAGGACCAAGTTTACTTTTCTGAGTTAATGGAGAAAGAGCACTCGGTTAAAGGCAAAGGAAAAAAAGGTGCAAAAGATGATGACAAAGGCCTTGTTGTTAGAGGGTTGGCTGAATGGAAAAAGTCCTTTGATGCTGAGAAGTAGTTGTTGGACATGATCGAAAAGCACAGAAGCCAGGAGCTTGAGGTGGCAAACACCTTGAGCAGTTTGAATGTGTTTAGTCTTCTTCTTAGTTGTATGTTTCCTATTGGGTTTCAGTTTTTTTCCTGTTGTTTTGATGTTGTTGGGTGTTGTTGTTAGCTTATTGTCTTATCTATCGTTCAACACTCTTTTTTGTCTTGTTTTTTGGCTTTTGGTATGCTACTGGTGTCGTTTTGAAGTACTTTTTATCAACATTTAGTATATTTTGTTGTAAAGGGTTTCAAGTCTCTTCAAAACCTGTTTTTCTCATATAATGAAAACACTCATATTCTTTAGTAATTTTTTAAACACATTCATTATCTTTAATTTCATAGTCATTGATTTTAACTCTAACCCTAACAATTATTGATCAATTTTTGCATGTGTGATGGAGCCACAAGTAGCTACACCATTAGA
This sequence comes from Sequoia sempervirens, assembly GCA_007258455.2. Classification (NCBI taxonomy): domain Eukaryota; kingdom Viridiplantae; phylum Streptophyta; class Pinopsida; order Cupressales; family Cupressaceae; genus Sequoia; species Sequoia sempervirens. Next base: position 78,901,674 of record VDFB02047230.1, on the reverse strand, counting down.
CTAGATTAGTTTTTTCTATGGTTATTTTTTGCCATTTAATCTGAAATGTGAAAACAAACGCATAAATTAGTAATTAGTAATTATAAATTATATATTATATATTATATATTATAAATATTGAAATAAATAAATTATAAGTTATTAAATTTATAGTATATTAAATAATATTATAGAAAATCTTAAATATTAAATAATGATAAAAAAAATATTTAAATAGTACCCATATTTTTTAGTAGTTCCTTAAACAACTTCATTATCTTCAATTTCATAATTATTAATTTTAACTCTAACCCTAACACTAATGAGAATTCTAACCCTAACCCTGATTTTAACCTTAACCATAACCATATTTCTAACCCTAACCTTAATCCCACAACTAGCACTAATACTAATTGTAACTCTAACCCTAACCCTTATTCAAACAATTAAACTATAACCCTTATTGAACCCTAATTAGGGTTAGGGTAAGGTTAGAGTTGGGGTTGAATTAGGGTTAGGGTTCAATTACAACTAGGGTTAGGGTTAGGGTTCATTTAGAGTCAAATTATGGATATTTATATGAAATTATAATGATTTATCTACATATTACTTTTGAGAATTTCTTTTTATCAAATAAATCTCATTTTAATTAACGTAAATTAATAAAATTTAACTTATAATGAGAATTCAATTAATGTCTTACATGTTAGGGTTAGGGCTAGGGATAGGGTTCAATTAGGGTTAAAAATAGGGTCAAGGTAGGGTTAGGCTTAAGGCTAGAGATTAGGTTCAATTATTGTTAGGGTTAGGGTTAGGGTTAGGGTTAGTGCTCCAAGATAAAGCTTTGGGTTACAATTAGGCTTTGGGTTATGGTTTAATTAGGGTTAGGATTACTATTTAGTTAGAAATACATTTCAATTAGGGTTAAGGATAGGATTATCATTCAATTAGGTTAAGAATTAGTTTTATGGTTAGTATTAGTGTTACACCCTGTTGTTTTTCTACCAAATACTTTTACCTTTATAAGTAAATATAGATTTAATGCAAGATTAGGTCATGATAATATTTGATAGGTTGATTGAAATGAATGAATATGCAATATGATGAAACTAATTTTAAATGCTTTAATGATGCTTAACCTATATTGTGAATATAATTTATATATTATCAGCTAACTACAGACATGTTGTTCTAAGTTGGATGTAGGAAAGTTTGAACCCTCCAATGGGTGGAGGAGAGCATCACCCAAGAGAAGAGACTAGTATTGGAACGATTGGTATTTCTATCTTAGTAGACGCGCACACTCACTTGCATAGGTTAGTGGAACCTTTTTGATTCAGTATGAGATTCGTACTAGTAAGTGCTAAACCTAAGTTGATAGGCTTTTTTGTCGTTAGGGAAAATTATGTTTTGGTCGTCTTTGATCCTCGACCATTTAATCAAAATGAATAAAAATGTTGAAACTCTTGTAAATAGCATATATTACATGTTATGTATATTTTAATATATGTGTGTGTGTATAATGGAGCATATATATGTATGTATGTAGGTATGAATATATGTAGATAATAATATCTATGCATACATACGTAATATATATGTAGGTGATTAATTGGGATATATATATATATATTAATATTTATTATTATATTTAAATGATTGTCATATACATATATATTAATATATATTATAAGATATATTTTAATATATATTATTAAAGTTAATATATATTTGGCAACCATATTCGATGGCAGTTATGCCACCTGAAGGTAATGAAATGGTGTTTGATTTGTTATTGACTTTCCAACATGCCAATTAAGAGATTTTTTTCTATAACAACAAACTACCAACAACTCCATTTGGTTGTGCCAGCTAGCTGTGGGAGTAGAGAGGAGGAAATCAAATGGTCTTTGATGCCTTTTCCAATTGAATTTGCATTATTTTAGAACTGTAATCTCTATGCATGTTTAGTAGCGTTGTTGATTGATTCTAAGAGCCATTCGTGGCATTATAAAAAGGTTGAGTTGACTAGCTTCATCCACATGCCTAGCAAATTTTTGAATGGTGGTAGTGTTAGAATTTGTTGAGCTTCCTTTATGCAACGAATTGTTATTCATTTTCAATATAAATAGAGGGTAGTTTCTCATCATTTGGTTGTTCATTCATTTGATAATCTAGAGTATAGTGCATATGTGAGTTTGTGAGGAGAGTAAAGTTTGAGTAAAGAGCATTTGAAATTATGTTTATCAAGTAGTCAAAGAGTGAGGATAGTTTAGTAGTTTCAGTTATAGATTGTTTGGTAGCTATAGTTTAATAGTTTAGAAGCAAGGGGGAGGTGCAAGAGCAGAGCTAAGAGCTAGAAATTGAGAAGGAAGTAGGTTAAAGTTGAGTCATAGAGAAAATTGGAAGCAAGGATTATCAAGAATCAAGTCAAGCTATTTTAATCCATGCATGATTAAAATAATTCTCTTTCCTTCTCTTTCAAATTATGTTTATGGTTAATATTATAGTTCAATTAGGGTTATAATTATGTTGGAGTTAAGGTTGGGATTTAATTAGGGTTCAATTTAGGTTAGGTTTCAATTATGGCTATGGTTGAATTAGGGTTACAATTATCTACAAAGTTATGGTTAGGGTTCAACTAAGGTTCAACCAAGGTTGGGGTTCAATTAGGTTTCAACTAAGGTTAGGGCTCAAATAAGGTTACAATTATATATATGATTCAATTAAATCAATGATAACCCTAATTGAAGCTCAACCTTAATCCTAAACCCAATCCTAACTCTAACACTAATTGTAACTCTAACCCTAACCTTAATCCAACCATAAAACTAACAATAATTCTAACTCTAACTTTAATTGTAACTCTAAATTTAATCCTAATTGAACCCTTACCCTAATCCTAACCCTAATCTTAAATTTAACCCTAACCCTATCCCCGACCCTAACTCTATCCTCAACCCTAACTCTAATTATAATCATAATGATAATAGTAACCCTAATTCTCTCTCTAATAATAACCCTAACCCTAACCTTAATCCTAACCCTAAACCTAACCCTAATTATATATCTAACTGTAATCATAATATTAACCCTAATTATAACCTTAACTGTAAACCTAACCCTAACTATTTTATTATATCTCTAACCATAACTATAACCCTAACCCTAACCTTATTCCTAATTATAACCTTAACCCTAAACCTAACTGTAACTCTAACCATAACCCTAACCCTAACTCTGATCCTATTTTTTTTAATTTGTAACCCTAATCCTAACCATAATCCTAATTTTATCTCTAATCCTAATCATGATCTTAGCCATATCTCTAACCCTAACCCTACCTAATTATTTGTCTAACTTGAACTATAACCCTAATTCTAACCCTACCTCTGACTCTAAACCTAATCTTGATGTTAAAACCAACCCTAATATTAACACTAACCCTAACCCTAATCCTAATTCTATCTATAATCCTAATCTTAATCATAATGCTAATTCTTTCTCTAACCCTAACCCTAACACTTTGCTAATCTTGATTTTATCTCTGATCATAACCCTAATATTAGTTCTATCTCTAACCCTAATCCTAATTATATTCCTACCCTTGGCTCTAATTATATCTCTAACTGTAACCCTACCTTTAATCCTAATTCTATCTCTAATCCTAACCCTAACCATAATGGTAATGCTAAACCTAGCTTTAACCATAACCATAATCCTAATGCTATCTCTAACCCTAACCCTAACTATAACCCTTTCACTAACCCTATCCCTAATCCTAACCCTAAACTTAATACTAATTCTATCTTTAATCCTAGCCTTAACGATAACCCTACTCCTATTCCTAACCCTAACCCTAACCCTAATTTTATCTTTAACCCTGACCCAAACCCTACCCCTAATCCTAATTCTATCTCTAATCCCAACCTTAACCCTAATCTTAATCATAATACTAACCCCAACACTAACCCTAATCCTAACCCTAACTCTATATATAACCCTAACCTAAACCCTCTCCTCGATCCTAATTCTATCTCTAATCCTAACTTTTACCCTAATCCTAATGCTAACCCAACCCTAATCATAATCTTGACCCTAATCCTAACCCTAATCCTAACCCTAATTGTAATACTAAACCTAAACCTAGCTCTAATTCTATCTCTAATTGTAACCCTAACCTTATTCTAACTATAACATTAACCCAAAACCTAACCCTAACCCTACTTTCATCTCTAATCTAGTCCTAACCCTATCCCTAATTTTAACATTATACCTAACCCTAACCTTGATTCTATATCTAACCCTAGCCCCATCCCCAACTATATTTTTAACCATAATCTTAATTATAACCCTAATTATGTCTCTAATTGTTCAACACTTTTCCTAATCCTAACCCTAACACTAACTGTAACCCTAATTATTGTTGCAAAATCGTTTGTTTAAGGCTTTTATTATGAGCTTTATTTTTGGAACTAAAAAAGGTTAAGCAAAATGAGAAAAGTAAAATATTTGGCAAAGTCTTTTTGGGGCCCAAGGAAAAGATTATTTTCAGTTAACTTTTCTCACACAACAAAGAGTTCCTTTAGGGTTTTATTTTACGGCATTGAAAGACTGTTCCTATGGTGGCATTGAATATTTCCAAGTGGCAAGACCAGGCAGATTTAATGGCACGTTGTAGGCAGGATCATTGGCACATTGCATGTAGAAGGAGAACGCCCAAGGTTGAAGACATATCATGCCCACATTGAGATGATATTGGAGGTTTTTTAGGAGTCCATCTATTTTATGTCCATGTTGTAATGAGTTGTAAAAGTCTCACACCTTCATATTTCTCACATACATAATAGGACTTGCATGTTTATCATTACAACTTGTCATGTATGCCTCTATTGCTTGGGTTTATCTATTATTAAATCCTTCATAGAGTTGTATGGAGTTTCCCTTTAGGGTTTTTGAGTTTCTTAGGTATTCAAGCCAAATAAATGCTTGAAGCAAATTTTAGGGAAGGGGAATTCTTGTGGGGTTTGAGATTAGGTATATTTCGTAGACCTACCTCTATACCAAATCTGACATTTAAGCATGGTTATCTACATCATTTCATTACTTTCCCTTGCACCAACAAACACAATATTAGGCTTCAGTGTCCTCTTCATGATAGATAGTGCATCATGTATGGATCATTCCATTTGATTCAATATATAATCATTAGCAGCTCTTAGGATTATGCAAAAACTCCCTTGAACTCTTTGGTCCCTTAACAAAAACGGCATCATCAAGAAGAGGGATTTAATATGAGGAAGTAATCATATGAGACAAGGTATTCTTGAGGATTTGGTAGCCAATGGGATAGTCAAAACAAGGCCATGATGCTCCTCAATGGAGGTCTTTATACCTGATCAAGAGTAGGGATGTTTGGGACAGTCCATAGGCAAGATATCTCAAACAATGGAAATGCATCAATACAGCTTTGGGAAAGATCAATCTTTGAGAGTCAAAGGCCTATGAACAACCCCAACTAAAGCTAGCCATCAAGAGCAAGGAAGTGTCTATAACTACCATAATATGGAAATATCTTTTGGTGAGGATCAATTAAAGGAGAAATGGAGAAAGGAACTAAACCCCTCTAGAAACCAGAGGTTAACCCTTTGTTTTGATTCTAGAGAAATTGTTTCAAATGAAGCATTTACATGATGGTCAGGATGAAGTTAAAGCTCTTTAAGAATCCTTCAAGATGGTATAAGGGTGGGAAGCTACTTAGTATACCTTTTAATATACGAGGGCATACTAATGTTATTCTTTTTATTCCTTACTTTTATGAGCATATCATCTTATACAGATGCATATGAGTGTTGCAAAAGTCAAGATAAGTATACTTTTAGCAAAATAGATATAATGAGAGGAATGAGTCTTAGTATGCAAAGAATCCATAAAAGTTTATGCGTGAGACCTTCTAGAGACTGTGTAAGAAATATTCTACTAGGATCCAAGATAAAATGTATAGGGTTTTAGTTTGTGCAAGGAAAACTATTGAATGATAATGAGATTATGATTAAGCATATTCTACATTGAACAAAGATAGAACATTTATTGATGCTATGTGTGGAATAAATAAGTTTTCAGATGAATTAACAGCGAGGTTGAGTCAACAAATGGAGACAACATTTTGATACTGTGTTAAAGAGTCTCTTACAAGAAACCCCCTTTATTATACTTAGTTATTAAAATAATGGAGGGAAAAAGGCAAGGAATGGCAGGTCTGAGAATGTGGGTGAAGGTCATTCTAGAGTCCATTCAAGTGCAGGTCTAAAAAGACGGTCATAATAATGAGGCATTAGATAGAATTTTCATGAGAAGGATAGTGTCATTTGTAGGATACGATAGTCTCAAAGAAGCATCTTCAGATCTTGTGCTTAATGGTTTGAGTTAGACATTAGCACTGATTAGAAAAGATACACTATACAATGAAAACATGTGTAAAATATGATAAGTTTATCACTCATGAATAATGCACATTCCATCACTGTCATAAGGTGCAATTTGGTGTTGCATGATGCTCATCAAAGAGGCAGTATTTAAATACCAAGCTATTATGGCAATGTTATAGGAGACTTAAATGAAAAATGAAAAACATAGTTATTCTATGGGAGTGATGTCAATCAGGTGAAGGGAAGATCACTACATATGAGTTGTCCTAAGTGAAAGGACAATCCATTCATAACAGGGACACATCATGTATAACAATGATTAAAACCAATACAAGGCGACAAAGTTCAATGAATGATGGAGCACAATCTTACAGTCAGCCCACAGTGGTTTTTGAAAGACAAAGAGAATATGCATGGGATTGTGATACACAAGAAAATGGATAGGGCAACCCAATCATGTCAAATTCCATGAACATAACTGAGGTAACAGTCATAAAGTCTAATTGTGAGTGATTTGAGCACATGAAAGGCAGAGAATTCATCTTTGAGGGAAAGTCATCACGAGAACAGTGATGGTTAAGGACAGTCAAATAGATGTCAAGAGGAACAGTGATAAGGCACCTCATAATATAAAGCTTCAAAAGATAGAAAAAAGAAACAAATGACAATCCTAATAAGGGGTTTGTTGGTAGATTCATAAAGGGATAGTTACTTCTTTGAATAAGCAAGATAGGACAGACATGGAGGGTCTATAATGGAAAATGAAAACCTAGTGGATAAGTTCCTAGCATGGAAGTGGAAAAAAGATCAGGGAAATTTCTGGTAGTGTGTAAGTAATGTCTACCAAATAACATTGTCATTGCTAAAAATGTTAATGTTGGTGATCAAAGAAAATCACATATGGTGGATGTTTTTGAATTGGCTGCTACATATCCTAACAATAGTAGTGTGGTTGAGGATATTGGTATGCATAAGGTATATGATATTGATGTACTCTCAATAAGAACCTCATGTGAAACCTAGAAATAGGGTGAGGACACAATGAGAGAGATGGTGACCCAGGTCACAAGAGAAAAAATTTAATACAAGGAAATTTACTGTATTACCATATGCAGACATGAATGGGGATAGAGATGCCAATATAAAACCACATGAATATTTTTCCTAAAAAGCACATGTTAATGGAGTTAACCTGGAAACTACAGCTTTGGAATCTGTTAGCTGAGGACAAGAGGTACCAATTCAAGCTTCCAAAGGGATGACCATGTAGATTTGAAGAGTTGAATAATGATAGAAAAGAAGTCTCAACTATATCATTAATAACCAATGGTGTTGTTAAATCTCAGTTGGGTGCTCTAGAAGAGTTAGAGATATATGCTCACAATGCAAATGGGAAATTTGATCATGTGCCCATATTTTTTTGTATATTGCATGCACAAGGATCAAGTGATCTCATTCCTAATTCTACCAAGAAAGTAGAGATAACCACTGGCAAGGAAGATCTTTGGTTCAATCTGGATCAAGATACATCATCTTTTGAGGCAAGTTCACTAGTCTAATTCATGTGTAGAAGATATTCAAGCCATAAAGAGCAACCCGATAATTCAAGGATATGATTTTTTTTCTTAAGACTTCATGATAGTGTTTCATAGAGCTATCAAGACAATAGTAAGTAAATTGATGACAATAAACAATATCATGCATGACAATAACACAGTCTTATGGAGTATTCTTAGAGGTTCATAAGGTGTACAATCAAGAGGTGTAGAGATAGTCATATGAAGGTGGAATATGGTTCCTAGCATAGAGGATATCTCTTTGAAGTGCATGATTGATAGTGTTGGTTCTAATTTTCAATTTCTTTTCCTAGAACTCTGTTAATTCATGACAAGCTATAGGCGGATGCTCTTTGGTCTTTTAAATCCTTAAAGAAGACTTATTAGTGCAACTTGCATTCTGTAATAAAGGAAATGGAGCTTTTCCTATACCTAGCCAAGGCAATTACAATGAGTTTAAAACATGCTCTATTATATTGCAAAGAGTAGTTAAGGTAGTTTGATGGAGTAAAGAGCAGTTAGGGGGTAGATAAGTTCAGGAGAGTGACAAGGATAGCAATTTAGGAGATGTAGGATTAGTTGGGAAACACATAGGAGTCTCATTGGTAGCAAATGAGACAAAAGGTTGTTGAAAATGTCAACTTTCTTCTTACCAACACCACCTAGGAGTTTTCAAGCAATTAAAATATCGGGAAGGAAGTTTCAAGCACGCAGATGAAAAGGAGGCAATCAACTCAAGGAAAAGGGTTCATTTAATAATCTTTAAGAGTTTGTCTTATTTTTTCTCCAATGTAGGATAGATAAAAAGGGAGCTTAGTCTCTTTTAGAATCAATTCTCACTTTTAGAGAAGTATTATAAGTTGTAAAAAAGCTTTTTTTATATTTTGGTGTACTATAACTCAATTTTTTAGTTTTCAAACTGAAAACAAGCAATGTAATTTCATATTTCAAGCAAATTACAGTAGCTAAGCAATAAAAGTTTTAGCTCTCTACCTTTAAAAGTGTGCTCTGTTGTGTGTGTAGATTGGTAATTAATATTTATTTTTGAGATTTCATAGCTTAAATACTTAATTATATGTCCTATTTTGGCATCTTTAAACAAATAAAGCATATTTTGTGTAGGTTATAGTCTATATTAATGTGAAAATCAACTTCTATTTGTGAAGAACACTTTATTTTCTTCCTTCTAGGACTGAAAACGCCCAACCTTTCTATAAAACATGGATACATGAGTATGTTAAAGCTTGAGTTGTGTAAACATAGCTGAGTTATTGGTCTTTTGTGTGTCAAAATAGTAGTATAAAGTGAGTAAATCATTTGGTGCATCACCCACACAGCTAGTTTCATTTTCATGCTATCTTGCTACCTTTTTCCATCAATAACAGCAATAGCTTAATTTAGGATAGGTGAGTACCAAGGGAACCAGCCCTCTCTGGAGGTTATTTTCCACCATAGGTGACCCACAAACTTGGAAAAGATCTAATTTTTCACCAGTAAGCTAAGTTTTTGCAACTTAGCAAGGGTGTGTACTTAGGTGGTAACATTTTTTGGCACACCCAGTGGGACTGTTTGAACTATGTGAGTTCAAAACTTGTCTATTTGTTGCTAATATTTAGTGTGTATGTTAGCAATATTTTCCTTTGGAGGTAAAATATTTACACACCTAACAACTCCAAGTTTGATCTACCGGTTTGAAGAAGACTAGGTGTTGGTATGTGCTCAAGTTTTACAAAAAAAAAATCAATCTTCATTATTCTAATTTTAAGATCATTTATGTGAATTTCCAGTTGGTTTAAATGTTACATAATGTCTTCATTTCATGGAGATATGTTTTATAACCCCCCATTTCACAAAAATGTTGTTTATATGCCCTCTTACCAGCCATACCAAATAGAATAGCTTGTTGGTTTTACTCCAAATGACCCTATAACAAGTTATTAGCATACTTACCACGTTTTCCACCCACTCGCCTCTGCTCAATCTTCTTGGTGACCTTTTAATCAGCTCCAAGGAGTCATTTATATGTCAAACCAACATGGTTGCTTTCCTAGCCAACCCCAAAGTACTGACAATATGGGGATTAGTGACATCAAACACATATTAATAGACTTCAATGACTAGTTGGGTGATATCATGAGATAACAAGAATTTGATTCGCAACAAGAGGAGTTGTCTTACCAAGCCTACTAGTACCAGCAAGATATAGATATACAAAGGAAGCAATATGAGGATAGGTCAATGATGATAGAGAATGATAATGATAGGATAGGTCAATGATGATAGAGAATGATAATGATGGAATGATGACAAAGATTGGATGGTTTTTGATTGGTCCAAGGTCTAAGGATGATGGTGGTGATGTTTAGGTTATGATAATGGATGAGAATGATGAAATGAAGGAAATATGGGTTTTTAGATGGATATGATGAAAATAATTGATGTTTTGACTGAAATGATGGTTGAGGATGGGTCTTCGAAGTTTGGTTTAGGTGTATAAAGGTAAAACTCTTAGATTGGAGGTCTAAAGTGATCAATTGAGGGTGAAATTGCATAGGCATAACTTTATGGAACACATGTGCCACTCTATGAAACAAAGGCATAAATTTGTGAAATAGAGATGCTTTTTTGCGAAACAAAGGAGCAATTTCATAGAAAATGTGCAAAGGTGCCCTAGGATGAAGCACAAGTACCTAGGGATGAAATAGAGGCACTAAATGACAGCTTGGGATGGTTTTTGATGATTTTGGAAAGAGATTATAAAACATAAAGACACAAAGGCTGAATTGACTCTCAAGGTGATAAGAGTAAATGGATTCATTGGTTTTGCACATTAAAACACACCAAGAATGATAGTATAGTCCTAGAATTAGTCAATTAGTTGTGTATACTTAGCATAGGCCCACTAGCCAAATGTTAATACCTCGAGATCGATGTGAAATGCCTCTCTTTAAAGATTTTGTAGCTAGATATTTAGTGACATAAGGGCTCACCTTTTCTCTTTCCTTGGAGATCCTAAGACCTTGTCCAAATAGCTTCTACCTCTACTCAGGGAGATACATGGTGAGTAAATTCAGGTGTGATAAATGAAGGATAATGGATGGGAAAATAAGATAGGTAGATGATGAAAGATGATGGATTGGAAATATAGGATAGTTCAATGATGAAAGCAATGATGATATAGAATGATAATGATGGAATGATGACAAAGATTGGATGGTTTTTGATTGGTCCAAGGTCTAAGGATGATGGTGGTAATGTTTAGGTTATGATAATGGATGAAAATGATGAGATGAAGGAAATATGAGGTTTTTAGATGGATATGATGAAAATAATTGATGTTTTGACTGAAATGATGGTTGAGGATGGGTCTTCGAAGTTTGGTTTAGGTGTATAAAGGTCAAACTCTTAGATTGGAGGTCTAAAGTGATCAAGTGAGGGTGAAATTGCATAGGCATAACTTTATGGAACATATGTGCGACTCTATGAAACAAAGGCATAAATTTGTGAAATAGAGGTGCTTTTTTGTGAAACAAAGGAGGAATTTCATAGAAAATATGTAAAGGTGTCCTGGGTTGAAGCACAATTACCTAGGGATGAAATAGAGGCACTAAATGACAGTTTGGGATGGTTTTTGATGATTATGGAAAGAGATTATAAAACATAAAGACACAAAGGTTGAATTGACTCTCAAGGTGATAAGGGTAAATGGATTCATTGGTTTTGCACATGAAAACACACCAAGAATGATAGTATAGTCCTAGAATTAGTCAATTAGGTGTGTATATTTAGCATGGGCCCACTAGCCAAATGCTAATACCTCAAGATCAATGTGAAACACCTCTCTTTAAAGATTTTGTAGCTAGAGATTTAGTGACATAAGGGCTCACCTTTTCTCTTTCCTTGGAGATCCTAGGACCTTGTCCAAATAGCTTATACCTATACTCAGGGAGATACATGGTGAGTAACTTTGGGAATGATAAATGTACCCTACACCACACTAAATAATGGTCAAATGGTCTTAAAGGCTTCTAAATACAAGGTGTTTAGTGGATCCGTGAATATGAGCTCATATGATAGTGATCAAGATTAGGAGTGTGTCTCCTCTCATCACCAAAAAAGTCTGAACAGATCAAGGGTCTTATGACTTGGGTTGAATGATGCTAGACACACTTTAAGGTACAAATTTTTCTCTCCCCTCTTTGTATACCCTACTAGAAATGTGGTTGAGTTCATTCTTAAGGTGATCAAATCCTCAAGAAGGCCTCTTAATGGGAAAGACTATACTAGATTTTTTTTATCACACAAGATTGCACGAAGTGCAAGGGGAGAGAATACACACAAACTAGTAAGCCTTTAGATATTATATAGAACATAAAAAAATGAAGTGTGATATTTTTTATCTTTAACATAACACTAAGTGCAAGGAGAGAGCATATGTCTACACACCCTTCTAAACATAAAAAATAATATATGTTAGCCCACTAAACTAAATTTAATGCCTAGATTAGTGAGAAATCAAATCTTGGACTGATATAAATTTCTTCAAACCATTATTAATATTGATGAAAAATGATCTTTGACATGCATTTACAAGCCGCACCACTTGTTAGCTAACCAAAAATGAAGGTTAGAAGCCAAAACAAGCTATAAAACCTAGAAATAGAAAACTAAAACTAAATTGTAGCTATACCAAACAAAGGTACGACTTTATGATGCAAAGGAATAAATTTATGATATAGAGGTGTAGCTCTATGAAGCAGAGTCACCACTCTGTGAAACAAAGGCATAGTTTCATAGATAAAGCCCTAAATATACTTTGAGATCTAAAAATGAGGTTTTTGATCAATCCACCTTAACAACCCACAAAATGAGATTATGACACAAGAAAACATATATATCTTGTAAAAATATGTTAGATAATAGTCTTAAAAGATTATAATATTTATGCAAGGTCAAATATCTTAGAAAGCTTCAATGAAACCCTAGGTTAAAGAAATCCTAAATCCTATTTTTTGCAATCAATGAGTTAAACAACCTACATAAATAGAGTGTTAGAGAGATGAAATCCCACAAAAAAAGGCCTCAATGATCAATCAAAGCCTAGGTCAAATCCTAAATGAACAAATCAAATGCATAGAATGAAGGTACAATTCTGAGTGATAGATGCACAACTTTATGAAGCATAAGCACCTTTCTATGAAATAGAGGCACAACTTTGTGCTATAGAGACACATTTCTATGAAAAAGAGGTGCCTTTTTATGATACAAAGGTACCTTTTCATAGTTTGAGTGCCAAAAATGAAATCCACATCACAAAAACTCATGAAAAATTTACCAAAAAGATAAAACAAGGATGTGGGTCCCATCGGACATGCCAAAATGAAGATGAGGAAAATATTGAAGGTAAATAAAATAGAAGATAATGCAATAGAAAAATAATACCTTCACCTAGAATCCTTCTCACTCCTTGGTGAGATAAAATGGAGTGCACCCTTGTTCCATTTCATCTTCTCTTATGATAATGATAGTATGCGGATTGCTCAATAGTCTAGCATAACCGTGTTATGATTGTAAAATGAAAGATAAAAATGACAACATAAGGGTATGATAGCTTGGAATAAGATGAGGATAAAGGATGAGAGCCTCTAGATATAAAATTTTGAAGAGGTAAAATCAAGGGCTAAGATAGATTGATGATGGATTGCTAAAATTGAATGAGGATTAGGGCTTGGCTCAAATATGTAGTCATGTGACAAGTAGCACATGAGGGATAGGATCTAGGTTTAAGACTGGGATAAAGAAAAAAATCCTTATGTGAATGGATAATATTAAGAGATGGGATTGAGATGGATAAGATGAAAATTTATTTTGAATTTTGTGGAGATGTCTAGGTTCAATGAATCTAGGAAAAGAGTTAGTTAAACTATTAGACATGTGAAGGGGATACTTGGCACATGATGAAAATATTAGATTATAATCCAGAACAAGATGGAAGGGTAGGATTACATGGACAAGGATAGAGAAAAAAGAGGAATTAATTAAATAAATAAAATATTTATTTAATTAATGGGATCATGTGAATTCAAAATAATTAAATAATGATAAATACTTATTTAAATAAAGATTTAGGATGAAAGATGGAAAAAGATGGAATTAATTAAATAAATATTAAATATTTATTTAATTGATTAGGCTTAGGATAGGCTATTGGGTAAGGTCAAATTTTAGGTGTCTCCAAATAGATTACTATATAAGGTAACTAGTGACAATTTATAGGTTACTTAGATACAAAGGGTTTAGTCTATTTTTGTAATATTTCTCTTAAAATATTTTTAATTGTCTAGCGGGATCTTTAGGAAAATTATCCCTAGCCTAATTGAGCCAAAAGTGTTGAAGAGTGAACCCTCTGTAGTTAATGGCTTATAACTACCTATAATTTGATGATGAAAGTTATCTCTTGTTTGACTTAACTATTCCTTTTAGGTTAGTTTGAGATAATTTAATAGAATCACAAGAAGTGAGACTAGAGTGCCAACATTTCTAAAACATAGTTTAATATCTAGCTTAGACATTATTTTTCTTCCATATTATCATATCCATGAAACCCATTTAATCATTTCTTGACATTTGAAGTCTTTCCTTTCATGTCACCTTGCTTTTGGACCAATATTTATCTTGCACATTTTTAGAATTTTATTTTATAATTTTACAAGCTCCATTTTTAATTAAATGATATTAACACATCCACACTAGAGTGAACACATGATATACATTCAATCACATACTAATATAACACAACATTACTCATTAAGTTACTAAGCGACATATCATGCTAAATTTATGCAATCTTCATGTATTTCACATGGTCAATTATTAACATTAAATCACATGCATATAACACACTCTAATCAACATTCACTTTCAATCATAAAATATATCAATGACTATTAGAAATCTGAAATAGATTGAATAACCCAAGGAAATGTTCAAGAGAAATTCAAAGTTACATAAATTAGAAAAACATAAACAATGCAAACTAGAAATATGAGAGATATGCGATGTCAAGATGACAAAATTGCATTAAGATCTTTCAATATGAAAAAATACAAGCTAGGTAGTGAGTTTACGTAGAACTAAGGAGAGAATGGAGGTGACAAATCAACCAATAAGAATTGACCACCAATGACCACCAACATTAAATAAAGTGATGAAAAAATAAATACTCTGTCTTAAAGAGTGGAGAGACAACTCATCACTTTATCTCCTAGTTATTAAGTGAGAAACTCATTTTATTATTCTAAGAAAGCTTAATAAATGTGTAGGAAAAACCTATAATTAAGGGAAAATAAATTATCCCACTAGGAAAATAAAAAACCCACACCAACACCCCCCTTAAGCACAATTTTGGAGGTGTAAAAGATGATGGGTTTTGACAAACAAGGTCATGTTAGGTATCCAAGTACATATCAAATTCCCCCCAAAAAGAAGAAGCCACACCCATAAATAGAGAGAGAACGCCCCCTAGAATAAAGAGGGAATAAGTGAAGGACTAAGTAACCCCTCCAAAAGAGGACACCAACCACACCCCAAGAAAAGCTTGCAAATTAAGGAATTTTATCTTAGTGAAGGGTTTGGTGAAGATGTTTGTAGTTTGATCTAATGTCGGGCAGCACTTGAGATCAATGATCTCCCCATAAGTTCACTCTTGAATGTAATGCATGTGGATCTCAATGTGCTTGGTTTGTTGATGATGGACTAGATTGCAAGAGATATGAATAGAACTTTGGGTGTTACAAAAGATGACCGTGGGATTTAGAAAAGGAATACCAAACTTAGTAAAAAAAAATTGAAGCCAAATGGCCTCAGTAGTAGCATTAACTGCTCCTCGATACTCAACCTCTATATATGAAAGAGCACTAGGAAACTACTTCTTGCTTTACCAACAAGTTAGATCAGAACCAAGAGAGAAGCAATACTCTGAAGTAGACTTGTGATCCTAAAAATTTCCTACCCAATCTGAATATGTGTGTCCCACCAAGTCAAAATCCATGCTTGTTGCACAGTGAATCCCATAAGTGTGAGTACCCTTGATGTAGTGAAGAATCCACTTAGTTGATTTCTAGTGCAACTCATGTGGCTCCTGCATGAATTGAGAGACCATGCCTACTACATATGAATAATCGGGTCTTGTGTGAGTCAGATAGATGAGACTACCAACAAGTTTTTGATACAAAGTGTCATCCACCAAGGGTGAAGAACACTTAGCCTCAAGTTTGATACTTGAGAGGAATGGAGTTAGTACATGCTTACAATTAGCCATGTGAAACTTGTGGAGCATATCAAGTGCATACTTAGGTTGTGCAAGAGAAATACCTGAAGAATACTAAGTGATCTCAATCCCCAAAAAGTAGTGCAATAAGCTCAAGTCTAACATCAAAAACTAATCATGAAGGGTGTTTTTTATTGCCTGAATGGTGGATGAGTGACTTCACACAATCAACAAGTCATCAATGTAGAGAACCAGGAAGATGTGAGTATCATCCTACTGCAAAATGTAGACATTAGGATCAAAATGACATCAAGTGAACCCAAATTTTAGAAGGAAGGACCCTTTTGAAGATGACACACAAGTGAAGGATCCTAAATGAATCCTTGTGTCTACTCCATGTATATATCCTCCTAAAGATCACCATCAATAAAATAACTCTTCACATCCATCTAATGAACTTCCCATCTATGTGTTGCAATGATAACAAAAAAAAGTTGGATGGAATTTATTTTGGTGACTAATGTAAAATTCTTAGAGTAGTCAATCCTAGGAGAGGATCCTTCGAAAACCAAGTGAGCCTTATGCTTATCAACCAGCCCACTTTCTATAAATTTTGTTCAATAGACCCACTTTCATCAAAAAAGTCTCCTTCCCTTAGGAAGTGGGTCAAGATTCCAAGTGTGGTTCCTCTCCAAGTAACTGAACTCTTCCGGCATTGCCACATCCCACTCAAGGACACCAAAAGCTTCTCAAAAGGACTGTGGATTAGAAGCAATGGTAAGGAAGACATGTGGAGCATCCCGAAACTATGATCTTATTCTTCTATGATCGGAAGGATCCCCTGCCCAATCCCCTGTTGACTACAATGTTTATCAAGCCTAAAGAGGCCCTTTGGTTGGAGAAGGAGGAGAGTCAGGAGGATAATCATCATCCTTTGAAGGTGGGTTTTGGGATGTAAAATCCCACCCTTAGTTTTTTCCAAAATTTTCACACAAACTTCACTCATTAGCATTAGCCCAATGTAAAGATACGAAAACTGGAAGCAACCCTTCACTTTATGATCACCTAGATCCCAGAGTGGGCAAGGTGAGAGCATACAGTGTAAGGGGATCTGATTACAATATGAAATATGGTGGAAGTACAAGAGTTATTGGCAATAAGCCATCCAATAGAGAAAATCTAAATACTTAGCGACAAAGCCAACCACTATCACTTTTTAGTGTGCTACAAAAAAGTAAAGTAAAGCAAAAAAATTGGCGGCATATCCAACCACTTCCAATTTTTAGTAGGCAACAAAAATTAAAGCAAAAACTCAACCAATTATCCAATGAGAGTGTAATACAAAATACAGAAATAAGAAAACCAATTACTACTACTAAATTAGTGTTACAATATGGCATTAGATTCAATATATCATGAGAGAATCAAACAATAAGAATCCCAAGTGTTAGATAGCCATCTCTATGATATTACAATGACAAGGCATCATGATATTATGATAAAATACTAAAACTACTAGGTCTGATATGAAGGAGCAACAGTTTGATTTGGAAGTATAGCATGCACAAACTCCAACCAACAACCTCAAACTTGTTGCAAATGATGTCAAGGAGGTAGGCGTCTAACATCTAATAGCAAGCCACCACCAAATAGTCTACAAATGATTAACACGTAAACCAATGTACCAAACCCAAGGAAGTACAACCCCCTGAGAAGGGTGACCAGCAATAAAAAATAGGTTCACCTTCTAAAAATATGAGATTCTAGGCATAGGGGCAACCCAAATGCCAATAACACAATGAACCAATACCCACAAAATTCTTCCAACTCTTTGGAATGATACGAGCAAAACGTGGGTCAGCAAAGGACTAAAAAGAACACTCTAAAACTGCAATTAGCAAATGAACATAAATGTCTCTAGAAAACATCAAAGCCACACCAAACTAAAGTAAATAGGAAATACATCACCATTGAAGCTCAATCTACAACCTCTGAATGAAGACATAATCACTGTTCAACTAGGAGTTATCTTGCAAACTTGAAATTGAAGAATAACTAGGTGTACCAACCTCAAAGCAAGAGTTTGAAACCAATTCAGTAGCACTTTGTTATGATAGAAAATGGATAGATAAAATGAGAGGAGGAGAGGCATATTTATAAGCTCCAAACCTAGAAATTCAAAACCCCTTTTCCCTCCAAAATGGGACACCTAAATGAGGAATATTATATTATTTATTAAAAACCCCTTTATCTTGTCAACTATGGAGTCTAATTTATCCTTGGCATAAAATCATTTAAATTTTGTAAAGTCTCCAAAAGGGTGTCCAACTCATGAGTCCACCTATAAAAAAAAATTAAGTTATTAAGCCTAGGTGTGGGGGCCAAAAAGCAACATTAAAAAATAATAAACTTAAGCTATTAAACTTTCATTTTCTGAACTTTAAGAATTCTAGAGAAGCCACTACCAAAACTGAATTGCCTCACTACCATAAGTAGAAGCCATGTACTAGACTATTGCTAAACCACACTACCAAAAATAACACTTACTAAGAATAGCATACTGCTAAAAATAGTAAGTGAATCCAAACGTCATTTGAGCACAATCTGGGTAGCCATCATAACTTACTAAAAATAGTAAGTCCAAAAATAGTCACTAATGAAAATTCATGTGACACCCCTCTGAAGCTCTCTAAAAACCCAGAAAGACCTAAAAAACATACTAGCAAACTCTTGCAACCAACCCTTGAAAACTTAGAAAGATACCTCCTAGAAAATAGGAAACCCTAATTTTGCCTCTGACTAGCCTACAAGACTCTAGAAATAGGCTAATAGCCATTGAAAAGCATAGGGATAAAAAGGGGACATTACATGGGAACTTGCATCATCACTGCCATCATCTAAAGTGGAGGAAGAAGACTCCTTATCATGATAATTTAAGGATTATGATCTTCTAAAGAACTATCATCATAATGCAAGGACTCCAATCCGATGGTAGTTGGAGAAGTGTCGAGAGAAGAACTATAAGGACTCTCCTTAAAAAAATACTCCTCTCAATGAACAACTCATGTGTGGTAGGATGGAGAAGCTTGTAGCCTTTGACATCATCTAGGTATCCAACAAATATGCAAGGTTTGCTTTGTAGATCTATAGGCTTGCATTTCTCTACTAGAATGTGGGCCCATGCATTAGATCCAAACACTTGAAAGTGATTAACTAAGGGTTTCCAATTGGTCCAAACTTGAAAAGGAGTTACCCCCTTCACAATTTTGTGAGGAACACGATTTTGGATATAACACATAGAATTAATGGCTTCTTCCCAGAAAGGTGGTACCAAAGAATTGGAGTGAATCATACAATTAGCCATCTCTTTCAAGGATTAATTATTTTGTTTTGTAACTCCATTTAGTTGAGGATTGTAGGGAATTGCATGTTGCAAATCAATGACTTCTGAAGTGCAATACTACACAAAACTATGGTTGACATATTCCCCCCATTATCTATATGTAGAACTTTGATGGATTTTCCAGTTTGTTTCTCTATAAAATCCTTGTATTCCAAGAATGAATCGAAGACTTCAAGCTTTATTTGAGAAAATAAATAATTGTGTACCTAAAAAATTCATCAATGAATGTCAAAACATATCATGCTCTACTAAAAGATGGCTCTGGAAATGGCCCTGCCAAATCACTATGTACCAACTCCAAAAGATGTGAGGCTCTCTAAGCTTTGCCTTTGTCAAATTTCTCTTTAGGATGCTTTTCAATAATGCATCCTTGAAAAACACCATTAGAAAACCAAACTATAGGCAATCCTATAACCATGTCCTATTGATTGAGTTGCTATAAGTAGTGGTAGTTCAAGTGGCCAAATAATTGATGCCACAAATTACTCACATCATTTAAATGAGTGAGAAGAACACGTGAAGGTGGATCAGGAATAAAGTGAGAAAAAATAAATCCATGACAGATGATCTGCTCTCCCAACTGCAACTATAGAATCATTGTGCAACTCATGAGTCACCATTGAATCAGGAGTAAATTCGGCTCACTTTCCCGTACCTGTGTGAGTAATTTGATAGATTGATAGGAGATTAGTTGACAATTAGGGCACACAAATAACATTTTGAAATGTGTCATCCCCCATTTCAATATACCCTCTCCCACACACCTCAATAGGAGTGTCATCACCCATCAAAATGGAAGGCATAGTACATGGCTCCAAAGATACAATCTAGTCCTCAAATGAAGCCATGATGTGCAAAGTAGCTAAATCAAGAACCCAACTGGATGGTGTAGAAGCAATTGCCACAAGGTCCTTTCCCTTTCCTTTCCCCTTGTTGTCTTTAGCCTTGTGAAACCCCTCATTTGAAATCTATTTGATGAAATCAAGAACATTGAGATCTTATTCTTTTCAAGAATGTGTGTCAAGTGATCTACTTGTTTCTTCAAAAATTTGTTCTCATCATGAATAAGTCTTTTACACTAGGAAAATTTGACCTTATCTTTCTTAGACTTGTCACCTTTTGAAGATGAGTTCTCATTAGCTACTTTTGGAGCAACTGATTTTTATCATTCTTCTCTTTGCTATTCTTTTATTTTTATCCTTACTACTATTTTTTCCCCGCTATTCATTTGTGCCATGGTTGGCAACCAAGGCGTGCACTTAAAAGACTTAAGAGTGCCCATCTGGATTAGCTTATCTTGCTCCCATGTGAGGGAAGTAGAAAAATCATCCAAAGATGGCATAATGAATTTATACCCAAATGCATCCTTAGTAGCATAGAAGGTATAAATAAATACTAAATATTTAAAACTTATGTTAGAGAGAATACTTAGAATTAGTTGTTCATATTTCTTATCAATTCCACATTGTTGTAGTTGTATCCTTAGTGATTTCAATTTTGTGAAGAAATCTTTAATTGTGTTGAAGTTTCCTAGATTTAAATTGATTAGTTCATTTTCTAACATATGACCCTCATAGAATCTTGAGTGCCAAAAAGAGATTCTATATTTTTCCATATTTCATTTCGAGTATTAAAAGATTCAATATGAAAGTGAAAATCAAGAGATACAGACAAACACAATGCTCCATATGCTTCATTACATCTATTAAAACACTTAATATTTTCATCTTTAGTAGGTTCTTTTTCTAGTCCCATTGTTATTCTATGCAAACCAAGACTTCTTAAGTGAAATTGCATTTTAGACTTCCACTCAAAATAGTTGTATGTAGTTAGAATAGGAACTGTTGTTTGAGCCATGATGACAAGATGCAAAAAAAAAGTGTGGAAAGAAAGTGAACACAAAAGCACCCCCACCTTTTCACTATTATCAAAAATCACCCCCCCAAATATTATAAGGTTGGCACTTTATATTTTAGTGCATTTACAAAGTCTTTTCCAAGATACACTATTCAATTTAGGCCCAAAATAGACAAAATTACAAATTTTTCTACAAAATGAACCTAAGACAAAATATGTAAAATTTATCCTTTTAGTTATGTATTTCTCTTCACCACCTTTCTAACGCCTATTTGTTTTCGAAAATTGGAGCACCAGGGTGAAAGTTATGGCATGTTGAAGAAATTAGCAACAAACAACTACAACCTAAATATATAGTAAAAAATGGAAAAAAAAATTAATACCTTCGTGGATGGAAAGTTCTTGTCTTCAACTTTTCAACGATATCTTGTTTTTGAAGAATGAAAACTATGGTGAAAAGTTATGCAAGTTTGAAAAGAAGGTCCAATTTGGCCTATTGGAGGGACCTAGTGGCCCATGGATGGTGGTTGTTGGGTGGCAGTTTGTCGATGATTGGTAGTGGTTGGCAGTTTGGTCAGTGATAAAGGTCGTGGTTACCAGTTGACCACTAGTAGTCTAATTTTTGTGTCGTGGTTTGAAGTCTACGGATGGTTAATAGACTGCAAATTGGTGATAATGCTAATCGCTTAGCAGCTAACTACCATTGGTTGTTTTTATTTTACCGTTGTGGCTTGCTAAGACCGCAAGCGGCCCACCCTTTGTCTACGAGTGGCTTAAAGCCACAAGCTCTCAAATCCCTTAGTACTACTTAAGAACATATTAATAAAGCACAAAGCACTTATTAATAGCGCTTTTTTTTTTTTGAATTTTTAATTTTGCGGCCATACTACTACGTTGCGGGGGTCATACGACCCTCTTGGCAATTTTTTCCTTGACAAATCTCGACACAAAATATATGTGAATTTTATGTCAAAATTCATCTCCTTAACCTCTTGAATGCAATGGAAAGGTCATTTTTGGGAAAATGCTCCTGGAAAAACTTGTTTGCCTGATCTGAGCTTCAAACCCCTATTTGTAACTATGTCAAATGATCTCCAAATTGGATGAAAAGAAAGCCAATCTTGACTTTCTTTAGTCTTTTGGGTGCATTGGAATAGTCAAAAATATCGCCGGTATAACCAGAAATATTGCAATCACTTAGATCTCACAAAACACATATGCAATATGCAGAGGTTATTAAATCTTTGCAAACCCTTTCTAATTCTCTAGATCATTCAAAACACAAGAGAAGAGCATACGTGAATTTATAATATTTTTACATAAAAATCTCAATCTCTCAATTATGAATCTATGAACTTAGATTTCTAAAAATAAAAGGTCTGATACCATGTTAGAAATTTGAAATAGATTGAATAACACAAAGAACTTCTTAAGAGAAATCCAAAGTCACTTAAACTGGAAAGACATAAACAATGCAAACCAAAAATCTAAGAGATATGCAATGTTAAGATGATATAATTGCATTAAGAGCTTCCAAGATGAAAAAATACAGGCTAAATAGTGAGTTTATATAGAACTAAGGAGAGGATAGAGGTGACAAATCAACCAATAAGAATTGACCAGCAATAACCACCAACACTAAATAAAGTGACGAAAAATTAAATACTCCACCCTTAAAGGGTGGAGACAACTCATCACTTTATCTCCTTGTTATTAAATGAAAAACCCAAATTATTATCCTAAGAAAGATTAATATATGTGTAGGAAAAACCTATAACTAAGGGAAAATAAATTGTCCCACTAGGAAAATAAAAACCTACACCAACATCAACATCATCTAACTACCTATTGGCTAGGTGCTAATATAAAATGGGTTTTATAGGGTTTGTACATGGTTTAATCTCTCTTTAATGCCTAGAGAGAATCATATAATTTTTCATGAGATTAATACTATTGATTTTGGTATAATTTAACCTATTATTTGTACATGTATATACAAATAAAATACATCTAGGAATATACATAGTCAAAGCATAGTTTAATGACATCCCCTAAAATATATAGTGTAGAAAATTTATAGACAAGAATCATAATCAAACACATAACATTTCCAATATGATATTTTTGTTAAATATAATCAACATTACATCATAATATATTCATAAACACTTTAATTTTCAACACAAGGAACATAAATTATAGTTTTTCCTAAATTAATATTCAAATATTGCTTTTAACAAAACATAAGTGATGTTATGCCTGCTAAGTTTGAAGACAAAATGGAGTAGATTATGAGAAGATTCCTTTGGTCAGGGGTGGAGTCCAAAGCCAGGATTCCCCTTGTGGCTCGGGATTTAGTCTGCAAACCGAAGAAATGGGGTGGACTAGGGATTAGAAATCTTAAATATTTTAATAAGGCCCTTTTGGCTAAAAATATTTGGAGGCTCTTGAATGGGGTTGTTGGGTGGGCTCCTCTGGCGAGTAACAAGTACCTGTTTGGTCTGGATAGGCCTTGGGATTTGATTTATGTGGAGGAGATCCCATCTAGTTTGTGCTTCTGGAGGAATATTTTGCTCTGTAGAGATGTGATTGCTAAAGGTGTTAAGTGGTTGTTGGGCGATGGGACTAGTATTTTCTCTTTTGGGATGACATTTGGTGTGGGGATTTCCCTCGTATTTCTCTTCCTTGGGCTCCTCCTATTGCTCCCCTGTGTAAACAGCTGTTGGAGTCAAGGTGGTAGATTACTTTGAGGATGGGGTTTGGAAGAATTTTGATGTTTGGGACCTATCTTTGAAGACTCTTAAGGACTTCTTACATAAGGTTCGAATTCCAGTGTTTCCTAGGCTAGACAGAGTGGTTTGGGCCCCATGTGCAAGTGGTAATTTTTCTGTGGCCTCTGCTTTTTTGAAATCCCTAGTTACTTCAGAGTCTTTTATGTTCTGGGGGTGACTATGGAATAAGTAGCTTATTCCTAAGGTGAATGTCTTTTACTGGCTAATTATGCAAGGTAAAATCCTTACGATTGACAATCTCTGCAAGAGGGGGTTTGTCATTCCTAATAGGTGTGTGCTTTGTGAAGCTAATGGGGAGAGTGATTTTCATATCCTCATTGGGTGTGATTACTCACTCGTCCTATGGAGCAAGTTCCTTAGACTCTGGGACTTGGGATGGGTCTTTCCAGACTCTTTGACTAAGTTTTATGATAAGTGGAAGTGCCCTTCTTATTCTCCTGTGTTGTGTGGGCTTTGGGGTCTTATGGCCCTGCATATTGCCTCGGGACTCTGGAAAGAAAGAAATAACAGGATCTTTTAGGAATCCAAGCTAAAGGTTGAGAGTCTTTTCATCAAAGTCCGTTGGGCTATTCTGGAGAATTTTACTCTTATTAGATCTGACTTTGTTCGGTGTGATCCAACTATGTGCCTTGCTGGCTATGATCTTAAGGTGATTTTGAATTGGAAAATTTCTTTGGTTCCTGTTATCACTCCCAAGGCTAGTTCTGTGGCGAGGAAGAACACAAGATGGTAGCCACCCCTGACTAGGTGGATTAAAATCAACTTTGATGGGGTAGCGAAGGGGAATCCCGAATCTGTTGGATGTGGGGGGGTGTTAAGAGATAACTTTGGCAGACTTCTTGGTGTGGTGGCACTCCCATTGGGTACTCAAAATAATCATCACGTGGAGGCGGAGGTTGTGTTCATGAGTGTTAGATATGCTATTAGCAAGGGGTTTTCCAAAGTTTGGGTGGAAGGTGATTCTATGAATATCATAAACTATTTGCATGGTACTCATCCCCTGAGCTGGAATGTGGATCAACTAATAAAGGATATGACAATGATGTTGCAATCTTGTGACGAGACTCGCATCTCTCACGTTTATCAGGAAGGAAAATCTCTTGCCAATTTGGTTGTCAGCCTTAGTGAATTTTGCTCATGGGAGGAAGGGTTGATCATTCCCGAGGATGCTAGAAACATTTTAAGAAATGATGGCGTTGGATAAGTTGTTGTGGATTTTATGGCCTTGTACTTCTTCCCATCTGGCACACTTTCTGGGTGCTTAATGGGTATTGCGCTTTTGTCTAGGTAGCTTTCACCCGGGCTTTGTGTGTTTTGTTTGGGCTACCATGGGTGGTGACAGAAGTCGAGTTGAGCCACATTCATGTGGTGATATTTGGAGGAAGAAGAAGCTCTAGAATATTCTTCGTCATGGCAATTTCACTCCATTTTTGGAGAGATTACACGGTCATGACCCTAATGCCTCAGCCAAGTTTGTCTCGCTTTGGCATAATCGCAAGCTGGTGTTGAAAGGGATGGAGGTGGAGGTGAATGAAGACCTTATTGCCACTGTTACTAGCATGTCGACTGTGGGAAGGAAATTTTTCAAAGACAAAAAGAGTAATGAAGAAGCAATGACCTAGTTTTTTAAGGATGACGAGCGAAAGAATTTGGTCAAGTTGGAGAGTTGGGGCTATGATAGAACCTCCCTCAAGAAAATCTAGGCTAGGGTTGCGGAGGTGATGATGCGATACGTGACGTTCGAAGGGAGATTTAAGGCTCTTCTTGGTCACCATTTCACTCTCCTGAATCACTTCAGGCATGGTTTGTTTATTTCATTTCCCTTCTTCCTTTTATCTTCATTGGAATCCTCGGTGTATGCTCATCTAAAGAATAAGAGGTCCCTTGTCCTCCATGAAGGGCTTATTTTTCTTATTATGGAGCATGTCCAATCTCTAACCCCAGCTCAGGCCATCAAAGGAAACGATGAGGTTTTTAGTGCTTTATCAGGGTCATCAGATTCAGAATCCTCTTCAGAGGAGGAGGACTGGGATGAGGACGAGGAAGATGTTTTCCTTGTGGCTGTGGCTTCGGCTTCCAAGAAAAGGAAGGTGGTGGGTTCTAAGAGTAATAGGGCTCCTAAGAGGCTGGCCCCTTCAAGGAGTGATGATACGGAGGTTGGGTCGGATGGGTCCTCTCCCAAGGCTACGAAAGTGACTATTGGTAAAGGTGTTGTTGGTGGGGCTCTTGATGTTGGGGCCCAGGTTAATGTTGGGTCGGTTGAGAAATCGAGAAGACTATTGAAGAGATTGGCCAATTTGAAGAAGGCTTTTTTTGTTACGACCACAGACCCTAAGGAGGTAGAGGAAGGTAAGGTTCCTATAGATAAAATGGTGACTGTGGAGGATTCTCCAATTCATGACATGTCAAAGGTGTCTCTAGTGAAGGAGGTTGGGGATCTGAATGTGGAGGAGGAAAAGAAAAATGTTAATACACCCTTGAAGATTGATCCTCTTTCAGAGGATTTTTCATAACTAGACGAGAATGACACTTCTATGTTTGGTTTGCTGGACATGGCGAGGGCTGGGGAAATGGGCACCTTCAAATTGGCCAAATGGAGTTTGCAAGAATTCAACAAAATTAATATTAAGATAAGTGGCTTAAAGGCGAATATGTAGAATGTTCAGAAGGCCTTTGTGTCTAACATCCTCATTGATAGAATGGTGGAACTGGAAGGTTCATTTAATGATTTCAAGGCATTGTGTGAGGATAAAATGTAGGCCCTTGAGGCCAAGATTGCTGGCATTAATGGGGATATCAAAAAATTGTTACAGGTAAGCCATACCTCGGTTAAGAATAGTGCAGAAGCCTTGTAAATTCTCTTTAAGAAAATTGGGTAGCTCAGAGAAGATCAGGTTTTCTTCTCGGAGATCATGGAGAAAGAGAAAATGGCTAAGGGTAAGGGTAAAAAAATTGTGAAGGATGATGATAAGGTACATGTTGGTAGAGGATCGGCTGAATGGAAAAAAGATTTTGATGCTAAGAAAAAGGAACTATTGGATATGGTTGAAAAACATAAAAACTAGCAGATTGTGGTGGCCAAAACTCTGAGTGGCCTTAACTAGTTTCTTGTTTCTTTCTGTTTTTATTTGGTGTTTGTCTTTTGTCCATTGTTTTGTTGTTGTTTTGCTGGTGGGTATCACTGGTTTTTGATTGTCTTCTTTTAGTTTGGCACCCGTGGTGGTTAGTTTTTTGGCTATTGGATTGTTGCTGGTAGACTTTTGATTATTTTTTGGAGCAGCATTTTGTATCTGATGTAAAGGGTTTCAGATCCCTTCAAAACTTGTTTTTCCCTATTAATCAAAACATAAGTGATGCTATGAAATGATCGACACATGGGTGGGCCTTAAAAAAAACTATAGGATAATAAATAGAGATACTAACAATACTAAACATGCTTTTGAAAATAGCAAAAGAGAGATCGAGCACTTAACTTCAATTGTAATAGTGGAATACCTTTAAGAAGATGTTGAGTAAGTATTGAAGTGAATTGTGATATTTCTCTTACAACAAGTCTTCACAACACACTTCCATAGGGTTAAAAAAATTTCTTACAACACAATTCAAATTGAAAATATATGATTGCAACACTTGGAGCAAATTTGGAGAATAAATTGTCCAAATAATTCTTCAAATTAGGTTTTTTTTAAGAGAGATTTCACTATCTTACATGGGTTCTTACTTGTCCATATTGTTAGTTTAGTACAAACATTAAACATACTCTAAATGCACAATTTGACTACTTTTTAACAATATAGACAACTAAATAAGTCAATCTTAGAAGTATATAATTTGGATACAATAGAAATGAAGGACACACAATATAATGAGAGGGGAGGGTGAATCAATATATCTCAATTTCTACTAAATTTAAACTTCAAGCATGGACCTTAAAACATTAATACAACTCTCAACCAATCTTCTTAATGATGTAACAATTAAGAGATAAAATAACATACACATCCAAATAATGAACACCAAATATATGCGGAAACCCAAGATGGGAAAAACCATGGCATGAGAAAAGCTGCTTGGATCTACTACCTAAATCTAGCTTCGCAAAGTAGGAATATAATAAGGAATTTACAATATGAAGTAGGCACCAACCTACTAGAGACACCAATCCCCTAAACCAAGATTTGAGCACCAACTCAGCTGGTGAGACACCAATCACACCGGAATACAAAGTAAGAATTGTGAACCTTCAAGGCTGAATACTCCACTCTCTTCTTATCTAAATAATATCAAAACTCTTCCACACAATGCATATGATCTTTTGACAATGACACACCATGATTGGAATACAACTCACATTACATCTCTAAGATATTCACATTAAAATCCTAATCACATAGCATTCCCCTCCGACACCACATCCTTAGGATAGATCCTAGACAACTATATATATGCATTACAATTATAATTACATTCATATTTCAACCTACTATAAATATTATTGCATCTACAAGTTGACCATAATATAACCCTTAATCAAATGTGTAATAGACTAAGTCCAATATCCCACACACTACACCACAAGAAGTAACATGCGTTGTGTTTCCCAATGAGGACCTATTTGGTTCCAATGGTCATCCACATGCTACCTCTGGGAAGCACACGCTACAAACCTTAGCTGCATCAATCCAAAATAATGACCCACCTGATAACCTTGCACAGTGACCCTTTTATCACTTCAAAACATACTTTCTACTACACACCAACTCCAAAAACTATGGATCATGATAAAAAAACATGTGTAAATATACTCTCCATTTAAATCATAGGCCATAACACATAACTGAGAAAAAATGTGGATCATATCAACCTACCAATTTAAACATACAACCTTTTTGGATCATTCTAGATCACTTCCAACAACAAGAAAGGATATACAATGATATTACAATCATACTCCAATTGATACTTCAACCTGTTATTGAATTCCTGGAACACAAATGCACAAAGAACATTTCTGTCAACCTCCTTTTGGATACCTTGACAATAATGATAGAAGTAACTAATACTTTTGACATCAATGACAACCTTTTTCAACAATCCCCCCCTTTGTCATTAATGGAAAACCAACACAATGCTCCCACTAAGAATAACACTTTTCATCAACAAGTTATGACATTCCAAGTATTTTGGCTTCCTCTCTCCCCCTTTGACATCAATGGCAAAGGGTGACATCAAAAATTGCTTAGGGATTCTCTCTCTCCCCATGTTTGAGATCATTTTTCTTATTACATAATCCAAAAACCTTTCTTTCGGGTAGATTTCCCCTGAGTCCGAACTCCACTAGTTCATCTAATCACTCTATTCGAGTCCAACAATGTATTGAAATAATCCACAAGACCATCAAGTATACTTGCGGTAGGAAGTCACTCCCCTCAACCCGTGTTTTCTCTAAAATATCAAATAGGACAAAAATCTCTCTCTCTCTCATCCTTTGCTTGAAGAATTCAAATGTATTATCATATTCTTCCTTTTTGTAACAAGGACAATTTTCATCCTTCTTTCCCAACAAGCATTCTATCTCTTTGATCTCAACAAGGTCATCACTTTTTGAGTTACAACTATCCACAAAAGACTCACCAAGACTTCTTTCTATGGATCCACATTCTTTCATACTAGATACAATATTGTAGTTTTCATCTCTGAAACTATTACACACTTCAGATGTATCATGAAATATAGTGTGTGGAATTATTGACTTTTTAGGATCATGTTCCTGCTTCTTCCAAACCTTCTTAGATTTATTATTTTGATCAACAGAGCTATTTTTCTTTCTATTCGCATTAGAGACCTTCAGAAAACCACTTTTATAATGGCTTGCAATATGTCTGAATTGTTACATTTAAAGCATATGACATTGAAATCAACTAAAGGAGAAAAAAAAATTGTTCATAGAATTATTCTTTCTTGTGGGAAACCTTCTACAATTCACAACCTTATGTCTATAATAATTGCAATTTTAAAACAATAACCAACAAAATAATGATTTAACTTGTTATTGTATGCTTGTCTTCTGATATTTTTGTCTTCAAAATCTTTTCTTTCATCTATGAATTGGAACGAAACCATCATCTCCCTTTTTACTATCTTTTTTCTCTTTAATCTATTTTAATTATGAACTTTCAAAGCCATTCTCATTTAGATCCTTTGTAACTATCTTCATGGATAGCACAAATACCTTACCATTATGATTTACATCAAAACCAATATCGGCCTTGATATGTGGTGCCCTCTGACTGTAAATAATCTCATCAAATATCTCAGTACTCTTTCCAAACTTTAAGTTCTTGTTCAATTGATTTTTTGTTTTCTCAAAATCCTTTCTCAAAGCTACCACTCATGCTTCAAGCTTCTCACAATCCTTATCTCTTGTTTTCAATCTGTCAGTCGTGGCATCTTCTATCCTCTTTCTTTCTTCTATATCTAGATTTTTCAAATCTACAATTATCTTCTTTGATTTCTTAATACTTTGTAATAGTTCATATTTAGCATTGATGTCCTTTATAATTCTCTTCTTAAGATTCTTGATCACTATTCGAGCACAAAGAAGCTCTTTTTCAAAATATATTTCTATATCTTCTTCATTTTTGGAAGACATATTTTCAACATCACCATCTAAATATTCTAATTCCATGAGTAGAGTCTTTTGATTCCTGGAGGTATGCTCCTCATACTCATCAAATGAGTAACCTTCTTCCTCAACATACAAACCATTCTTCTTCCTGCTGTGAGTTCTCAATTTGCACTTTTAAGTAATATGCCTTGTTTTACCACAATTGAAACATTTAAAAGATAACTTTCCTTTATACTTTATGGAACCTCTTTTTAATCTCCTCACAAAATTTGCTTCTTCTAGATCAAAATCTTCATTGTGATAAAAAACCTCATTCTCCACTGATACTTTGAACACTGCCTCCTTTCTCAAAATTTTGTCATTCATAATTCTCATCTCATATGCAACTAATAGCCTATGTATTTCATCCATAGTAAAACTATTTAGATTTTTGTCTTTTTCTATTGTAGAAACTTTTTAATCAAACTTAGTGAGAAGGGACCTGAGTACCTTTTTAACAATCACTGATTCTTTCATTTCTTCACCAAGTCCTCTGATGGTATTGACAACTTCATCAAATCGAAGTAAATATGCAGTGATATCTTCTTCCTCCTTCATGATCAAACCTTCAAATAATCCTTGAAAGGCCTGAAGTTTTGTCTCCTTGAATTTATCATTACCTTCATAAATATTATAGAGTTTATTCCAAACTTCTTTCACAGTCCTACAATGCATTATTTTTACAACCTTAGAGTTAGATAAACCTGATAAAATAAAATTCCTTGCTTTAGCATT
This sequence comes from Sequoia sempervirens, assembly GCA_007258455.2. Taxonomy (NCBI): domain Eukaryota; kingdom Viridiplantae; phylum Streptophyta; class Pinopsida; order Cupressales; family Cupressaceae; genus Sequoia; species Sequoia sempervirens. Next base: position 78,869,988 of record VDFB02047230.1, on the reverse strand, counting down.
ATTTTCACAAGCCTTATTTTTGACCCGATCACTTGGAGTACTTTCAAGAATCTCATATCCATCTACAATTGATTTCCAAACCTCAAACCCTAGGTCCATCAAATATGCTTCCATCCTTACTTTCCAAAATGCATAATTGGATCCATCAAAGAGTGGTGCCTTATTTGAAGACAAACCTTCTTGATCCACTGAGTGTTCCATCCTGAATCTACCTCAAGTTGTTAACCTTTTGCAAAGGAACTTAGTTTTGATATCAATTGAAGGACACACAATATACTGTGAGGGGAGTGAATACATATATCTCAATTTATACTAAATTTAAACTTCAAGCATTGACCTTAAAACATCAATGCAACTCTCAAACAATCTTCTTAATGATGCAAAAATTAAGAGACAAAGGAACATACACATCCACACAATGAACAACAAATATATGTAGAAACCTGAGATTGAAAAACCACTGTGAGAAAAGTTGCATGGATCTTCTGCCCAAATCCAACCTCATAAAGCAAGAATAGAATAAAGAATTTATAATATGAAGTAGGCACCAACCTATTAGAGACACCAATCCCCAATTATATTTTCAAGCACCAACCTACAGGAGACACCAATTCCCTAAACCAAGACCTAAGCACCAACTCAACTAGTGAGATACCAATCCGATCAAAATGTAGAATAAGAATTGTAGACCTTCAAGGTTGAATACTCCACTCTCTTCTGATTTGAATAATATTAAAACTCTTCCACACAGTGCATATGATCTTTTGACTATGACACACCATGATTGGAATGCAACTCACATTACATCTCTCTGATATTCACATTAAAATCCTAATCACATAACATTCCCCTCTGACACCACATTCTTAGGATGGATCCTAGAAAACTATATATATGCATTACAATTATAATTACATTCATATGTCAACCTACAATAAAGATTATTGCATCTATAATTAGGCCACAATATAAACTTTAATGAAATGTATAATAGGCTAGGTCTAGTAGCCCACACACTAAACCACAAGAAGGAACATGCCTTGTGTTCCCTAATGAGGGCCTATCTAGTCCCAATGGTCATCCACATGCCACCTTCATAGAAAACATTCTACAAACCTTTGTCACATCAATCTGAAACAATGACCCACCTGATAACCTTGCACAATGAGCCTTCTGTCTCTTCAAAACATACTTTTTGCTACACGCCAACTCAAAAAACTCTAGATCATGATAAAACATGTGTAGATATACTCTCCATTCAAACTGAAAGCCATAACACATAATTGGGAAAAAATGTGGATCATTCAACTTGCCAATGTAAACATACAACCTTTCCAAATCATTCCAGATCACTTCCATCAACAGGAAAGGATATAAGATGATATTATAGTTGTCGTAATGAGGGAATAAAGCAATGGGAAAACACATAATGAATTAAACAAACTTAATTCAAACAAGATAAAATCCCAAAACCCATACTCATGAAATGAAGTTCTAAAATAACAAAATCAAACAATGTAATCCAAAAGATAACATAAATTGGATTTGAAACCTTAAAAGCTATACCATCCCATGTAGAAGTTGTGTTTGTATTGACGTTTGGATGCCAGATTGCTTGATTCAATACAAAGCCTCCATTGTTGTTGTTGCAAAAAGCTTTGATTCGTGTTAATAATGGTGAACTAGAATATGATGCCAATAATTCTTAATGTGCTCAAGAATCTGTTGTACATCACTTTGCTATGTGAATTCTAGATGATTTGTGAGAAGGTAGAGGTTTTTTTTATAGATTTCTTGTTTTGAGATGACTAATCAAGATTTCGTAGTAAAAGATCATGATCAACGGTTGAGAACCATTGAGAGGAAATAGATTGGAAAGATTAGTGGATTTAGATTGCATAATCTATGTGATTGAAGAAATCAAGTTGAGTAGTCAGTGGGATTGAAGAATCAAGTCGAGTGATTAGTGGGATTGAAGAATAGATGAGTTAGTCAACCGTTTAGAGTGAGAAATCAGTGGTTGTGATTTGCTCAATCACAAAAGGGATAAAGATAATTAATTAATTGAATAATTAATTAATATTTTGAGTTGAATGTGCAAGTCATGTTTGACTTTAACAAATAAAGTTGTATTTATTTGTTGACTATTTTGAATGATGTTGAATAATTAATTTAATTATTTGGGTTTAGAGAGGGGAAAGTGATTTAATTAAATTATTAAGTGATAACAATTTAATTGATTTAGGAGAATAGGGTATATTAGTGACATAATTAAATAATTTGTATTATTTAATTAATCAAGAGGAATATAAGTTAGATTAACGATAATATAGTGAATTAATTAAATAATTAAAGATTATTCAATTAATAGAGGAAAATAGGGTTTTTGATGTAAATGATGTGAAATGCAATGATATTAATGATAATGATGCTAATAAACGGAAAAATGTCATTCAAGATGTGTGATATGCGATAGGTCATTTTTACATGTCTACATTTTGCCCCTCTTTCAGACAAAGTATTGGTTGCTTTGTTTCAAAGAATTTGATGTTAAGATCAAGATTTGAAAAAAATTATATGCCCCACTATGCCTTGGGGGTCAACGAAAAGATAGTACGACGCTAGGCTGCCCCCTCGAGAGGTTGGCCAGAAAAATGTTTTTTTAGGTTAGGCTCGTGACAAGGTTTAATTATAGTTCAGATGCATAGAGGACGAAAAATTAAGATTATAGGGCCTTTGTTTATTGTTCAGATGTTCTTGGGTGCTCATAATTTTAACCTAGAAGGGTTTCTTAAGTAAAAAAATAGGGTTTGGGGGTAAAAATAAGAAATTAGGGTTCATTTTTCCTCATTTACACTCTTAGCCCTTAGTGAATTCTTGTCTTTGGAGATCCTGCTTTGACGATTGTCAATTCGTGATGCCGAGGATTCCAAGTGCCCCACATCGTGTAGAGGCGGTCTATGACATCGAGAGGCCAACTGGCGCAAGTATCACGGTATGTATCACTTTTGTTCCTATTTTCGTCTTTTTAGTTTTGTGTAATTAATGCTAGAAAACATTTTTAGCAATAGTGTAATTTTTTGAAATTTTCACTTTTGCCTCAATTCTACTACTTTTGTACTTTTATTTCTGTCATTTTCACCAAATTTGTTCGCTATCAAAAAATTTGTGCGCTATTGCATTTTTTGCTCACTATTGTTCAACGCTATTGAAAAATTTGTTTGCTATTGTCTATAAGATGGGGTTAGAGAATTCTTAGCCTAGAAAAAGTGATAACCAACACCTCTAAGCTATAAACCACATATAAACAAGAGAAAACAAACAAAACATGAGTAAAATGAAAGCATCAAACCAAAATACTCCCCATGCTTTTACTTGAATCACTTCTCTTGCTCTCCTATTTCTCCTTTTGCAATATTTACCCTCAAATTTGAAGTTATGCTTGTGCAAGTACCTGCAAATAGTAAGCAAGAAAGTTGGAGATAATGGTTGTTAAGTTGAAAATAGGAGAGGAAGGTTGCTTTTATAGGCAACCATTTGAATGGACGTTCTAGATTAATCCTCCAAAAGGATTCCAAGAGCAACAGATGAGAATGCACGAGGGAGGTTACAAAATGGATGATTGAGATCAAGTCTCCAAAAAGATGCCAAGATCAATGGTCCAGAATTGATGCACCAAGAATATGCCATTCTTGGAGGAATCATGACAGGTATGACGTCGACGGCTATGATGCCTGACAACTTTGACATCAATAAAGGCTATGACAGGGGTTAATGACAGGGCATCTTTGACTGGAGGGGGTGCATAAATTATTTATTTGAAAGTGGGGAAAATGGAGGAAAGGAACAAGTGGCAAATAAATAATTTATTTGGAGAAAATGAAAGATGGAGCATTTAATTAAATTAATCAATTTAATTAAATGGAGAGAGAAATTGGTCATGGATAAATAATTTGAATTATTTATTCAAAGGAGAGGAATGACTCGTAATTAAATAATTTTGACAATTATTTAATTATAGAAGAATAAAAATGTCAAAAAATAATAATTTATTATCTGACTATGGATGAAGGACAAATAATTAAATAAATAATAATTTATTTAATTATTGAAGAAAGGGGTATATTAGCGACGCAATTAAATAATTTTAATTGATCGGGATATAAAAGAGATTATGAAGTAAATTAATTAAATAATTAAAAATTATTTAATTAATAGAGGAATATGATCAAGCATAAGTAAATAATTAAAATTATTTAATTATTAGAGGATGACAATCAAGGAAAAATGTTGCTTGTAGGCTTAGGAAATTTTTTAGTGTCCACATTTTTCTCCTCTTTGACATAATGCAGTTCATTGCGTTGTGTCAAAGAAACTTAATTTTGAAATATGCCCCAGTGAAAGCAGGGTGAGGAAAGATGACCAGGAGGGTTGTGGTATGCCCCCTCGAGAGGACATGTGGGTTCAAAGAACACGAATGTGCTCATGAAATGGATGATAAGACTAGAGGATGAAGGATAGAAGAAATGTAGCATGGAAGGGGATGGATGTTAGCGTGAAAGAGAAAGGAGGATGAAGATAGAAAGTTAGACAGGAAATGATAAGGGAACCAACTTTCATGCTTACATTTTTATATTTATCATCATTGGGCGTCAAAATGTCGCAAATGGACCACAAACACCATGGTATGACATAGACCAAGGTGTGCAAGGTGACCATTTGGGAGAGACAAGCAGTCAACAGACAAGGAATGCGTTGGCTCATACTAAGGACCCAATTATCCTAGTATTTTTTCCAAGACAAACCACAAAAAAAAAGCAAAGAAAAGAGGCCAAGATCCATCACCGTCCCTCTAAATCCGTTGGTAGGACATCCTCAAGGAGAATAGTAACATGACCCAAAACCAATTGAAAAGATAAGAGAAATCCAGATAAACAAAGTGTTTGCCAAGATAGTGTTTGCTAGTGATAATGGTAAGATTCTTTGATTGATTGATTAGGTGGACCAAGATGACTGAGTTGATTGATAGGTTGACAAGGATTGATTAATTAATTTGATTGATCACGCCTAGTCTTAAGAAGGACACATCCTGATGAAGGAAAGATTGATTGACCAAGCTGACAAGATTGATTGATTGATTTGACAAAGTTGATTGATGAATATGACCAAGCGATGTGACGATACCCAACTTCAGGAAGGAAACATCCTATTTAAGGCAAAGGACACATCTAATAAAGTTAACCAAGTGATAAGTGTTGTCAAGGAACCTAGCTACAAGAAAGACATATCTTGCTTAAGGTGATTGACAAAGTTGACAAAGTCTAATCTTAGGAAGGATGCATCCTGATAAAAGACAAGAGATAAGACTGAATGAGACAAATGATATAATGCCCCATTCCAATTGAATGACCAGGTTGAGTGATTGATGATAAGATAATTGATTGATTGAAGGGTTTTGTTGGTTATGTTTGTTTGTTGATTCATGATTTAGTTTGAATGATGATTGTTTTTAGATCAAGGACATGACTAGACTCGACGAACCCTAAAGGACTTGACCTAGGGGGCCTCAAGGGATCATCGAAATATGTCCTTGCCTATGTAGCAATGCGTAGAGACCTCATAGTTTGATACAACTTGAATTTGTCTTATTCGACAAAAGACTGAGTCATGATTTTTTTTGGACAACCTAAAAGGATTGACCTAATGCCTTGGGGGATCATTTAAGGAAAGCCTTGCCTAAGTAGAAAACACACAGAGGAAATGTAGTTCGACACTACCAACACAAACAGACTCAGACTCTGTTTTTGGAGTTGTTGAAGTTTTCTGCTATTTTTGGATTTTTGAAGGTTTTTTTTTTTTTTGGATTTTGATGTTTTTTGATGTTGATATAACACATTATCTTCCCATAAAGACGTGAGTCAAGGAATTTCCCCTAGTCAGGTGTAGGACCAATTTATTGCGAGGAGAAGCAATAGACGAATGCGAAGAATGATCAAGATGCTAAATGTCAGTCGTTCTTAGGCCATGGAAGGGATGACAAAGCTTTATTATGGATGAATGAGACTTTATTATGGACGATAACAATAAGGATCAAGGAAAATGTATGTGAAAGATACCCACAATCAACCAAGTAGGCATGCATGCACAAGGATGTAAGGACAAACATGATCTTGCCCCTAGTCAAGCTGAAAACCAATTGATAGGTGATGATGATAATGACAATGTTGTTTTATATGGGAAGGACACATCCTGAAACAACATGAGGATTGGGAAAGACATATCCCTTTGATGATAATGTAACTAAAGGATCAAGGTCTACAACAAGGCTAGGAACAAAGCCAAGGAATGTTTTGGATGATGTGCTAGGTTGCAAAGCAAGATTGTATGGATTAGGCTTGTTGCATTTAGAATGACAAACCTTAGGACAAGATGGGATTATGGAGGGAACTTGGATAAGCATATTAGAATCCTTAAACCAATGACAAGGGAAACCAAGTCCAACAATAGGTATGGAAAGATAATGGATTGATTTTGGCAAAGAATAGGAGACATAAGGATTATTTGCTGAAAGAATTAACATATGATCTCCAAGGACTACGTCGCATAGGAACAATTTATTTTCTCTGAGATATGGGTTTGGATAAATTCTATGAAGGAAATGACATGATATTTCATGGATAGTGTATGACCAAAGGATAGACATGTCAAGAATTTTCCCGAAGCATGATTTATATTTGTGCCCCATTTCTTATCAAGATCAAGGTAGGTGGGAAAATGGATGGAAACAATATGGATTAGATAGATGGAAATGTTATGAGAAAGGCATGGGAGATGAGACAACTTGCCCCCAAGTGTAATGGTCCACACAGATAATTGATCTTACACATGACGCCTGTTTGCCAGGTTTTCATCATGGTACTTATCTAAAGTGCCATATAAATGGTTTTCACTATTGGACAAAATTTTTCTCTTTACTTTTTTTTTTCTCTTTTTATTTTTCTCTCTTTTTTTTTATGTCACACAAGACGCCTGTTTGTCAGGTTTTCATCAAGGCGGTCATTTTTTTGATCTTTTATATCGACTTGATGTTCTGGATGATTGTTGATTGTTCTGAATGCTTTGATGGTGTTGATGTAGATATTGGTGTCATGATATGCCAATAGTGACCTTTATGGAGTAGTTGTCTTATCAGGATCATAGCACTTGCATACAATTGATCGATGTCATTGTGATCCTCTTTGATACTAGGTTTGGCCTTATCAAAATACGCACATCGTGATAGAGTTCCATTTGAGTCCTTATGATAAATAGTTTCTGCCAAGATGCAACAAATTTGTGATGTGGGATTTTTAGACTTTAGGGGAGATGTAGGATTATGATGGATGATGGTAGGTGTGGATGGACTATTTGATGTTTTGGATGTAGCGATTTATATTTTCCAAACTTGGGATGGTGGATGATGGAGTTTGGAATTTTGATTGGGATAGTGTTTGGAACCAACACTTTTATATGTCTTGCTTGATGACCATTTTGAAGGAGGTGGAAATTTATTATATGTGGGAGTCCTCTTTTCTTGTGGCTCCACATTTTGATTGACTTTTATTTTTGAACTATTTTATTTTCTTGATCCATTTTTCTTTGGGATCCATTTTAATTTAATTTGTCCACTTGGATTTTTGTTTGATTCAATGGCCTTTGACATTTGTTTTGAACTTTGGATTTGTAATAATTTTCTTTTTGTTGGTTCCAAATGGAAGGTTTATTCATATGGGAATGACATTTTATGGTGTGGATGGGATGAATGCTGGAAACAACCTTATGAAAAGGAGTACTCATGGACCTCATTTTGATATTTGTATTGGATAAAGTTATCCCCAATATCGTTGAGGTATCACTAACAACATTTGATTTTATGATTGGGATATAACCAAGACCTTGATGTCTAGGATTTTCATGAAACTGTACTAGTTCTAGAATGCCTTTCTCATGTAGGTCTAGTCCTCTTCCTTGATACTGCATGCTCTGACATACTCTATTTGTGATGGGGTATTTTTTACTTTGAAAACAAGATGCAAACCCATCATTGTGTATGTGAAAATTGCTACTTGGAATCTTCTCCTTTATGAGAAAGCCTGATTTGATAAAAGTGGATGATCCTAGTTGATAATATGTTTTGGCTTTATATTCATCATGCTTGTTTCTTCTTGATCATTTGGGACGTCGATTTGATCCATGGTAGCTTTTGTATCTTCTTCTTGGCTTGATCCATAGTAGCTTGTTTGTGTTCTTCTTGATCCATAGTAGCCTTTTTGTGTTCTTCTTTGACTTGATCCATGTCATTTATTTGATTATTTATATGGACAAAGGAGACAAGTGTATCATCTTGGGAAATGGAGGTGTTTGGAGTTTGGATAGGATCAACTTCAACTGTTTGATCATGGATGGTATAAAGGTCTATGAGAGGATCATTTTGGATTTCATGTTCAAGGGTAGGATCTTGGTCAAAAATAGGTTTGTCTTGGATGACATGATTGGGAATGGGATCTTGATCAAGGATAGGTGCATTTTGGATGCCATGATTATCTAGAAGGACTTCTTGGATGGACTTAAGGATTGGGTCATGGGATGGACTACTTCGATCTTGACATGAAGGTGAAGCTATGATGTCATGCTTTGGACTTTTCTTTTGACATGTATCCCAAGGTGTAGGCAATGTGATGTGATTTTGGAGACCATGACCAAATGTATTTTCATGACTAAATGCAGCTTGGAATGGAGTGAATATGAATAGACTAGGATAGGATGTGGAGTCTCAAAATAGATTTGTGGAAGGTTGGTTTCCCTTGTCAAAGTTAGGATAGAAATGACTAATGGATGTTTGTTGTGGATCAATGGCATGGATTGTGCTAAGGGAATCTTGATAATGAGAGTAGATGGATGGAAGACTAGATTTTATGGGTTGTTGATAGCAGGGATAGATGGGTGGCTGACTATGGGTTGTGGGTGCTTGGTATTTGGATTCAAGGTATTGTCTTTTGAAGTCTATGGCTTGTTGGGCTTGACCAACGTAGAGTAATTGGTATTCAACTTGACTAGCAAGCATATCAAGGTGAATGGAAGACATGGTGGTGGATGGTATGAAGCCTAAGAGATGCCAATGCAATGGAAGGTATGCACCTATGCTATTTTTTATTTATTTATTTTGGATATAAGGATGGACCTAATACCAAGATTAAGGAATGGTAGAATGATAATGACCCTATGACCAAAGGATATGATATGCAAGGATGATGACCAAAGGATATGAGACTAAGCTATGTTTTTTGTGATTTTTTGGATATAAGGGTGCGAGATGATCATGCAAGGATGATAATGACTAAAGGATGACACTAAATGAGACTAATGGATGCAAAGGATACTAAAGGTAGACCAAGATAATGGAGACTAAATGATGCTAAGTTAATGATCAAAGGTAGTGATGTAGCTAAGGCTAAGGTGAAATGAAACTTTTTTTTTGTATTTTTGGGATATAAAGATGCAAAATGAAAGTGCAATTTAAGTCCAAGACTAAGGATTGGTAGAATGATAATGAAGCTATGGTCAAAGGGTATGGTATGAATCTAAATGACACTAGAAAGATGACACTAAGGATATGAACCTAAAATTTAAGACAAAGTATGGTAACCAAGCTAATGTAGGTCCAAGATAACAAATCCAAATGTCATTGAACTTTGTGATAATCAAGATGATAGTTTTGACGAGGTGAGTCTAAACTAGGACACAAGTTTGAGACCCAAATTTTTGACCAAGATGATAAAGACAAAGGTTGATAAATTAAAAGATGAAGGTCAATGACAAGTCAGATGAGTAACCAAGGTCTGTCCAAAGGCTTGATAATTTTCCTATATCTGAAATCTAGAAGGTATGTGCAACCTAAGACCTAAGATTAATTATGAAAGGAAAAGGTGACCTAAGGTACAATATAAAATGTAATGCAAACCTAAATGAGGATGATGGAATGGACTGGGAAAGCTCTACAAGTCTCTGGTTTGGAAGTCAAGATCACTATTATGATGAATTGGTTCAGTTTTGGACAAGGATTTTGTGAAATCTTGGTAATTGGGCAGTTATGGCTCTGTTAGAATTAGTTGTGGTTCATAGAATGTTGATTTTGCAATTTTGATGTTTTGACTGATTTTGATAAATTTTGATTGGAAAACATAGAATACAGTCACACGCACTTGTTTTGGTCTGGTTTGATGTGAAATTGTAACAAGAAAACAAGCAAAATCCTAGTAGGAAAGGGTTTGTATACTTGGTATAGACCCACTGAAATACCCTGGGTCAGTGTTGAACACCTCTCCTTGTTGAGAGCGGATAGCTTAGAATTTTGGTGGCACTGGCTCCCCTCCATGACACTCACTTCTATAGTCACACCAACTTCGGATTCTTGGGTAGTCACTTCCTAGGAATTGCTATCTCTACTCAAGGGAGTCAGTTGTGAGTAACTTCGAGAATGTTACTGTACCCTGCACCATACCAAGCGACGACCGAAAGGCTAGGCTTCTAAAAACAAGAGGGTTCTAGTAAATACTCGGGGACATGACACCTCATGAGCGTACAACAAGCCACTTAAGGCTTTAATCACTTTACTAGGGGATCTTATACCTTTAAAAGAAAAGGTAGGTACCCTATTTTGAATGACACTGCATGACTAAGGCCTACATACCATGAGGACTTGACAGTTTAGTCTCATCCTTTCATATATCGACCCAAGTGAAAAACTGATTGGTGTCGTTCCCTCTTGCGAGACAGACCCCTCTAAGGTATAAACACAAAAATAGATGGGTCTGGCTTTTTAATCACCGAGTTTGCACAAGGTGAGAGCATAATACCTACCATCCTTCAAACACTAAGACATGTGGTTCATTTACCCTCTAATTAAATCTATGTGAGAAAGACAATCGTTCTTTTTAGAGCACCAAACAAAGTGTTATCTAATCTAAAGCAAACAAGATTGTGGTTTCAAAATAGAGCCTTGGATATTCAAACCTACAAAACAACGTATTAGTAGTTTCACAAAATGGTCTTGGACCAATGAAAAAGTTGCAAAACCCTGTTAGCACAATAGATTAGAGCTAGACTAGAAATCCAAAAGCTAACAACTAAACCAAACTAGAAAATAAAGAAATGAAACTGAACTAGAGAAATCAAAGGAAACTAAACTAAGAGCTCAATTTTTTTTGTTTCTTCAAAAGAAGCAGTTTTGGGAGCTCCACTCCAAAGCCACATGCTACAAATAAAAGATCAGTAAACCAAAAGAAACTTGAATGAAAACAACAAACTAAAATAGTGGTAACTTTCTCAAAACTAAACAAAATTTTAAATCGTAAAAATCTATAGAAAGCTAAGACATAAACCCTCAAAACCCAAAAAAAGTTTGGCGAAATCTTGTAGAACAAGTGTTACAAACAAAAGAAAATTCAGGTCTTAACAACTAAATCTTAAAAAGCTGTGAGTACTAAATGGCCATAACTTTCTCGAAACATATCAAAATTTTATAGCATTTGAAGTTCCAAAAAGCTAAAAGCAAGGCATACAATACCCAAATAATCATTTTTTAAGATTTCATGCACCCATTTTTTGTGCTCAAAATAAGATGATGGGATTTTGTGTGAATTCTTGGCTGTAACCTGCAAAACAACAAAAACAAACAATAAAACAAACAAATTTCTTTGCAAAATTGTAAGATTCATGTCGGGTTCACCAATGTAAGATGGGGTTAGAAAATTCCTAGCCTAGAAAAAGTGACAACCAACACCTCTAAGTTATAAACCACATCTAAACAAGAGGAAACAAACAAAACATGAGTAAAATGAAAGCATCATACAAAAATACTCCCCATGCTTGCAGTTGAATCACTTCACTTGCTCTCATATTTATCCTTTTGCAATCTTTGTCCTCAGATTTGAAGTTATGCTTGTGCAAGTACTTGCAAATAGTAAGCAAAAAATTTAGAGATAATGGCTGTTAAGTTGAAAATGGGAGAGGAAGGTTGCTTTTATAGGTAACCATTCAAATGAACAGTCCAAATTAATCCTCCAAAAGGATTCCAAGATCGATGGATGAGAATGCATGAGAGGGAGGTTACAAAATGGATGGTTGAGATCAAGTCTCCAAAAAGATGCCAAGATCAATGGTCCAGAATTGATGCACCAAGAATATGCCATTCTTGGAGGAATCATGACAGGTATGAAGCCGACAGTTATGACACTTGACGACTATGACAACAATGAAGGCTACGACAGGGGTTAATGACAGGGCATCTTTGACTAGAGGGGGTGCATAAATAATTTATTTTAAATTATTTATTCGAAAGTGGGGAAAATGGAGGAAAGGGACAAGTGGAAAATAAATAATTTATTCAAATTATTTATTTGGAGAAAATGAAAGATGGAGTATTTAATTAAATTAATCAATTTAATTAAATGGAGAGACAGAAATTGGTCATGGATAAATAATTTGAATTATTTATTCAAAGGAGAGGAATGACTCGTAATTAAATAATTTTGACAATTATATAATTATAGAAGAATAAAAGGTCAAACAATAATAATTTATTATCTAACTATAGATGAAGGACAAATAATTAAATAAATAATAATTTATTTAATTATTGAAGAAAGGGGTATATTAATGACACAATTAAATAATTTTAATTGATCGGGATAGAAAAGAGATTATGAAGTGAATTAATTAAATAATTAAAATTATTTAATTATTAGAGGATGGCGATCAAGGAAAAATGTTGCTCGTAGGCTTAGGACATTTTTTAGTGTCTACATTGTCTTTATGCTTGCGAAATGGCCGCTTTTGTTATTTTTGTGCGTTATTGTGAAATTTGTTTACTTTTGTCATTTTTAATGTTATTGCTCAAAATAACTGCTATTGCCAAAAATAAGGCTACTATTGCTTTTCTTGACCGCTATTGTAAAAAAGGTGGTCGCTATTGTCAATTTTGATAGATTTAGCCAATTTTCCTGTAATCTTAGGTTCGTGATGTGATTTTGTAGAAAATTCTTAACATAATGGGTTGAATGTTTGTAGACGGTTCTCAAGTCGCTTTATTCTAGAGAGTGATGGCCACGACAATTGTTTGACCTGATTGCCGGTTTCTTCGAGGTGGAGCGAGATTTCCTAGATGCCATGGGCCTATGATATATATGTTACATGCTAGAGATTTGATGTCATAGGGTGATGATGACTACCCTTGTAGAGAGATGGCATTTTGAGTCGTCGTCATTTCATTTGTTGACTGGCGAGGCGATTATCACATTGGAGGATGTCTGGAGGATTCTTCGTATTCCTATTCACGGGGAGCTTGTTACCTATGATGTTGGACAGGGTACCCGTGCTATGCAGTGAGTTCTCAGCATTAGACGTCTTCAGGTGGTGGACTCAAAGATAGATTTGTCTCCATTTGTTGATAGTGAAAATCCTATTTCTATGGTCTTATGTGGTTTGATCATGGGGCTTGTGGTACTTGATCATAGAGGTAGACAATTTCCTATCGGTTGGGGCATCTGTATCAAGCAGATGATGGAGCACAACATGAGGTATGCGTGGGGCCCATGTCTTTTGACACACCTATATAAAGATATGCACAAGGTTTCTTATCGTAGAGGTAGTTCTATCTCCTTTGGCATGACATTGTTGAACGTATGGGCTTGGGAGAATATCCTAGTGACTAGACCAGATGGTGTTATGGATAAGGATTCAAAGGATCCATATTTACATAGATACTCAGATTTCATGCACTATACTTGGCTTGGCCGACTACCTTATTGGCGTCACGTTTTTGATGACATGCCTACTTTTATTTGGAGACTATGGTTAGGCTACAAGGCCTAGCATGATGATGTGGATCAACTCCCTTATTACCGAAAAAGAAGATGGTTGATAGGCTGCGTGGATTCTTTGCTTGAGTGTTACTTACTTGATAGAGTTCTTCATCATTTTGGAGAGCAACATACACGTTTCAGGGATGACTATCATGCACATTTTGGGAGGACATCCTGAGAGGTTAGGGTGTAGGGGCCACATGCCTCCTCTATAGATTTTATTGTTGAGTTTTGATGACTTGCCCCATTTGGATGGGGCTGGGTAGTAGGTTTGGCATACCCTAACACTACACGCAAGTATGATCAATGGTGGGCTCATTGTGTTCCTCTTTGTTTCATAGATCCTGCTGGCATTGGCCCAGTTATGGGGAGAGCTAGTGTGACCTACCGTAGGGGTGAGTGACAACAACTCAGGATCACTATAGAGTAGTTGGATAGTGCAAGGTGTGATGGGGATCAGGGTTAGCATGATGGAGAGCAGTCTGATCTGATGTAGCAGGATCAACAGGTACCATAGGGTCCTCCCCACTAGGGGATTCAGTAGCAACAAAACATATAGCTTAGCTGACTATGGAGAGGGACACCTGGGTGCTCAAGAGATGCAAAGATTCTCCAGAGACAAGGGACTGAGGCACAGGTGGTGGAATTGACTACCAAGAGAGATGGCTTCCATCAAGAGCGGGATGGGTTCAGACAGGAGAGAGAGATGCCGCTAGGTAGGAGCTGGCCATTGAGAGGCAACTTAGACTTACAGTTGAGATGTCACTAGCCTCCTCTATTCCCCTTGCTCAGTAAAAGGCTGAGTGGGATCAAATTTTATAGAGATATACATATTATCAGACTTTATATGAGGCCTTTGTTCCTAGAGCTCAAAGACGACCTCGTTTTGGAGAGCCGAACACATAGACAGGTGCAAAGTCGAGTGGTCAATTAGTTAGACAACCACATAAATCTCTAGTCATCCCACATCCATCTCCCCATTAGAGCCAAGAGCAGTCGAGATCCCCCCACGAGACACCCAACAGGATTGAGGGTGCTTGATCTTTATCTGATGTTTATTATTTTAGAGACTTTATATAGACATGATATTTTGTATATACATTCATCGGCCCAGCTGAGGCCTTGTATATATGCATTTTTTGTATATGATATCACACATGTTACTTGATGATGTACATGACACTCTCATTTTTGATGATATATGAGATTTACCATGTTTTGATTTGGCTTTATTATCTATTATGAGATGATTATGGACAAAGATGTATTCATGCTCATGTTTTGTACTTTTTTGATGTATGAATATGATATGGATGGATGTATGATTTATATATCTATTCGATGGATGATGATATATGATGAATGGTGATATATTATGGATGATGACATCTTACGTATGTGATGAATGAATATATGATGTGTGATGTTTTATCATTTTATTATGGTCATGATATGTACTGATGAATTTGTGGATGCAGGATGCATGTGGTTCTAATCACATTGTGATACAAGATGGAGCTATTAGTTAGAAGAAATGTTTGATTATTTAGATATGGATAGAAATTTGATGTTGTCAGTTACTGATGAGTTTTTCTTTTGCTTTCATAGAGGCTTTGTATCTTTTAGCAATCCTTTTTTATGTAGCAAATAGACACGATGCACCAGGGTATTAATAATCAAGGTGGATTTGTATCCATTGTGTGGACTTTGAATTGGCACACAAAGAATATTCTTGCTCATACCAGACATATGAAATCCCTATTAGAGTGTATGGCTGAGTTGTGTCAAAACATTTCAGACTAGTTACACAGAGAGGTGTTAAGTACCTTAATATGCAATTGCTACATGAATTGCCGCAAAACAACTTCTATACATAAAACAAAGCAAGTATTCATTGTGGTAGTATCACAAAATCATCTAACAAATAGAATAAATAGAAATCAATAGTTAATTCCCCCATTCCTTCTTCTCTAAATCCTTATGGACATCCTCGAGAGATCCTAGGAGTGTGGTATTAAGATAAATAAAAAAGATAAGACTATAAAAAGATAAACAATGTTGCAGTATCACTTGCCATAGTTGTTTTGATGTTTCATGATGAAATCCATTGATGATGTCTATTGTAGGAACGTTGTATCCGTTAAGAATCATATTTTAGGAATTTTTGATAATGATTTTCAAACAGGCATGGTAGTCTATATTTAGGAATTGTTTAAACTTGATAGTGATCCAATCGTTTCAATCTTCACTTTGAATTTTTTTATTTTGATGTTTGTTTTGCATGTTGATTGCTTTGTCAAAAGTTGAAGGCGATGATTGTTTATTGTGAATGGAAAGTTTATTGCAGATAAGTGACAATGGAGATAGGAGCTTTTGTAATTTTGTAATTTTTTGATGTTGTTTTTGTTGTTTTCAAGAAATTTAGAACCAAATAGGGGGACCTAAAGGGACTGACCTAGTGCCTCAGGGGCTGATCAAAGATTAGCCTTGCTTACGTTATACACACAAAGACCATGTAGTTTGACTGTATTGACTCAAAGCATAAAATTATTTTTTGAATTTTGATGTTTTTGACTTTGTTTTTGATTTTTTTTGTTTTCTAGATGTTTTTGATTTGCTAATGTTTTTTGACTATGATGGGATTTACAAGGATCCAATCCGCTACCAGTTTCAGGAAGTTGCCCCTAGTTCAAGACAAGATTATGTTCATTAGGGGAGATGGATTTTGATGGTGCAACAAGGTTCAGCACTTGATTAGTTATCGATCCATGGTTGGATACATGTTTTATTATGGGATGAATGGGGTGGATGCTTTAGATCTAGTGTTGATAGATAAAGATGCAGGTCTTATTCAAATGTAGCACCTGTTTACTAGGTTTTCACTACGGTACCTATCCTAGAAGCGCCACAAAGTGGTTTTCACTTAAAAAACACTTTATTTTTTGTTTACTATTTTCTTTCTTTTTGATTATTTTTAGCTTTTTTGCCTAGGATACTCTGATGCGCTCAAGTAAAAAACCTTTTGAGATGGCTACTATTCAGAGGTTCGGCTAAACATTCTCAAGTAGCCAACTAATACGCTCTAGATCCATAACTTGTGATGATGAAAGGACCTAACTAGTTTGGTTCAAACTTCCCCTTCCCATCTTGATTTAGTTGGATCTTCTGATTCTCTTTTAGTACTAGGTCTCCATCTTGAAAGCTTCTATTTTTGATCTTTTTGTTGTAGCTTCATTTGATTTGATTTTGATAAACCTGGAGATGGTTTAACGCGCTCAAACATCTTTCATCTTAGAGTTCCAACTCATTCAATCTGGACACCTGATATTCCTCATTGCTAACCATGCCTTTCAGGGATACTCATAGTGAGGGGATTTCAACTTCAATAGGTAAGATCACTTTTGATCCGTAGACCAAGGAAAAAGGTGTAGCACCCATAGGTGTGCGAATGCTAGTTCGGTAAGCCCATGGGGCTGGGTTTAGTTGTAAATGCCAATCATGATCGACATCATTAATAATATTTTTCAATATTTTAAGAATGGTTTTATTCCAGGACGCTTCAGCGTTACCATTTCCTTGAGGATAGTAGGGCGTTGAGAATTGATGTTGGATAGAAAACTTTGAACAAAGCTCATAAACATCTTGGTTTTTGAATGGGGTTCTATTGTTTGTTATGATAGTTTGGGGAATTCTATATTGACAGATTATATAATTCAAGATAAACTTGGATATCTATTTCCTTGTGATGTACATTAATGGAATTGCTTCTATCCACTTTGCGAAGTATTTGCTTGTAGTGATAATGAACTTGTTCCCATTGGATGAAGTGGGAGATATCTTACCTATCAATTCTAGTCCCCATTGCGAGAAAGGCCATGGTGTTGTTATAGGTCGCAATTCCTGTGCTAGTGTATGAACAAGATCACTATGCTATTGACATTGGCGACATCTCCTTGAGAAATGAATGGATTCCTGTTCCATTGAGGGCCCATAATACCTCATTCTTAGCAATTTCTATACTAGATTAGGCCACTGGAGTGAGACCCACAAATATCTTCGTGCACTTCTTGTAAAGCAGTTTGTGCTTCTTCCACGTAGAGACTTCGTCTGTATCTAGTGTATCTCCTAAGATGGTGAATCAAGATGTTCTACAAAGGTTTTCTTTTGGTTTGTCATTAAGTCAAGAGGTATGAGACCATGTTGGATATAAGAAATGTATCTTGGTACCATGGTGAGTCAAAACCAACAACATCACAAAAAAGTTTTGATTTCGGGATATCAAATGCCAGTATAAGGAGTTGCTCCACAAGGAATTTGTATTTGGGAATGTTTTTTGGAATGTCGAGGAGTGAACCTATTGTCGCCATAGCGCCGACTACTCTGTTCTTGATCCCGAGAACCTGTTCAAAGGTGATGACAACAAATTACTATTTGAAACTGTCCACCATTCTTTTATATGGCATTATCTTATCATCCTTTGTTTGGCATTCGTCATTCACCTGCCTGATGACTAGCTGGAAGTCTCCATAGACCTATAGTTCCTTTATCCTCCATTCTATGACTATCTTCAATCCTATGATTAACACTTCATATTCATAAATGCTATTGGTACATGGAAAAGCAATCCTGTAAGCCTTGGGTATACTATCTCCCTGCAATGTGAGAAATAAGATACCGGCTCCTGAGCCGTGTTGAGTGTGGGACCCATCAAAGTACAAGGTTCAATGGCTAGACTGATCAGTTAGAAGTATGCTTTCATCTGGAAATTCTATTGTTAGAGGCTAATGATCTTCCATCGGTGCATCTGCTAATTGATCTGCTATGATTTTTCCTTTGATAGCTTTTCTATCAATGTATTATATGTCATACTTGTTAAGTATCATTACCCACTTAGCGATCCTCCCTATTAGAGTTGCTTTTGCCAATAAATACTTTAGGGGATCTACTTTTGATATCAACTTTACTTCTTTGTTTAATATGTAGTGTCTTAGTTTCTGTGCCACAAACACAACAAATGAACATGCTCTTTCTATGGGTGAATAGTTTAATTCATATCCCACCAATGTTCAAATGATATAATAGATTGCTCTTTCCTTGTTATTGTCATCCATTTGTGCTAATAGAGCTCCTAACGCTGCCGGTGTTGTAGATACATATAGGATCATTTCCTGATCTTGAATTGGTGGCATTAATACTAGGGGAGTGAGTAAATAATCCTTGACTTGTTGGAAAGCCTGATCACATCTGCCATCCCATTTGAATGTTGTCTTTGTGTAACAAATGAGTGAATGGATGGCACTTGTTTGCCAACTGTGCGATGAATCTGCTAATGACTGTAGTTTACCTTGTAGACTTCTTAGCTGCTTCGATATTTTTGGAGGAGGCATTTCTAATATAGCTTTTACCTTGGCAAGATCTACCTCGATGCCTCTTCTTGATATTATGTAACCCAACAGTTTTCCAGAAGTCACACCGAATACACACTTCTTTGGGTTGAGATGCAACTTGTATTGTTCTAGCATGTCAAATACCTTTGCTAGGTTGGCCAAATGGTCTTCTCTTTTGATGGAATTTTCTAGTATGTCATCCACATAATCCTCCATAGTGGTATGCAACATATCATGAAAAATGGTGGTCATTGCTCATTGATAGGTTGCCCTTGCATTCTTTAGACCGAATGACATTCCAACAAAAGGTTCCCCATGCACAAGTGAAAGATGTTTTATGTTTCCCTTGCATTCTTTAGACCGAATGACGTTCCAACAAAATATTCCTAAATTCATACAACAATCCAAGTTGAAACACAACACTTGAGTCACAAAATGATTGAAAATTTTGGCATAGTCTTCTCTTTGAGCTCTTCAAATTGTATAAGAAGATTCAAGAGTCTTTCTCCACCTTTAGCCTATGATAAAAAATGAAGGATCTAATCTTTCTCCTCTCCAACTCTTCTTCTTAAATATTTTTTCAAAAAATGGCATTCCATCTAGAAGATGCTAGTCCATAGGTTAAACATCTAATTCCCAACTACTTCTGTCTCCTCATATGGTACCATTTGTCTAAGGTGTTCAAGGGACTGGTTCAAAGAGTCAACTTGTAACTCCTCTTAAATATGGCTTTATTCAACAAGAAATTATTACAAATTAAGAAGCCAAGAGTAACCTGCACCTAGTTAACATGAAGAAGACCAAACATGCAAGATCCTCCAAATAATATAACTCCTCCACATATCCGCGATAATAGGAAAAGGGTATTTAAATAAGGATCGAATGTGCAATTTAAATAAATGCATAAGATGTTCATTATCCCTTGTACCCTTATAAAATATTATGACTCTTCAAATTTCATTTGAAATCCAAGAAGATGCTTTCCAAGGTGGATGCTCCAATTTGAGAGGGAACACAAATTTTGTTCAAATTTGAAGACAAAGCTAACCTTTACATCTAGGATACAAGGGTTATAATAAGTTAAAACATTATTGAAATAAAATTAACAAATTTGACAATGTTAATTACCTAAGCCTTTAGATGCTCCTACCTTAACTCTTAGAGATTGAAATGTTGCTCAATGATCAAATTTGAGATTGGTAAACTTTGATAGATGGTTGAATAGTATTTTCTCTTCATTGGATCAAATCTGCACCTACAAATTTTATCTCTACATCTATAGAAATGAACCTTATCCATATATTTGATTTGTACACATAAATGATTTGCATACCTTTTGATGTAGTTCACCTTTGTGTGTGAAGATTAGGTGGTTTTGACAAACACTTTTAGAAGCTTGCTAAGTGAAGGTCTTCTTTTTGTGTCTAGCTCTTGGTTTTGAATTAATGATTTGAAAAATTATTAAAGACACATGAAGCAAGTGTAGTATGCTTGTTTGTTGCTAATGATTTTCATATTGGTGATGCAATGTGTTATGCTATCATGCTCTTTTGAACTTCTTTTCTAGGTGCCTAAAAGTGAATTAGGATTTTTCTTTTAATATAACTTTGTGACACATTTCAAGTGCAAGTTAACAAGTAATGACTAATAAGAAAGAAGTTAGCTTGAGTCCATATTTAAACCTAAATTTGAAATCTGATATCATTTTTATATTATAAATTGTTTGAAGATAATAAATAATTAAAATACAGATCAAATCTGCTCTGAAAATATGCATAAACTCAATCAAATTAAATTTAAGTAGATTATTAATTTTTATATAAAATATATCACTTGTACACTAAAAAGCCATGAGAATGTATGCAATTTTCACCTTTTAATATTTGAGTAAAGAGTTTCCTGTTCCTTGACTGTACAACCAAACAAGACAAATTCTGCAGATGGAAGGCGGAATCAAGTATTCCCTTATTGCAAAATGTACAATTAAATGCCTGAGTTAAAGCTGAGGGATGCTTCGCTTCATTTGGCCTCCTTCTGGAGAGCATGCGTGATGTATGATGCATGATGCTCATCATGTCTGCGACTGCCTACTTCACTCACGCTTTTCATCATCTCTCTTCTGATATTTTGGAATTTAGCGACTACAATGTCTGGTTTTTTAACAATATTTGTCGGGCAGGAGGTTACGGGAGACAGAATGATGGAGACAGCAGCTTTATGTAACATCCATTCTGATTAATGAATTCCCCAATGTCCTATTTCCTTATTTCCCCAATGCCAATCCAAACAAGTGGACAAAATAGAAGTCTCGACTCTCGAGGTTTTAAGCTTTCAGGACCATCAATAGATGGGATTGGGCAGTGGGGTGCAGTGGGGTCCCCCATCCTCAGTACCACATTGATTCCATTACTGTACCTGACATACTCGCCGCCACCCTGTCGAAGCCACGCTTAGAATATATATGGACGTAGTACATGACTCAATGCATTTCCAAGGTGTTTCAATGGAAGGCGTTCGGCGTTGTTCTTTGGAGAGCATTGAGGAATATCCTTCTCCCGAGAGCCCCAGAGAGCCCATGGAATTCCTGGCTCGTTCGTGGACTATTCCCGCCTTGGAATTCTCCACACCTTCCCACAAACTAACATCATCTCTATCATCGCCCGGGGTAACCAATCCACTCACTTCCCAGCTGGTTATGGAACGCATTCTATCGCAATCTGTATGTTTCAACTAGCCCATTCCGCCCTCAGTAATCTTTCATCTTTTTGGTTCGATCATAGGCCGACTAATTATTTTCATTGAGCAGGAAGGATCGCCGCTTACATCGGGAAGGCTGTCTCAGAGCAGCGGCCCGCTGAATGTTTTGGCCAGTGGAAGTCCTCCTGCTTCTCCAATGGGAACTAACGATCTTAAGGTAAATGGTTTAGCGGTTAGCCCTAAAGTTCCACATCTCCTACTTGTGGAATTTTACATGTGTTTAGCTACTGTTGTTGTTGCAGAGATTTTTGTTATTGCAAGAAGCACTTAACCCTGACCTGTGCAACGGGGGTAAAAAGGTATTTATTTTAATCACCAGGGCTTCTTGTTTCTACCAAGTTGGGCATTGAATCCGTTGGAAAGAGTTAGCAAAACTTTGCTTTTAAAGGATGCTGCATAGCTTTAGAGTAATCCCTTCTGTTACATTATTACATTAGACTTCCTTGCATGCTACATCAATTCCAAACCAAAGTCATTCTCTTGAATGACATTCTTAGATTTTACCTTGGAGAATTCTTCCAATTGTTGGTATCACTGATTCTTTCTACCAAATGATTGTCACTGGTGCTTCTGGTTCTAGTGGTGAGTGGGGAATACTATATTGTAATCTATTAGCTAGCTATGTTTCTGTGTTCACTTATAGGCTTGTTCAACAGTTGGTTTCAGTACAGCTCAACTCTTTTGATCCTATAGACTGTCTGGTCTCATAGCCGTGCTTTTACAGTCCCATTGACTTATGAGGCTGTTTATTGACATTAATGTACTTTCTTTCTCTTGAAACTCTGAAACCCTGTTTTTGTGTTGGATTTTGCAGTTTCACAGAAGCTTCAGCGCTGCAAAACCATGTCCGTTGAGGGGAAAGACGGTGGGAAGATGGCTGAAGGAGAAAAAGGAAAAGAAGAAGGAGGAGACGCGTGTTCACAATGCGCAGGTGCATGCGGCCACGGCAGTAGCGGGAGTAGCAGCTGCTGTTGCAGCAATTGCTGCTGCATGTGCTACTGGTGGAAGTGATGGGCAATCCAAAACCAATATGGCAGTGGCTTCGGCAGCAACTCTTGTGGCGGCTCAGTGTGCAGAAGTTGCAGAGTGCATGGGTGCTCATCATCAATACATGGCTTCTGTGGTAAACTCTGCTGTCAATGTCAAAACACCAGGAGATATCATGACCTTAACAGCAGGCGCAGCCACCGGTATTGACTCCAATCTTCTTCTCTTATCACCCAAATTTTCTAATTTGCCTTGCTTCTCTATTGAAGACTTAGCGGCTAGACAAACTTTCTGCTTCTCTGAGGATTTTTTGTTGGGTGAGATTCTCTGTTCAACTTTGTAAAACATTGTTCATAGCACCACATTATACATGATTCTAAATACTACCCCTTATAGTTTAAGTTCACAACTGCCTGTTATTCTTGGGACCCCTTTTACACCAATACCACTATATCCACTGACCTCCATGAAGGCAGAATGTCCGCAATGAAGGTACGATAGTGGGATGCATCTGCACTTAGTAGGTGCCCACATTCTAAGCATGACTTGTGCAACTTGCCCGGGGCCTTTACACCAAATCAGTGGAGAATCATCTCTTTTAGCCCTCACCGATTCATTCATTGACTTACGGGGATTACCTTATCTAGCATACGGTTTATATGATCAAAATCAATTCTGCATGCCCTCGGAGAACTCTAGGACTACCCATTCAGGCGTTACTTTTAAGTTCTATAGAGCGAATATCATCAGGGCTGATGTTCTGCGAAGCCCTTCTGTTGATGCTCATAAGGAAATAATGTCCTAAATGCAAACCTGAATATTTGCTAATGAAAGGAGATAGCAAATTATAGTGTAAAATAGGGTGGTATTTATAATGGAATCAATAAATATTTATATAAATTGCTATAGTTAAGAGGGATTGCATATCTTTGTTAGAAAAGTTAATTTTTTTCCCATAAGCCTAAATTTATTTTTTAAACAGCTTTGCGTGGAGCAGCAACTCTTAAAGTAAGAGCACTGAAGGAAGTAAGGAATAATGCATCTGTTATACCATATGACAAGGGTGGCAATCCAACTATTGGAGCCGATCAAGAGTTGGTTGAAAAAGGAGATGAATTGGCTATGTCCTGCCAGGAGGTGCTAGCAAGAGGTGGAGAACTGCTAAAGCGAACTAGAAAAGGTTTCATTTAAAAGTCCATACAATTCATATGTTGTCAATTGTTTCTTATCGTCTCATGGTGTGTTAGTACTTATATTAATAACATTTACCTGATAATATGTTTGTTTGTACTAGGCGTGCTGCATTGGAAGTTGGTTTTTGTTTATATTAAGCATGGACAGGTGAGGATTTTTGATTTAAGGTGACATTTATGTTTACCAGGGATCCAGGCAAAGAGTCGTTCTTGTCTTTTGTTAAGCATGTGGATGATATTTCTTGCTGGAAGTTTGTAACTTTGCACAATCACTTTTTCTGTTCCTTTGCTGTGTATTACTTGTACCGTCTTTCCATTCTTCTTTCATGCACTGCAATGTGCAGTGAACAAAATGCTTAGGCAACGAAAGTTTGTTCATATTCACATGTAATTTTAACTTGTAAATGTTATGGAGACAATTTTTATTGATGCTTCTGAGCTCTTCAGGTGATGGTCAAACTTAAGAGTAAACACATGGGGGGCACCTTTACAAAAAAGAAAAAAAGTAAGTAGAGAAGCCATTACAATTCTATTTTCATTCATTTGAAATATGAGCGATCCTGTTAAAAGAAATTCAATTATATTAGGCACTCCTTACATTTTGTTTTATCAAGTAATATGTATTTTCTGTTCAATTTGTTTCAGGTATGGTATTTGATGTCTACAAATACGTACCGGCATGGCCTGGGAGAGACCTGCTAGAGGGAGGGGAGTGCAAAAGATATTTTGGCCTCAAGACAGACCGTGGAGTGATTCAGTTTGAATGCAAAAATGAGAAAGAGCATCAAGCATGGACCGAGGGCATTACAAGAATACTTTCCTTGACACAACAACACAAATTGATATGAGTCCAGGCATTTCATGCCAGTTATAGTAACGTTTGGTGCAGATCAGTTTTTTGGGGAGTGCAAAATCCTTTCTGATACAAAGGTTATGGAATCACAGAAAATCTCAACCCAGACAAGTTGTAAAGGTTGCTGGAATTGTATAAAATTACTTGCATCAAGATTTGTTCCAGCTTTTGTTCAAATGAAGGGGTCTATCAAAATGGAATGTCCCTAATGTTAGGTCCAAATGCTGCATTTATTGTATTTTTTCACCCAACGTATATTTATACAAAGCAATTTTGTGTTAATTCTACCAACTATTCAAAACTATTTGACTATCTATTCCCCACCCATGGTAAAACATATAACCATAAACTGCATATGATGCAATTGGCAGGCTAGGAGTTGAAGAGCAGGACAAAATGATGTTATTGATTTGAAAATGAAGATTAATCTTATTTTATAAGCAGTCATGATATAGTTGAACTGCTAAAGCAATTAAAAAGGAAGAGCCGCCTCAACTTAAACATAAAATATAGTGTTAACTAAGTTGAAGCCCGATTATAGTTAAACCAAACATTTTTTGGAACTTTGGTGAGAATATTTTGTAGTTGATTTGGAGTGGAACAATACTTGAGTTGTACACTAGTATCTTTCACATAGTGTCAAATCAAGTGAAAATTTGTGTTGACGTGATTGGTTTGATTGTGAAAGATTGAATTTTTGACCATGTTGATTGAAGATCGATTGTCAACAAGAGAGGTGTGGATGAAACCCGGTGTTTTTGTCAAGAATCCTTCTAAGCTATTATATTTCCCTTGTTGCCTCATAAGCTGCCATATATTTTTCTTTTGGAGAAGATAGAGTAGACATTAACTGCTTCTTAGATTACCAATAAATGATTGCCAACCCTAGATGCATTAGGAAAATTAATGTAGATCTCTCATCTTTTAAGTCACTAGCATAATCATAATATGAATATATGATCAATGCGGAATGTGTTCCTTGGACTATTTGAGTCCATGGTTTTTAGCTTTCTTCAAATATCAAAGAACTCTTTTGGCTACTAACCAATGATTTTTTCTAGGTTGTTGCATGAATCTAGAGAGAAATCCAACAACAAAAGAAATGTTTGGTTGTGTTGTTGCATAAATCAAATTGCCAATAAGTTGTTGATTTTTAGTTGCCTCAACCAATGTTAAAGAGTCATTTGATGTTAAAGAGTCAGGGCCTTTTGGGCATGAGATGCTGCATGGTATTGATTTGAGTGCTTCCAGTTTCTTCAGCTTGAGTTTCAGGGATGGCGACATTCTGGGGTTACATGATTTCAGTGCTTCCAGTTTCTTGAGCTTGAGTTTTAGGGATGGCAACATTCTGGGGTTACATGATTTTAGTGCTTCCAGTTTCTTGAGCTTGAGTTTTAGGGATGGCAACATTCTGGGATTACAGGGGAGGTTAGTGTAGATTTGGCATGATGGTTTCACTTATGTGATCAGGGTGGTGCAACATTGACATGGTGGGTCCTTCCTGAGACAAACATGGGACCCTGGGATTCTAGTTGTTTTGGTGCAGATCAGTTTAAAATTTTCTAGAGTTATGGTGGTATTGCTTGAGGGCAAGCAATATTGGGAAGGGCGGACTGTAATGTCCCCATTTTTAGCACTACGCTTCCTAGTGACTGTTATAGCCCATTCCTAGACGCCCGTAGGCCAGGCAGATGTAGAATTAGGGTTTCCAGCTGTTTGGAGGCTTCTATTGTGGATTCAGGGGTTTGCATGTTGAAGTTTTGCGGTTTGGTTTATGGATTCCTTCTGGGTTTTCAAAAAGCTTCATAGTGGTATGACATGCATCTACATTTGACAACCTTTTTCGGACTTACTAATTTTAGTAAGTTGCGACGGTTGTCTGGTTTGTGCTCAAAATGCATTTGGAGTCACTATTTAAATTAGCAGTATGCTATTTATAGTAAGTGCTATTTTTAGCAGCTCAATTTGGGGGTTTCTGAAGGGGTTTCTATTTTTAGCAGTGGTCGGTCATGATGTTGCTATCTTCAGTTGGTCACAGTATTCTTCTATGGTCTTTAGTTTTGCTCAGTTTGGGTGTTTGACATATCCTTACTATTTATAGTAGTGCTATTTATAGTAAGTCACCTTTGGGGGAGTTGGTCCCAGGCCAGTGTACTTGCAGTAGCATTATTACTCAATTTATTTTCGGAGAGCCTAAGGTTGCAGTATTGGTTATTTGTTTAATTCAACCACTTAAGTCATTTTATAAAGTTATATTATAAAATTAAGTTGAGTAAAAGTGGTCATTCGAAAAGTACCTTGAGCCTAGTGAAGCAACTTAATGTTGTTTTTAAAAGATAAGTTGATATTATATTTTCCTCAATGATGTGGGATGCCTAGAGAAGGAAAAAGTTGATTTTAAATGTTTTAATATTATATTTCCTCAAGTGTGGATGCCTATGGGGGAAAAAGAATTAAAAAATGTTTAATTTTTCTAAAAAAATGAAGGGCGTTGGTTTCTAGGGAGAATTTGAGAAGCTTTTGGAGTTTAGTCACCCTAGCTTCTATATGTAAATTTTAATGATCAGATTTAATGCACAGAAAATTAATTCAGAATCAGACAATAACACAACAGATACCCTGGGAAAACCCTCCTCTTGAGGGAGAAAAACCCAACAAAAAAGATCTCTCTTCTATATATAAATAGAGGCAACAATTCTCTTTATAATGAGGCCAATCACAAGGCCAATATTCCGCACCTACATAAGATGCAAAGACAGATAATAATCTGCACCTCTAAATATCTAAATCTGCCCTTAAAGAAAATTCGCAACCTGCTCTTGAATAAATTCGCACTTGTATCAAATGAATCGAACTTGCTTGATGTCTAATGGATGGAATGTGAACTTGTATTTATACATTGTATGAGAGAGGTTGCACCTTTTCAAGAGTAAAGTCGGCCATAATAAAAATATAATTACAAAATAAAAGATGCGAATATCAAGGAAGGTCAGCCCTTTTAGAAATTATATTGTTGCCAAGTGAAGCGCCCCTTCACATTAAATGTCTCATATAAATAAATAGCCAATAGGCTATATTTATTTATGTCTTCATTCGTGGCTGGAAGGATGAACCCGAAGTTGCCATAACATTAACACTCCCTCTCAGCTAGGGAGAGAACTTCTAGCTACACAGGACATATCACCTCAACGTGATGTCTACCACATTGGCTACAACCGAATGTGAAAAGAAAAATATCACCTCATCGTGATATTAGATATCGCCTCAACACGATATCAACCATAATGGCTACAACCATACTATGGTAAGTACAAGTGTTCATCACTTGTGTGATGTTGTCACCTTCAACGCGACTTTCACCATGACTCTCTCAGAGGGTGAAACAAAAGCACAACATATGTCATGGAGTCACACACATGACATCCACCATGACTCAGCTCAGAAGGTGGAAACAAGGGCTTTCACCTCAAATTCCCCCGTCTCAGAGGAAAATGCATTAACAAGGGGTTGCACCTCAAATTCCTCCGTCTCAGAGGAAAATGCATTAACAAGGGATTTCACCTCGAACTTCTCTCACAGAGAAGAACTCATTAAATAAGGCTCATTGATATTGAGACTCTTTCTCAGTCAAGGCTAGATTCTCCACCATACCAAGCTTATCTCGAAAGTACACAAACTTTATCTTGGTGAGAGGCTTGGTGATAATATCTGCTGTCTGCTCATCAGTGCTGATGTATCTCAACTGTACAGCCTTCCGCAATACCATATCTCTCATGTAGTGGTACTTGATCTCAACGTGCTTGGTTTTGTCATGGGACACAAGATTGAAAAAAAGCTTCACACAACTCTGATTATCACAATGAATGATAGTAGGCTCCATTGATTGTCCAAACAATCCTGCAAGGAGCTTACGAAGTCACACTACTTCCCGAGTTGCCATACAAGCTGCAATATACTCTGCCTCTGCTGTACTTAATGCTACAAATGACTGCTTCCTGCTGCACCAAGAAATCATAGCTAAACACAAATTGAAGCAACAACCAGAGGTTCTCTTATGATCTGTGACACAACCTGCCCAATCAGAATTAGTGAAACCATGT
Organism: Sequoia sempervirens; assembly: GCA_007258455.2. NCBI lineage: Eukaryota > Viridiplantae > Streptophyta > Pinopsida > Cupressales > Cupressaceae > Sequoia > Sequoia sempervirens. The sequence continues at coordinate 78,840,810 of VDFB02047230.1, read as the reverse complement.
AACTCCAAGTCTGCATCTGAAGTATACCTCAACCCATATCCAACTATGCCACGCAAGTATCTCAGGATATGTTTAGCTGCAACAAGATGTATCTGTCTCAGATCACACATAAACTGGCTAAGTGCATTCATTGCATAGCAAATGTCAGGTCTAGTGTTAACTAGATACATTAAAGATCCAATTAGCTGTCTGTACAAGGTAGGATCCACCAAGTCTGAATTAGCTGTAGCCTCCTTCAACTTATGTAAGTTGGTCTCCATAGGTGTGGTCATGGATTTACAATCCATCATGCCAAATCTCTTAAGTATATCAATGGTGTACTTCCCTTGACTTAGAATCATCTCATCTGGTTTCTGCCAGACTTCTAGGCCAAGGAAGTAATGCATGAGCCTAAGGTTCTTCATCTCAAATTCAGAGGTCAACTCTTTCTTACACTCAAGATTCAGGTGATCTTCTCCAGTAAGGATCAAATCATCAACATATTAAACCAAAATTAATGCTTCACCATTGATTACCTTGAAATAGAGATTCGAATCAACATCATTCTTCAAGAAACCCAAGCTTGATAGGTAACGATCAATCCTTTCATACCAAGCACGAGGAGCCTGCTTAAGACCATACAAGGCCTTCTTTAGTTTGCAAACATGTGACTCCTTCCCATGAACCTCAAATCCATCAGGTTGCTCTATATAAACCTCTTCCTCAATCACTCCATTGAGAAAGGCTGTCTTCACGTCCATCTGGTGAATCTTCCATCCTTTAGATGCAGCAATAGCAATGATGGTTCTGACAGAAGTATAGCGAGCAACAGGAGCAAAGGTTTCTTCATAATCAACTCCCTCTTTATGAGAAAACCCGTGAGCTACAAATATTGCTTTGTACTTCTCAATGCTTCCATTTGCATCATGCTTAATCTTGAATAGCCATTTAGAAGATACCACAGACTTGTCCTCGGGTCTAGGAACAATGTCCCAAACATCATTCTTAAGAATTGGCTGATACTCCTCTGTCATAACATCTCTCCAAACTTGATGACTAGATGCTTCCTCAACACAGGTAGGCTTAGATTCTATAATCTGAATCATCAAGGCAACATAACTTGAGAACTTATGTGGCCTTTTTCTTTCTCTGAATGTGCCTCTAGGAGCTGCAAAACTTTCAACCTCTTGCATAGTACGCCTGGCCCATAGAGGTCTCTTTCTCCCAATAATAATGTTAGTAGGCCCATCAGTAGGTTCCAAGGGTTCAACAGGATCAATATCTTCTCTTGGTTCTGAAGTCTCCCTCTGAATCTCAGGAGTATGGTCAACTTCCATATCCTGAGGAGACTCTTCATTATCAATCTCCATATGAATCCCCCTGGATCTCCTGAATGCAACATCTTCCTCGAATGTGACATCCCTACTGATCTCGTTCAACTTCTGACTTGGAATGCATATTCTATAGGCTTTTGATGTCTCACTGTAGCCCACAAATATTACCTTCTTGCCAGAAATCTCCAACTTGGTTCTCTTTTCCTTGGGAACATGAATATAGACAGGACATCCAAATATCCTCAAGTGACTGACTTTAAGCTTCTTTCCTGTAAAGGCTTCTTCTGGAGTCATATTCTCCAAGATCTTATGAGGACTTCTATTATGAACATATACAACTGTCCTGGAAGCTTCTGCCCATAAGAAGGTTTGCAAATCTTGATCATGAATCATGGCCTTTGCTGCTTCCATGATTGTCCTATTCTTTCTTTCTGCAACACCATTTTGTTGAGGATTCTAGGGAACACAAAACTCCCTCTTAATCCCTGCATCAATACAAAAATTCTGAAAACTACCAGAGGTGTATTCTCCACCATTGTCAGATCTGAGGACCTTAATTCTTTTACCAAAAAGATTTTCTACCAATGCTTTAAACTCTTTAAACCTATCCAACACTTCCTCAGACTCTTTAGATTTCAAAAAATAAATCCAAGTCTTCCTAGAGTGGTCATCAATAAACAAAACATAATACAAGAATCCACTCGAAGACGAAACAAACATAGGACCACATAAATCAGAATAAATAAGGTCTAAAATACACTTAGATCTATTTTCTCTACTATGAAAAGGGGCTTTTATATTCTTACCCAATGTGCAGCCCTTGCAAGTACCTTCGTGCTCTTGGTTGAACTTAGGAAGGCCCGTCACCATCTTCTCCATGATAGGTAAGGCTCGAAAGTGTAAGTGAGCCAATCTCCGATGCCAAAGATCGCAAAGACTTGAAGAGTCATGAACCAAAGCTTGTAAAGAACATGTGCAGACCTTGTAAAGGTTTTCATGTCTAACTCCAATTACTTGAGCATCCTTGAAGCTAGAGTTCTCCATCCACACTAGAACTTTTCCTTTGGAGAAGGCAACTTGATATCCTTTATCTTCCAAAGCTGATATAGAAATAAGATTGCGCTTGATTCCAGGAACATAAAGAACATTACCCAATTGAAGTGATATGCCAGAATCCAAATGAAGTGTAGAGGTCCCAATTCCTTTCACGGAGTAGCTAGCATCATCTGCAATGATGACTTGTTCAAAAGACTCCTTTTCCACCAAACTTGATAAGTGCTCCTTAAAGCCAGTGATCTGTCGTGAAGCACCACTGTCGATTATCCAAGTGTTGGTGTCAGAAGGTACACTGCTTGATAATGCCAAATAGAAAAAATATTCACTTGAATCCTTTTGTGGAGAAGCATCATCAACATCCGCATGTTTGGTAACTTGTTGCTTAGGTCTAGTTGGACAATACTTGGCGAAGTGCCCAAACTTATCGCACCTAAAGCATTGAATCTTGGACATATCCCTCTTCTTAAATGGAGGTGCATCATCATTTCCCTTGTCCCGATTCCTCTTGAAGAATCCTTTCCTTCCATCCTTTCCTTTCTTCTTTGAAGCATGGGAGGCGAGAACATGAATGTCTTCATTCTTTGAAATTTGACCAACGCCTCTTGCCACCAACCTTGATTCCTCTTGAATGCAATCTGATCTTAGGCAATCAAACTTAGGCAATATTTATCTTGCACTGATTCCCTGAATGTAAGATTCCCAAGACAAAGGTAGACCATTGAGAGCAAGCATAGTCAGGTCTTTGTCATCAACCATATGCCCTATTGTCGAGAGCTGATCTCTCAAATCTGCAATCCTCATAAAGTATGCAATCACTGATTCACCTTTCGCCATCTTCACATGATGAAGTTGTTGCTTCAGTGCAAGCGCTCGGCTGGTATTTTTGATTTTGTACATCTCTTCCAATGTTTTGAACATGTCTCTCGCTGTCTTCAACTTAGAGACAATAGGCACAATATGATCCTTGATGGAATCAACCAATATCTTCATTGCTTTAATATCTTTTTGCACCCATTGTAGCTTCGCTTCTTCCTCCTTAGGTTCAGGAACGCTGGACTCTACGAACTCACCCAAGTCATTTTCACGCAAGGTAAGCATGATCCTAAACCTCCATGATGTGAAGTTAGATGCACCCTCGAGTCTATCCTTGATCTTCAACCCGTTCACCATCTTGACTAATGTAGATAGATGAACAACTATGGTATTGCTGATTAGGAATAATCTGATCACAATCCTCTCAAACCCGCTCTGATACCATGTAAATTTTAATCATCAGATTTAATGCACAGAAAATTAATTCAGAATTAGACAATAACACAATAGATACCCTGGGAAAACCCTCCTCTTGAGGGAGAAAAACCCAGCAACAAAGATCTCTCTTCTATATATAAATAGAGGCAACAATTCTGTTTACAATCAAACCAATCACAAGGCCAATATTCTTCACCTACACAAGATGCAAAGACAGATAATAATCTGCACCTCTAAATATCTAAATCTGCCCTTAAAGAAAATTCGCAACCTGCTCTTGAATAAATTCGCACTTGTATCAAATGAATCGAACTTGCTTGATGTCTAATGCATGGAATGTGAACTTGTATTTATACATTGTATGAGAGAGGTCACACCTCTTCAAGAGTAAAGTTGGCCATAATAAAAATATAATTACAAAATAAAAGATGCGAATATCAAGGAAGGTCAACCCTTTTAGAAATTATATTGTTGCCAAGTGAAGCGCCCCTTCACATTAAATATCTCATATAAATAAATAGCCAATAGGCTATATTTATTTGTCTTCATTCGTGGCTGGAAGGATGAACCCGAAGCTGCCATAACATTAACACTATATATTTTCATTTTGGCTCTCATTTTCTCATCTTGGCTTTGAAAACATAATAGAATGTTGTTGGATTTCTTCCAGAGTGCTTGGGCTACGATTTGAGGATGAAAACCCTCTTTGCTTGGGCTGGTTTTGGTGGTGAAATATCCTCCCTAATAAGATAGAGAGTGATTCTCCAACAAGGATCATTTATCACTTCATAGAGTTCAGTTTACAAGGGTTTTGGCGATTGAAAATGAAGTTATTTGACTATTTTTGATGTGATAGTTTGAGGTTTTGGTGTGTGGATGCTTTGCATCATTTTGGCTTTGATTTGGCTTCAATTTAGAGGGGTTATTACCAACGTTTGGTGTCTTTCTATGGATTTTATGTACTTTCCAGTTGTAGGGATGAAACTCATAATTTGCTCATATTTCCTCATTGGCTCGAGGTTTCATTCTAGGTATTGCATCATTGGAAGCCTTAGCTCAAGGCACCCCATTTTGAGTATTCACTTGCAGTGTTTGGTGAAGATTTGAATTTTCTAAAGCAGGTCGAACTTCTCCAGGTGGTGCACATTTTTGGGCATCATTGAACAGAGGTTGTTGTTGTATAACCTTTGTTCTAGTTCATCATTCAGTGTTGGTTGATGGTTTTTGAGGTATTGGAGACTTAGAGACAAACATTGCTAGATCTCCCTAGGAGTTGGAGGTGTTTGGTATCATATTGCTATTGTTACAAAGTCATTATCAAGTCTGAAACTTCATATATCAGGTCTGATATAAACATTGTATTATTCTAATATAGAACAAAAAATGGATAATTATAATGCTCGTTTCAATCTCTAATAAATGGTTTTAGTTTCTAGTGTTTACTTTTCATTGCAAATTCTCTATATGCTATATACTTCTACAAATGCATTGAAACAATCACAAAATACATCATTGAACAAGAAAACTAACAAACAAAAGATTTTCAAAAAAAAAAATCAGGGGTGTATGTTACAGTGGTATCAAAGCCAGTTCTTCTTGCCATCCTATGTGGTTATAAAAAATTAGCATTATTCATTCAATGAGTGAAAGAGAACAAAGATACTGGTGCAGGAGCACCTGGCAAAGTTCAAGTTTTATTGAAATTTTGGTTGAAGTTACAATTTTTGTTGTGCTTTCATAAGGTCATGTTGACCATTGTTTTAGGTGCTTAGGGTTGTTTTTAATCCTTGGGAAAGAAGTTGACAAGTGCTAAATAATTTTACAACATCATATTGCTAGGTTGGATAAAGTTGTTAAATGTCTGAAAACACAGTGGGTTTTATATTTTGCTTCTTTAGGTCATCTAAAGGCTCGACCCAAGAAGCTTAAATGTTTGACAAGCCTATTTAAAGGTTGCCTCGACCTTTGTGCAAGGATGGAAGTTCATTGTACGGACTGTGTTTTTGGAAGTTGAAGAAAAACAACGTTTTGCTATCTTTTTTCTGTTTTTTGCTTGGAAACAGTGCTTAAATGAATTGATATTGCTACTGTTCACGTTGAAGGATGTAGAGTAGGTTAACATCAAGTTGTGTGTGGAATTTATCAGCTTGAATCAATTATTTTCTTGTGTTTTCTGTAAATATTTTGGTTTCTTGGTGTTTGCTGGCCTGAAACAGGCAGTGTTGAATAAATGGAGGCTTAGAGCACCTTCCCACCGTACAAATTGTACGGCATCTTGGGAAATGTTCCCTAACTCCATGCCTATACATATGGTATCTTGTAGGAGTTATGTGGATGCAGGATGTGCTAGCATGATGATGCCCTAGGCGAGCCAGTGCAGGTCCGGTTGGGGCAGACTTGGAGAAAAAACCTCATATCTTGCAGGGGAATAAAGATTTTTAAGAAATTATTTTTGAAAAATTTAGGGGGTGGTCTTGGATAATCATGGTGATTAGGAGGAGGTTTTATCAGTGCATTTGATAGGAGAACTTTTCACCAGTCCTAAAACTGTTTCTGAGCAGCTTGAAACCCTAAGTTCTTGACATTTTCTGCATTTGGACAGTGTACGACCTGTACAGGGCTAAAACCCTAGGAATATTTGAGGCATTAGCATGAGAAACTCAGAGCCTAAGCAAAGTACCCTGATTCTTTGGTGGGTTTAGGAGGAAAATGAATTTTAACTCTGTTCAAAGGCCTAATTGTGCTCTTAGGCTAGTAGCCCAAAAGTAGGGTTTGGTGGTAGTGATGAAAGAATGAAGACTTGTGATTGAATAAGAATCAGAGTGGGATGGTTTTGAAGACTTGGAGGATACCACACACCCCTGCAACAAGTTGAGGAGATTTGGAGAGTTAGTTGGTCTTTAGGAAGATTAAGGGCCAAGGTGGAAAATGGAGGAGAAAGCACCAAGTTTGGCTTGGTTAGGCATATGCAATTGATAGGAGGGTTGGCCAGAAGAACCAGGGGTGTCTAAAAGTCTTAGGACCTATAGGTTCAAGAAGGTGGGGAGAAACACCAAAGGTTTTGCCAAGGTGAGACCAAGAGCATGAGACTGTGATTGTCTCATCCAACCCCTGCCCTATCAGATACATACAGAGGGAGATGACTACAGAGAAATCTTTACTTGAGTTGATACAGGAACTAACCATGCTAATAAGGGATCCTGCCATAAAAGGGGCTTTCAAAATGATTGTTGCTATATTTAAAAGTTGGGATGGAAAAGTGCACACGACACATCAAGATGACCGTGAGATCGAAGAAAATATCTTGACTTATGAGGAGAGTGTGGTAGAGCCCCAAAACAGTCCTCTAGACTTGCATGTGGCTGGTGGTGATGAAGATTGGTTTGGTGAAAAGAAAAAAACAATAGTCTTGCATCATTATTCGGGTTCATTCAATGAAGGTTTTGAGACTAATGAGTTCACTAATGAGGAATAGGTCGAGGGCAACATTGGTGGTGCCATTGAGTCATCTTATGACCATTGCCATAATGATGATGTTTGTGATAATTTAGAGGTTGTTCAAAAATCAGATCATAAAGTAAGTTATGAGTTTGTCATTGGAGAAGAAGCTTGTATGGAACAACTACAAAACGATCTCTTTGAGAAGGTTGTTGCCATTAATGTTGAGTTTGGTGCTACTGAAAATTTCAAAACAACACCTACTGGAGAGCATTATCAACATACCAATGATAGTAATCTTGATTGTGAGTTGGGGGCTACCATGGTTTTTGATCACAGTGACTTATTGCAAGAGTCAACACTCCAAGAGGGGTATGAAGAACACTTTCCACTTGATTAGAAAAATCAACCCTTTAGCATTTGGGATCTGGGTGTGATGGTACCTAAGGAAGACAAAGAACTTGTGTGGGATGAATTTCCCTTTGATCTTGATGATGTTCAAAATTCAAATTACAATACAAGCTATGAGATTTCCATTGGAGGAGATGAAGTATTTGATGAAGAAGCTTGCTTGGAAAAGCCCGTGATGACCCCTTTGAGATGGTGGCCGCCACTAAAGAAGAGTATTATGCTACTGCAATTTTCAGAAAAATGATCACTAATGATGCATTGATCAAGTTGGGGGCTGCCTTCTCGTTTGATCAAAGTGGCACTGAGGTGGAGGCAGATTTAAAAGTCTATAAGGCTCCTGATATTGAATAGTTTGATTGTGTTCTTGAGTAGAAATCAGATTTATTAGTGCACGGAGCTGATCATCATCTAGTGAGCAATGTCATCACATGGATGGTGTGGGGTGTGAAACTAGGGAAAGCCATGGAGTCATTGAAAACTGTATAGGAGCGAATTTGCACCCTTTATGCAAAATCCCCTTTTACACACCCTCACCTTAGAAAACCAAATCCAAAGGCGAAATTCCACATCAACAAGCTGCCTTCTTTCCACTTGGCATTTGTCTGTTGTGTTGGTAGAAGAATATTTGTTGGCGATGCCCGCGCGGCACATGACACACTTATGTCCTTGATGGATTCCTGCATCTGAAGTTGACAGAAGTGTTACACTTCCTATTGGGAACGGATTGTAACATCCCTCTTCGACCAACTGACCCCAAAAATGGCAGATTCTCTCCCTTCTCCTTCAAATTCTTCCATTCTTCATTCAACTCATCTTTTTTCCATCACTTCTTGCATTCTCAAGCATTCTCATCCTTCACTTCACTCTCAATAACACCTCAACACTCCATTGCAACAACAACACTCTATCAACTCCATCAAGCAAGTGTGAAGCAAGCCATTGTAGCAGGGGCTTGAGTTTTTGCAATACCTCCTTTCATCGCAGTCGAGGCTGTGGTGATTGTTCAAGCTCTCTTTCTGCATCATTGGCTAGTGAGCTCTTGGTGGAGGTGGTAAAATTTCACTCTTCTCCTTTACAATTTGGTTGGGTAGCTATATACTATTTTGTAGTGTTATTTGTGGGATTCCTTTCTTTACTTCTTTATCATACATTTCTCTATCGTTACTATTTGGCTGTCCGTGGAGGTGGAAACACCAAAACGGGGGTCTGACTAAGGTAGGCCCCTATATAGCCCCAACAAATTTCCCCTCTTTCTTGTGTGTAGGTAGACATGCAATTGGAGCTAGCTAGCGAACTGGCGCTTTTGTGAGATTATCTTCGTCACCCTAGTTCTAGTCTATTTACTTTATCATTTTAGTATCTATTTTGCATACTTTATCATTCTATTTTTACCATCTAGATTGAACTAGCTAGGCTGTTATTAGGTCTTTCTGGCAGTTTTACTGTGCTCACTATTTTTTGGTCGTACAAATGCTAGCGCGCCACACTGATGTCCCAAAATTACATTGTCATCCTCAGATAGAGAGTTGTTTGAGGCACATAACTGACTCCAAAAAGCCAACTAGCCTAGCCCAAATTATAGTTTGAGTTTGCAAAGTGATCTAAGGACTTTATAGTCCTCATCATTCTCGTCCCTCATTTCAAACACCCCTTTAGAGTGAGGTAAGTTAGGGAAACCTTCCGCTCTTGGCTCTCCGTGACCTGGGGCCTTGACGTGGTTGGTCCCCCTCTCTTACATTTTTGGTGAACATAATGTGAACCAATGTCTACTCATTCGTTGGTGTTGAGGATTTTCCCTTGTACCTCGTGATTGTCATGCCCCTGAGTGTTGTGAAGGTTTATGAGCATCACAACCCAGTCCACGACCTCGAGGTATATTGTTAGGAGAAGTTTACGACACCTTCCGATGGAGAGGATGGTCACTACTAGTTTCTCTACAGGCCATTTTGCTAGATCCGTCATTGGTCTTGTCATGCAAGAGTAGTTATCGAGGGGTGAGGTAGGGGTCTCTGATGAGACTGACCATGTCCCCACTCCTCCTACGTCTCCTACACCATCGTCGGTGGATGAGTACAAGGCCGTTCACATTCTTTCAGAATATATCTTTGTTCTTACACTACAACAAATCCCTGTGATTAGCTCCCTTTTTTGCTTCCACCCAATGTTTTAATGTATTTTTCTCCAATTTTTTGGAAAAGCCGACGCTATTTTTTAGGATGGCGCTATTTTTGGCATTTTTTGTGCCAACAAAACAAGCAGGCGCTAATCCAGGCACAAATTAGCGTCGAAATTAGTGCTAATATTAGCACCAATATTAATGCCTAGTGTAGTGCCCATATTAATGCCTAAATTAACACCAAGATTAGCGCCGAAAATAACGCCTACGGTAATTACCATATTAGCACCTAAATTAGCAACCAGATTACCGTTTATGTTAGCACCCATATTAGCACCTGATGTAACACCTATTTTAGCACCTACTTTAGAGCCTGTTTTAGTGCCTAATTGTTTTGATTTAGCAAGGATTAAGGGTGTTAGAACAAAAAATCCTTCCCCAATATTCACTAGCCTTCAATTGCTTGCCTACATTTCACTTGCATCAAAAGATCTATTGCCTTTAATTTTTCATTGTATTTAACATGAAATGCAACAATTTGTGTGACAAGATCCATACTGTCACTAGCATTCCCTTTGTATATACCCATTTATTCCTCCAGATAATCATAATTTTTTTTTTCCTTTACCGCAGTACTTTGTACAGATTAAGGGTTGAGGGTTGAGGGATTAAGGGTTGAGGGTTGAGAATTGAGGGTTAAGGGCGGTTTAATGTATAGGGTAGAGGGTAGAGGGTGTAAGGGTTTAGGGTTTAAGGGTTGACAGTTGAGGGTTTAAGGTTGAGGGTAGAGGGCTGAGGGTATATGGTTCAAGAATTAGGGTTGAGGGTATATGGTTCAAGAATTAGGGTTGAGGGTCCAATGTATAGGGTAGAGGGTATAGGGGTTTAGGGATTAGGGTTTAAGGGTACTTGAGGGTAGAGGGTAGAGGGTAGAGGGTACTTGAGGGTTTAAGGGTTGAAGGATTAGTGTAGAGAGTTTACTTGGGTTTAAGGGTTTAAGGGTTGAGGGATTACTAGGGTCGACTAGGGTAGAGGGTATTGGGACGTTGAGGGTAGAGGAACATAGAGGGTTTAACGGTTTAGGGTTTAGGGTATTGGGTTGAGGGTATAGGGTTGAGGGATTAAGGTGGAGAGGGAGGGATGGATTAAGGGTTGAGGGTTGAGAATTGAGGGTTGAGGGCAGTTTAATGTAAAGGGTAGAGGGTAGATCTGGTAGAGGGTGTAAGGGTTGAGGGTTGAGGGTTGAGGGTTGAGGGTTGAGGGTTGAGGGTATAGGGGTTGAGGGATTAGGGTGAAGAGTAATTTACTTGGGTTTAAGGGTTTAAGGGTTGAGGGATTAGGGTCGAGGGTATAAGAGGGTATTGGCCAGTTGAGGGTAGAGGGTTTAATGGTTTAGGGTTTAGGGTATTAGGTTGAGGGTATAGGTCAGTTGAGGGATTAGGGTAGAGGGTAGAGGGTAGAAGGTTTAAGGCCTTTTTAGGGTTGAGGGACATTAAGGGTTGAGGGTAGAGGGTTTAGGGTACATCTAGGAAGTTTGAGGGTATATGGTTGAAGGTCGATTAGGGTTGAGGTTCCAATGTAGAGGGTAGAGGGTATAGGGGTTTAGGGTTTAAGGGTTGAGATTTGAGAATTGAGGGTTGAGGGTTTAATGTATAGGGTAGATCAGAGGGTAGAGGGTAGAGGGTTTAAGGGTTGAGGCTTGAGGATTTAAGGTTGAGGGTAGAGGGTTGAGGGTATATGGTTGAGGGATTAGGGTTGATGGTATGCATATGGTACGTTGAGGGATTAGGGTTGGGGGTCTGATGTACTATAGTGTAGAGGGTATAGGGTTTGAGGGATTAGGGTTTGACTAGGGTTGAGGGTAGAGGGTTGAGGGCTAATTAAGGGTTGAGGGTTGAGGGATTAGGGTATAGAGAGTTTAGTAATTGGGTTTAAGGGTTTAACTAGGGTTGAGGGATTAGGGTTGAGGGTAGAGGGTATATGGTTCAAGGATTAGGGTTTAGGGTCCAATGTATATATAGGGTAGATGGTAGAGGATAGAGGGTGTAAGGGTACTTTAGGGTTTAAGGGTTGAGGGTTGAGGGTTTAAGGTTGAGAGTAGAGGGTTGAGGGTATATTGTTCAAGGATTAGGGTTGAGGGTCCAATGTATAGGGTAGAGGGTATAGGGGTTGAGGGATTAGGGTAGAGAGTAATTTACTTGGGTTTAGGGGTTTAAGGGTTGAGGGATTAGGGTCGAGGGTATAAGAGGGTATTGGGTTGAGGGTAGAGGGACATGGAGGGTTTAACAATTTACAGTTTAGGGTATTGGGTTGAGGGTATAAGGTTGAGGGATTAGGATTGAGGGTAGAGGGTAGAAGGTTTAAGGCTAGTTTAGGGTTTAAGGGTTTAGGGTTGAGGGACGTTAAGGGTTGAGGGTATAGCTAGGAGTTTGAAGGTATAAGATGGTTGAAGGTCGATTAGGGTTGAGGTTCCAATGTAGAGGGTAGAGGGTATAGGGTTTAAGGGTTGAGGGTTGAGAATTGAGGGTTGAGGGTTTAATCATGTGTAGGGTAGAGGGTAGAGGGTTTAAGGGTTGAGGCTTGAGGGTTTAAGGTTGAGGGTAGAGGGTTGAGGGTATATGGTTGAGGGATTAGGGTTGAGGGTCTAATGTACTACAGGGTAGAGGGTATAGGGGTTGAGGGATTAGGGTTTGACTAGGGTAGAGGGTAGAGGGTTGAGGGTTAATTAAGGGTTGAGGGTTGAGGGATTAGGGTATATAGAGTTTAGTAATTGGGTTTAAGGGTTTAACTAGGGTTGAGGGATTAGGGTCGAGGGTAGAGGGTATATGGTTCAAGGATTAGGGTTTAGGGTCCAATGTAGATATAGGGTAGAGGGTGTAAGGGTGCTTTAGGGTTTAAGGGTTGAGGGTTGAGGGTTTAAGGTTGAGAGTAGAGGGTTGAGGGTCCAATATATAGGGTAGAGGGTATAGGGGTTGAGGGATTAGGGTTTAAGGGTACTTGCAGAGGGTTGAGGGTAGAGGGTAGAGGGTTTAAGGGTTGAGGGATTAAGGGTTGAGGGTTGAGGGATTAGGGTAGAGAGTAATTTACTTGGGTTTAAGGGTTGATGGATTAGGGTTGAGGGATTAGGGTTGATGGTATAAGAGGGTATTGGGTTGAGGGTAGAGGGACGCAGAGGGTTTAATAGTTTATGGTTTAGGGTAATGGGTTGAGGGATTAGGGTTGAGGGTAGAGGGTAGAAGGTTTAAGGCGGGTTTAGGGTTGAGGGACGTTAAGGGTTGAGGGTAGAGGGTTTAGGGTATACCTAGGATGTTTGACGGTATAATATGGTTGAAGGTTAATTAGGGTTGAGGTTCCAATGTAGAGGGTAGAGGGTATAGGGGTTGAGGGTTTAGGGTTTAAGGGTTGAGGGTTGAGAATTGAGGGTTGAGGGTTTAATGTATAGGGTAGATGAGAGGTAGAGGTAGAGGTTTTAGGGTTGAGGCTTGAGGTTTAAGGTTGAGGTAGAGGGTTGAGGTATATGCGAGGTTAGGATTAGGGTTGAGGGTCAATGTATAGGGTAGAGGGTATAGGGGTTGAGGGTCGATGTATAGGGTAGAGGGTATAGGGGTTGAGGGGATTAGGGTTTAACTAGGGTAGAGGGTAGAGGGTTAGGGGATTAGGGTTGAGGTTGAGGGATTAGGGTGGGGGGTTGTAGTGGGTTTAAGGGTTTAACTAGGGTTGAGGGATTAGGGTCAAGGGTAGAGGGTATATGGTTCAAGGATTAGGGTTTAGGGTCCAATATATGTATATATAGGGTAGAGGGTAGAGGGTGTAAGGGTACTTTAGGGTATAAGGGTTGAGGGTTTAAGGTTGAGAGTAGAGGGTTGAGGGTATATGGTTCAAGGATTAGGGTTGAGGGTCCAATGTATAGGGTAGAGGGTATAGGGGTTGAGGGATTAGGGTTTAAGGGTACTTGCAAAGGGTAGAGGGTAGAGGGTAGAGGGTAGATGGTCGAGGGTTTAAGGGTTGATGGATTAAGGGTTGAGGGTTGAGGGATTAGGGTAGAGAGTAATTTACTTGGGTTTAAGGGTTGAGGGATTATGAGGGTTGAGGGATTAGGGTCAAGGGTATAATAGGGTATTGGGTTGAGGGTAGATGGGCGCAAAGGGTTTAACAATTTAGGGTATTGGGTTGAGGGTATAGGGTTGAGGGTAGATGGGCGCAAAGGGTTTAACAGTTTAGGGTATTGGGTTGAGGGTATAGGGTTGAGGGAATAGGGTTGAGGGTATAAGAGGGTAGAAGGTTTAAGGCCGATTTAGGGTTGAGGGACGTTAAGGGTTGAGGGTAGAGGGTTTAGGGTATAGCTAGGACATTTGAGGGTATAATATGGTTGAAGATCGATTAGGGTTTAGGTTCCAATGTAGAGTGTAGAGGGTATAGGGGTTGAGGGTTTAGGGTTTAAGGGTTGAGGGTTGAGAATTGAGGGTTGAGGGTTTAATGTATAGGGTAGATCAAAGGGTAGAGGGTAGAGGGTTTAAGGGTTGAGGCTTGAGGGTTTAAGGTTGAGGGTATATGGTTGAGGGATTAGGGTTGAGGGTCCAATATTGTATAGGCTAGTAGAGGGTATAGGGGTTGAGGGTACATATATGGTTGAGGGATTAGGGTTGAGGGTCCAATGTATAGGGTAGAGGGTATAGGGGTTATGAGGGATTAGGGTTTAACTAGGGTTGAGGGTTGAGGATAGAGGGTAGAGGGTAGAGGGTTAATTAAGGGTTTAATGTATTTTTCTCCAATTTTTTGAAAAAGTTGGTGCTATTTATCAGGATGACACTATATATTTTTATCACTATCAACAATAAAAATAATATTAAGTTTATAGTTAATTAGTGTTGAAACCATTTTAAAAATTTATATTCACTCCTAACAATTAATATTAAGCCTTATTATTTGTGGGTGGTTGGGAGGGCGGCCCTCCAGGTTAGCGAAGGGATTCAATTAGGATGAGATGATGGCATCCATGTAGGAGAGACTAGAGCTGAGGTGGCGCTGGTGGGAAGAGTTGGTGGATCGTCAACGGTGATAAGTATGAGCATTAATGAAGGGCAGTTTGAGCTCAAATTTTAATGATGACCTAGCATATGAAGCTGGGTATGCAGGACGACATTGCTAGAGCAAGGACAACTAGCCTTGCCAATAATTAACCTTTCACTCATGTGTAGATCAAAAGGCTTGATGAATGCAAGTTTATTTATTGGGAGGTGGCGTCATTTTTGTATAGTGTAGTAAAGGTTTTGGGTGTTGGTGTTTAGTTTATGGTGGTGCTTTGGTTGCAGAGTGTGCTTGGCCTCTGGTGTTGTATGTGGATGACAATGGCCAGGCTTTCAAAATTTGTCATTGCAATGTCAGTAGAGGGGTTGTCATGGTTTGGAGTGGATACTCCAATCTCTCTGCTGGCGACATTGAGGCAAGCTACATTCAAAGAGATAACAGACCAAAGGCTGAAGCGGAATTTGTTGAATATTGATCCCCTTGTAGTTGTGGCAATAAAGATGGTTTTGGACTATGGTCACATTGAGCGTAAGGAGTATGGGAGGGACAATGCACACATTTCCTCACACCTCTTGGCTTCTCTGCTCGATAGTCAAGTCCCCCAAGATGGAGGCGAAGGATCTGTTGGTGAAATTGTTTAGGAAGGATTTGGTTGGCAGCGTGGAGATCTTGAAGGAAATGATTATAGGTACCAGGATCCTGCAACCAAGTGATTTGGAGCTTCTACGGAGCACCGACAAGGCGATAAGGTTTTACCCCTTCCTCTTGGACCTAAGCGTGGCAGCTCTCATGCGCCACCGAATGATAGTGGCCATTGCAGTAGACTATTTAAAGAAGCTGCTAGGGTTAATGGTGACTGATGGTGTTGACTGGGTTAAAGATTTTGAGTTATTTGCAAAGTTAAATGGGTTTCTGTAATTTGTCCAGTTTAAATCTTTTGTCAGTAATTGCTCTAGTCTGGTAATGGATAGCTCAAATTTGGGTTTTTTGGGTTAGTATGTGGCTTTGCCAATTTTGAAATTTTTTCTATGGTTAAATTATCTGTTCTGGGTGAAGGCATTATGGTAGCTTCTGGTTTTGGGTCGAAATATTGAAATTTCCTGCATAGCAGACGAACTGTATATTTCCTTTTTTAATTAATAAAAACAATTCTTACATATTAAAAACTCAATATCATAATTAATAGCTCTCAATATTTTTTTTAGCTTCACCTATTAATGCAATTAAACCATATATACAATAATATAAAAATATTGAATAAAATGAAATAAGTAATGATCTACCTACTTTTTAGAATAAAATGGAATTTCTCTTTTGAAATGTAATTTATCTTAGAGGAACATGAGTTGTCTCTTTTAAATTATTATTTTTTATAAAATTCCCTTTCATTTAAGAAAAGTTGCTTTAACAAAAGGATCAAATATAGATTGGAATTATCCTTATATTTTTTAATATCTTAATTTATAAATTATATGAAGATATTTCCATCTGCAAGTTAGAATTTTTGAATATATTATATAAAATGTGGATAGTATCAATTAAACAAATCTTTGAAAAACAATTAAACAATTTTTTTTAGTTATATAAAAAAGTGGATAGTATCAATCAAACAAATTTTTGAGAAACAATTAAATGTGTAGAGAATTTTTTTTTAGGTATTTTTTATTAAGAAGACAAAGTTATCATAGATACATTCAAATCCAAGATTTTATAATTAAAACACAATTAATTAAACATAAAACAAAGAATTAAAAACAATTTAAAGATGATATCATCTTGTTTGATGTTCATTTAATGAAACAATATGTCATAATGGAAAAGCAAGCACTACTAGAGAAACAAACGATAAAACAACAATCTTGGTTGACAATAATCAAAGGAAAAAATGATCCCTCAATTGTTGAGTTTGTAATTTAAGTTGAATTTTTTGAGGACAATTTCAACAAGAAAAAGCTTAAAAATGATCTCTAAATCACTTTCCATAAATTAATAATCTCCTTCTCTTCATTTACCTAGATGTGCTAGGTTCACAAAGTGGAGTTGCCTACTCTTATGGATAGAATGGAAACAAACCAAACTAAAAATAAATATCATTTATTTACACTAAGTGGTGTTAGATAAAATAAAAATTACATAATGTTATTTATATTACTAGCTCATACCAATGTGGGAGCCTTAGGAGATAAAATTTCTATAGCAATTCCCATATCCTAGAAGAGTATGTGTTGATGTTGTTGGAGCTAAAAAATCCACATTGGTTGTCTCGCACACCTCCATTTTCACTTATCCTCCCATATCCACCATATGCTCCATTTCCATTTCATAATAATTGACATTAGTATAAAGTACCAAAATAAGGCCCTTGATCATTACAATAAAGTGAAGTCCCTCCCTGAAATGTTCTCCTAGCAGCTCATGGCATGTCACCAAGACAATGCCTTATCAGAGAGAGTCTCACCATAGTCTCTTCGACACAAGCAAGAAAGGGATGATAAGAAATGTAGATGAGACTCCTGAATGTCTAAGAGACATATTCAAATGTCTTCCCGCCATCCTAAAGAGCGACATGTCTAAGAGACTTGGGCATGTCAAGGAGAGAATCTAACATGTCTCACTGACAAATCATACGAGTGTCAACATTTAGGAAACATAAAAAAATCTCTTAGGCACTGAGAGGTTATCATAAAATAGACAGTAAATCACCAATGAAACAAGCACTAATGAAACAACAATGTCGAAGAGACATCGACATGTTGAGGAGAGAAGCAAAGAATTCTCTTTGACACTCAAGGAGCAAAGTATTGGCAAGACACATAAATATCAAATAGAAATTGGATGAGGTCTCATCGACATCTTAAAAACGATATGTCAAGGAGACACAAAGATATCAAGAAGACATTATCAAAATTCTCCCCGACATTCTGGCACAAAATATCGATGAGACTAAGGGATGCAGAGAGAGGTGACCTTGAGTCTCCCCGACATAACAAAGTCACATAGATATCATCAACAACAATTACCGCCGAGGAAAGAAATAAAGACATGTTGAGGAGACATAAGCTTGTCGGTAAGAGAAATCCACCAGTCTCATTGACAAAAAAGAAAATCATCAGGGAGCAAACTAAGAAGTAAATATTGAAGAGACATTGCGATATCGATGAGAGAAGTCTGAATGTCTCTTAGACATTTCTCAAAAGATGGCCAAGGATATCAAAGAGAGATATAAATGTTGTGATCAGAGTCTCATTGAAAAAATATGAAATAATTGTCACCGGATTGATTTGATAGATGAAGTCATTGAAGAGACAACTACCATTAATACGCAAGTTGATAGGAAGGTGGCGTGAGTGCCATTTATGAACCAGAGTTGGTTTAAGCGTGCTAAAATTCGATAAAAGCAACCTCTGAGAAATAAAAATTCACTGCACATAGTGGCTAAGCATCCAGAGGACGGAGTTGGACAAAAGCAAGCAACTCAAAAATTCTGGCATTCACTCAAGTACACCTTGGCTCAATTGAACGTAAATTTTTGAATATAGCTCGAAGTACAACATTGTTAGGGTTAGAATGGATAAAACCCCAGAAAAGACAAGAGAAAAAAGGAAAAAAATTAAAACTAGACCTCTCAGTCAAGACTTAATAGATTAGTGTCCCGGGTCTGGGCCTAAAGCATGAAGAATTGCTCAGATAAACCCATCAAGTGAGAGCCTAGTAGACAAGCATAATAATTTGGGAAATGTATGGACTCCACATAGAGGCTATGATTTGTCCATATATCGTTATAGGAAGAAATACAAATATAGCCCAGTTTCGAACCCATGGAATTTGAATTTAGGGAAGCTAGTAATGCCAAATGTTTTTTGTGAACATAGAGTTAATTAGAGCACTGGCAAAGAATTATAATCCAAAAACAAGGGAAATTCATTTGCATGATGGGTCACAATTTATGATCATAACGAGGGATTATATTTGCATGGTTTTCCAATTGGACACTTCTTTGGAAACGAAATTGCGGCTGTGAGACTTGCTGGAGGATTATCGCTCTATGGATACGAGTTACAAGAGGTGGAAGCTGCCTCTGCACAAACCCAAGGGTCTAGGAAATCAACCTATGAGGTTTTCTAGCAATGAAAAGCACCCATTTTTTGTAGAATTGTTTGAAGAATATTTTCAGTACACATACTATTCAGATGGCCAAGTGTTGGGAATTTAGGCCCATGCCAACATGACTATAGCTCCCATGGTTTTGGCCACAGCCATTCAAAGTCAAGATACCAAGCCCTATGATTATGCAGAGTAATTGTCGAAGGCCATTAATAGTGCTCTTAATGCTATTAAGAATAACAATGAAGCTATCAATTTCAAGCACTATTCACTTCTTAAGCATATGAGCATGAGGGCCAGGTGATGGGAATCTGGGGAGAAGAATTAAGAGTAAAATATTTGGATAGCGATGGTAATTCAAGACCAGTGCAAATGCAAACATTAGTCTGGGATAGTAGATGTGGGAGATCCCACTACATGTACTTTGAGGAGCATTTTATCAAACCCTTGTATAAATTACTTGGTCGTAAATATGATTATAATCTATCCCCCAAAGTATAGAGGTTTCTTCGACCAAAGAAGAAAGGTCATGATGGTAAGATAAACCACAATTGGGGAGATTTGTACGCTTTTTTCAGATTGTACTATCATTAGGGTGTATGGATTTGAGGAAAAACCATATTTGCTGCCTAAGACTGTGTTGGATAGAGTTGCTTATCTTGAGATTATAAGACAATTATCCTATTCAACCTTTATGCATTTTAAAAGCTTTGGAAGGTATACATTCATGCCTTCTACTTTGTGCTTTGGTGATTTCACCATTATTGCTGAATCAAGGTATGACTTGGTTGGAAGCAAGTTAAATTATTATGGCTTGCCGGTTGGAAATAAGAGGAAGAATTTTGACCCTGAGCACCTTATAAGTTATGCCAAAATTTCTCAGAAACTAAAAGGATATGAGCATAAGTTTGATGTTGATGATGTGAGGATAGTTAGGTGATCATGAGAGGAAATACATACAATAGGATTGTTATGGCTGAGGCCTGGAGATTGAAAACTAACCCATCTTATGTAGAAGCTTTTTATGAAATTCGGGACCCCATGGAGAGAGTTGAATAGTTGCTTTTGCATGAAGAAGAGATAATAAAGGATGCACCTCCGGTGGAATTTGAGAGAAGAAGAAATGTTAGCTCTTTGAGGCAAGCAAAAAATGTAGCACCATTAGACCATTTGTCACCTCAACCTACTACAGAGGTAAGCTTTTCAATTAATACACCAATCATGGTAGAAGATGATGTTGAAGAGGAGGGTGAAATCACACAGATCAATACTCCTGTCATTCCTCCATATGAAATGCCATTGGAAAGGAGTGTAGTAAAATTTGAAGCTTCTGATGATCTATCTAATGATGTGAGGCATCGAGCCAGTCAAGAGTTCATTGCAGATGTTGCCTTTGTCCAAACTCCTAAATTTAAAGCTTTCGTATATGAATATAAAGGAAACGTGGTAAGGGAAAGGTTGAAGGACATTGACCCTATGAAGGAAGAATATGCTTTAAAATAAATTCAACATGAAATTGATAGAGAAATGAAACATATGACTGCTGAGAGAGGAAGGACATTATTGAAAGAGGCTGGGGTTATGCTCCTTCCAGGATGGGATATCAGCTCAACCATTGTATTTGATAGTTTTTGAAAAGAAAAAATTAAAACCTTGCACTTAACATGCGAATTTGGTGACAAGATCTACACTGGATTAGGATTTAATCCTGATAATACTACCTTGCAGATATGGGCACTCTATCCACTAGGGAAAAAGCCTTGCCTAGTTGATCATGATCAAATTTTTGGACATGTTTTGGTGCAAAGAGTAGGAGAAACATATCCCATGGAAAATGTCGATTTGAATGTGAATGTGGCCAAATTCACAAAGGATCAGATTCAAAAACTAGTAAGGGATAACCAGGGGTTGATAGAAGAAAATGAAAGGTTGAAACAAGAGCAGATTAGCTACAGGGATAGACTACCTTCTTCTTCAGGGTTCTATTCTCCATTGGTTGAACATGAAAGGAAAGTGCTTGAGGCAATGCCAGAAACAACATATTGGAAAAGAAGGCATGAGAAAGTGCAGAAGGAACAAGAAGATTTAAAGGGAAAACTCAAAATCACTACCTTTGAGATGGCATTAGAAATAGTTTGCATGAGATTCAAAGACATGTACAAACATGCTGAACAAGTTTGGAAAATTCAAGATAAAACATATGAAACATTACTAGAAAACACTAGATTGAGTGATAGGATGAAGGAGGAGAGTCTCAGATCATTGCAAAGAAAGAAGATAACTCTACTATGCTACAAGAATACTAGGAACTCATGAAAGCTCATAGGGACTTCCACAATATCCTGACATAGGAGCTGAGTGATTTTAGTCAGCCACTGCGTATGGCCTTACCCAATGTTTGAAGAAACAAAATTGAAAGATCAGGATACATGGAAGGATGAAATTGCCAACTATCTACCACTTATTCTTTATGTGATTAATGATGAAGAGGAAGTGCTGAAGAGGAAACACCAACAACTTGGGAGAATCTTTGAATTGAAGTATGCTATGAAAGATATCATACATAAAGCAAACACTCATGCTAAAAGTGGGTACGTGGAGCATTTGTCAAAGGTCAACTTGTTCATTTCACAGGCCAAGTAAGAGAGGAGTGACAGGGGCTAGAGTTTGATAGTTTTGGATACACAATCATGGTGCACAAGCCTTGAAGAGGTCTTAGATGACCATGGGCGCTTGCTAGAGATTAACGGACTATAGTGCATCCACTAGAAAACTCTTAATATTTTTATGTTTATTCTAATTATGTTTTAGTTATGAAACAATGTGACTTTTTGTAACAAGCCTGAAGCTTGTTGCTTCCCATACAAATAGGGAAAATAGGGCCCAATTTTGAGATATCATATCATCATCATCACATTCCATTCCATTAGAGTAGGCATTAGTAAGAAAATAGATTGCATAATTCGCCCATCCATACCATATTTCAAAGACTTCTGTTATAATGCTTATATTTTGAAGTAATACAATGGAACAAACTATTCATAAATCGTAATTCATTTCTAGTGTTCAATTATTGTGTTGATTTAAATGCTCATTTATTACTTTTTTCTCTCCAAAGTGGTATGTTCAAGTTATTTAAATCTATCTGATTTATCATAGCACATTTGATGTTACTGTGTGAAAGAGTTGATTGGTTTCTAAGTTGATGTGAATTAAAATCCTTTATGATAGTTTACTTTAATTGGTTTCTACCCAGGGTTAAAATCCTTTTAAAGAAGTTGTTTTGATTGGTTTCCATTAACTCAAGAATTAAAAATCCTTTCATACTTTCACAGTAGCTTGAGGAGATATCATTGGGATTATTGAAGAAGAACATTTTGATAAACATACTTGCAAGTTTGCACAAGGTGTAGACATCTCAAGTGCCTAGTAATTCAAGTTAAACTAAACAATAGGAACAACATTATTTAACCAAAATATTCATAGCATTATTTACATACATAATGATTAAAATTAATAAAACTTATCCTTTAATGAAATTTGATAACTAAGTACCACTAATGTTTCATAATATTAAAGGTCTTGTTGGAGCCAAAAATCCACCTTGGTTATTTCGCATACTTTCATTTTCACCCATCTTCCAACACTCACCCTATGTCCCATCTCCATTTCATAATGGCTGACACTAATATAAACCACTAAATAAGGCCCTTGGTCATAACACTAAAGTGAATTCTCTGTCTAAAGTGTTCCCATAGCAGCACATGGCATGTTGCCAAGACAATGCTATATCAAAGAGAGTCTCACCATTGTCTCTTCGACATGAACAAAAAGGGTTGTTATGAAATGTAGATGAGACATATTCAAATTTCTTCTTGCCAACCTAAAGAATGATATGTCTAAGAGACTTGGACATGTCGAGGAGAAAATCTAACATGTCCCATTTGGTAGTGCTATCAAATTTTGAAAAATCCTAGCAAAATTTTTCCTCTTGGAGGTTTTATGCCTCTGTGTCCATGAGTAGGGCTTTAAGGTTTTAGTTAAAAACCTCACTTCACAAGAATCAATCTTAAACCTCCATCCTTAATTTTGTGTTGACTGACTACATCTCAAGGTTAATATCGGCCATTTAAGTCATGAGTTGGGCCATTAAAATCGCTTCTTTGTACCCCACCTAGTCCCAAGTTAGTCACCATCACATAGGTTAATTGTTTAAATGCTCCTATAGTTGGGACATAATATTTTTCAATTGACTTACATCAAGTCATCTTCCTCGAGGGTCAAATTCTCATCACCTAGCTCAGTCTCCCATTTGGACTAATTTTATTATGCAGTGTAGGCTTAGATCTTTGATCATGGGAATTGATCTAGGCTGCTCCTCGCTAGCTCACAAGTTTGCAAAGGGAGGCTCAAGTAAACGCCACATGGTCTGTGAGATCTTGATGTACAACCTTGATTATGGGGAATTTGGCTCCATTTCATCCATCCAACATCCTTAGTAATCGGTGAATCAATGGTTATGATGTGATGGTAGGTGTAGACACCTAAAAATGGTCTCACTGAGTATTCAATTAATTGAATACTTAATTTATTTGATTAATTAATCTTAAATTTTTCTAATACTTAGTAAATAAATAGAAATATTTATTTATATTAAGTTCATTTATAATTCTTCTATTTTTCTCTCCTAATTAAATAAACAAAATTAAAAACTTTGTTTTATTTAATTATTATCATTTTTATCACATTATTTCTCTCTTTATTTAAATAAACAAAAATTAAAAACTTTGTTTTATTTAATTGTTATAATTATTTCTTCTATCTTAAAATTAAATACACAATTTAAATAAATTGTGTTATTTAAAATCACATTTCTTCTTAATTAAATAAAGATTGCTAAAAATCTTTTATTTAATTATCATTCTCCTTTTAATTTAATAAAACAAACCCTATAGTTTGATTTATTAAATTATTTATTCCTCCTTTTGCTAAATTTAAATAAATTAAAAATATTTAAATTTATGCATAAAATTTGCACTATTCACTCACCAATAAATATTTATTTCTCACCAATCAAATTAATGGCACTGCCATTCACGGGAAAGCTTCAGAAAAAATTTGCAGGAAGTTCTCTCAACAACCTTCCACCCACCTTCCCTCTTATCTTGCCTGGTGTTTTCATGGGGAGAAACCATTCTCCATGATCAGCTCCTTCTTCTCATCCCATGCCTTTGGATTCTCCTGAGGAAATCACAGCCCCTCATCCCGGTTTTCTGTGCAATTGTGCTGCCGTGAAAGCTATAAATACAGCTCTTGGGCTATAAGAAAATGATCCCGACTAATGCAATCTTACTCTGTAGGTTTCCAAAGCATTCAAGCATCCAAATCATCCAACAATCATCCAACATTCATCCAGCATTCATCCAGCATTCATCCAGCATCCAGCATTTGCAGTCATGGCTGCCATTAGAATAGAATTTGCACATTTAGATCATATTAGAGTAGAATAATTCATTTCTCATTCTCTAAGTGTCACTTTAATGGTTTTATTAGCTTACAAATCTGAGAGCTAAATAAATTGGAGAAGTCTTTAGAGTTAGAGAGCAATAGGATAGATTTCTGAAGCTTCTTAGTTTAAATTAGTTTAAATTCATTGAGTTTTAGATGCAATATCCTATTTAGAAGCATAGATGCATTGTTTAATTTGTTTTTCCCCTTCTACCACTTACAGATTGGCACCCACCGTGGGGCAATACCCCATATTTTATTAAAATTTTAAAAATTGTGTCGTACAGGAATCGGTGTGAAAGTTTTCGCGGGATCGTGAATTTTTGCAGTGCGCCAGGGGTCTGTTTCAGTGCGCCGGGTTCCTGTTCCAGCGCACCCGGTTACTATTCCAGTGCGCCTGGTTACTATTCCAGTGCACCTGGTTTCTGTTCCAGCGCGCCATCTTTTCATCTTTACAAGCATTTCTTTCATCTGGATCCGACGCGTCCGCGGCCAAATTTTATTTCTGTCTTTTTGTTTGGTTAAAATTTACCAATCCTAGGATAGAAACAGTTAAAATTTACCAATACTAGGATAGAAATGGTTAAAACTTACCAATCATAGGATAGAAATGGATTAAAATTTACCAATCCTAGGATAGAAACGTCACATTTCTTTTTGAGGTTTAAAAAAATTGAACATCATGCTTATCATGGAGCAATATCTCCATTAGAGTAAATCACTTGTCTTTTGGTTTTTAAAAAGAACAACATTTTGCTGTGTTTGGGTGATAGGTTTATGCTCTCCCCTTAACTGGGTGCATCAGAATACCAGACTCACCATTTACTTTATGCAATTTTAAGCTTCCTTAAAACCTTTAGACAGGCCTGCCGTAGTGGGAAAAAGTACTCACCCTACGGGAACGACCTGAGTGGGGACAGCCAAAAGCCATGGTATTCCAACCCACTTAAAAATTTATGTGAATTTGGGGAAACCCTCTTTCAACGGAAGTGTGCAGGATAACCATCCCCAAAATCTTTGTTCTAAAGATTGGGAGGTCTCTCAAGGGAGTTTATCCATTTGCCACTCTGAACGGAAACCATATCTAAGAACCTAGAACTAGAAGCACGCTTGTCAGTTTCTGAACATTGTAATACTCGGCGGTGCAGGGGCGGGGAAGAATCTACCCTCAAGCACTCACCATATAATTGCCAAGGACTGTTTGCTCAGGGGATCCGGTATCCACTTCCGTCACTCTGATTACGCCCCTGGAAAAGACAAAAACACGGGCGCCCTCTAGGGGGTGACATGGCTGTGTGAGTTGACACAATTCCAAGCTGTGGGCCGTTCGAGTATATAACGATGACCTTTTGTCTATAGGAGTGAGTCTATTTGATGTGTTTTATCTTGTTATCAAACCAGTAAAAACCAAGAAGAATCACTGATTCTTGAGAACATACACCATTTGTTTAGATTCTAGGATTTTTAAATACAACCATTCTATTCTTGATTGCTGTGTTTTCTATCATTAAACTCAGATAAGATCATCACAAAAATCCTTAAAATCAAAGCACTTGTGGATTTCTCATGATTCGAGATTGGGTATCCACCAAGTTTGTCAAGAAATCTCTTGCCAAACGAATCCGAAAACCAAAGAGAACACTTGCATACAAACAACTCCTAAGAAAACAACGGTTTCTGTATCAAAGCAGGAAAGTTCTACTCCAACATAGAACTTTTATTCATAGGTATCACGATTTCTCTAGAGGTTATACAGACGACTATGCTGTAGCTCCCTTAGATTCACAAGCATATTTCCAAAGAAGAGCTCTTAGGCAACACCACAATCACAGTCAGAGAATTCATCCAGAATACATCCCACAACCAGCCATCCAATATGATACCAGACCAAGTGAGTTTCATAGAATAAGATAGTTTTTTTTTGTCTTAAACACCTTAGGTCTCTATTTCAGCGCGCCTGGTCTCTGTTTCAGCGCGCCTGGTCTCTGTTTCAGAGCGCCTGGTCTCTTTTCAGTGCGCCCGGTCTCTATTTTAGCGTGCCATGTCTCTGTTTTAGTGCACCCGGTCTCTGTTTTAGCGCGCCTGGTCTCTGTTTCAGCACGCCCAGTATCTGTTTTAGCGCGCCCGGTCTCTGTTTTAGCGTGCCATAAAACCAAAAAGACAGAGAGTTAATAAGACATTTTGTCAGTTTTCCCATATCGAATACAAGGTTTCCGTCAGTCCAAAACATTTTTTTTCACAGTCCAGAACACTTAAGTCACACAAAAGGAAAGCTTTACCTCTACACCTAGATCTTGCAGCATCTTGCATAGTGTCATTATCACCAAAATCTGAGATTTTCTGTCAAAGTTTCCCTATCAAGGATTTTATCATCCTTTCATCACGAAACTAGATAAGACGAAATCAGATTTTAAATCAACAACCTTGGCACTTATCCAATCAAATTCAAGATCAAAGTCTAGAGTAAACTTTAAACGTTTGTATGCCTATTTTCACACGAGCAGCATATCAAAAACAACAAGAACAAGAAAACAAAAGAATAGCAGCCATGGCTGAAGAAAACCCTTGGGGACGATATAGCAACACTGATCCTCTTATTAACTCACATGAGAAAGAAATAACTACAGAGGAAATCGAGAAAGTTCAACAAGACCCTCATTTCCATAAATTTATGGAAAAGATGCTAGAGCAAGACATGGAAAAGTATCTTCTATTATTAGCTGACAAAGGTGCTAAGCTTCCTAAAGACTTTGATGTCAATCAACTCAAGGAAACAACCACACCTAACTCAACTAATATAGAAAATCCAAATCAAATAGATGCTTTGACAAGACAAATCCAACAGTTACAATTACAGTTCCAAAATATCCAACAAGGGCCAACAAAGAGATATCTATTACAAGACATTTGCCCTTATCCATTTGACTCAAGCATTAACATGATACCATTTCCAAGATATTGTGAGTACCCAACATACAACAAATACAATGGGAGAACTGATCCGTTTGACCACGTACGGGAATTTCGAGCTATGAGCATAGAGTTCGCACACGAGGACTCTTACTTACTACGATTATTTCCAAGAAGCTTAGGAAACACTTGCATGGAGTGGTTTTCTAAATTAGAACCTGGAATTCAATCCTTTGAGGAACTAATCAATAGGTTCATAACACACTTCTCATTCAACATCCAACATGGGGTAACCTTAAAAGAACTCTACAACACCAAACAAGCAAAGGGTGAAAAGTTTCTCTCCTTTCTCCAACGATGGAGAAGGCTATTTGCTAAATACCCTAGATCTATTCCTGAAGAGGAGAAGATAGAGATGTTCATTGATAATTTAGTAGATGACATGAATTACATATTGGACTTACAATGGCCATCTACATTTGAACAAGTTATCGAAAAGGGGCTCAAAATTGAAGAGGCTCTAATCAAAAGAGGAACAATCAAACATTTCACTGAAGGTTCAAACAATAACCATTCCTCTAACAACAACAATGAAAAGCCACGATTTTGGAAAAAGAACAAAAATACTGATACCATGATCGATACACACACATCTAAACCAGTATTCACGTTGACACCAACCCCCACAAACAGACAAAACAATGGTCTTAATGTCAAACAAAGTAATGATCAAGGGAATAATCAAAATAGTGGAGAAACAAAAGCCCAATCATTCCAACGACCCTCCAATAAATGAAAATTCACACCGTTAGGACAATCATTGGAATCAATCCTCAAAGAGCTCTTAGACGAAAAACTCATTCAAGTACAAGAGGCTAGAAATTGGGACCCTCAAGTCAAACCATCATGGTGGAATGACTTACATTACTGTCACTATCATCAAAATAAAGGCCACATGACTGAAAATTGTTGGTAATTAAAACATGCGGTACAAGACCTCATAGATCAAAAGAAAGTATTTGTAGAGGGCCCTCAAACAAACAAAGATCATACAACATTCAAAAATCCTCTACCCAATTATCAGAAGGGAGAATCTTCTTCCGCAAACACCAAAGGTAAAAACGTTGGCTATGTTTATGACACAACAATCCTTTGTTTGTCCGCTGTCAAGGAGGATGAAGAGTTATGCAACCAAATCAATCAAAACAACGACATTACATCTACCAATTTGGTACAACATATGGACAAATCCGAAAACCAAATCAATGTAGTCACACTCAAAGGAAAACAAGAGTACCAACCGGTTAATGCCACAACAAGGGCACAATCCAAAGTTATATTGAAAGGAGCATCAATATCATCCCCATCAGTGGATCCTCCCTCCAATCAATATAATCTCATCGATCAATTGCAGAAAATACCGGCACAAATATCAATCTTGGAACTTTTGAAGATTTCCCCATCACACAAAGAGGTTCTTGAACAAGCTCTTGTATCAACTACGGTACCTAACAATCTGGATGTGTGTCAATTCCAAGCTATGGTGGGACATCTATCTGCACCTCATTGCCTTTCATTTTCCAAACATGATGATGTATCACTCACCCATCCGCATAATTCCGCCCTTCATATTGAAGTCCTTATCCATAAACATTGTGTAAAACGTGTCCTGATAGATGGAGGGGCTGGTTTAAATATTTGTACCTTAAAGCTGATTCGTGCACTAGGATACTCAGATGAAGCCATTGATACAAGAAGAAAAATCACAATCAAAGCATATGATGAAGAAGAAAGATCCTCTAAAGGATTAATCATATTACCCATTCAAGTGGGACCTATTGTCCAAAAAGTGGTTTGCCAAGTTTTAGATAGAGAATTGACATACAACATACTGTTGGGACGCCCTTGGATACATGATATGCAAGCAGTACCTTCTACCTATCATCAATCCCTGAAATTTCCCATCAATGGATAGGAGGTAACAATCACAACAGACTACAATGACACCCAAGCTTGTCATACATTGAAGACATCTTAGGATACATTCATACCTAACAATAGAGAAGTTGGCACAACAGATAGTGAGCAATAGTAGAGCTTCATTTCAAAGTGGCTTCCAAAACAACAAAAATCACAAAAGATAAGGGTGGCACAATCTAACCCTTCAAATGTTGAAGAACAATTGGCTCCACTCTCACATCAATTCACCAAGGAAGTACAGATAAGTGACAAAGGAATAAGTGAATATGGTGTTGGACACTCATTTCATCTATCACAAGTGTTACCCTCCTTACAAACATATGGACAGCCATCTACAAACACCCACAATTTAGAACAATCTCCAACAGCATTAGATGGCAGATTTGTAAAAGCTGGGAGCTTAGATGAAGAATCAGAAGATAAGGCCATACTAAATTGGCTTTATAAAGATGAAGAGGCTTCCGCTTCCACAAGTAACATCATAGAGACAAATCAATATGGAAAAGGAAAAACTATTCTGGAGAAGATGGGATATTCAGGACAGGGACCTCTTGGGTTAAGGAAACAAGGCATAACGGAACCAATCCAGCCTCTTATGCTCCAACATAAGGATAAAACTGGACTAGGATACATAGAAAAAGCAAGAGTAGAAATCACCAATAAAACTATGGAGCGTATTCTTCAAATAAGAGATAACTCTGAAACAGATTCAAATGAGTATGAGTGGGACAACTTATCAGAGGTTTCCTATGAAGATATTCAGATTGACATTATCAAAAAGTATACTCCCGAACACGAGGAGGGTCAAAGCTCAAACTTTAATCCTATTGTCTTTGAAACACAAAATTTTGATGACTCAAGTGAAGATGAATGGACATCGATTGAGATAAATGATGTGGAAGAAAATACCTTTGTAGGCCTCGACATAACCACAAACAACCTAGACAAAATTTCCATCTGAGCATTCACAATCGCTGACCTAAACCCATCTAATGATTCGTTGCCTTTACTACACCCCGAGCTTATCGAATGGGAACCCCAACATCCTATTAATCTCCCTGTTTTTGACAATGATTCCTCCATTATTAACTACCTTTGCTGTGAGGGATCCGATACTTGTTCTACCAATACTTCTTTTAATGACACTTTTAGGCAGGAGGATGCCAAGCCTTCCAGTTGCAAAAATATGAAAGAAAAAAATGGATCTAATGGTGAAAACCATTCTATGGCAGTATTTGATCCTAAAATAGTAAAAATAAAGAACGCATCCGATGGCGAAAACCTCATTGAGGCACCAAAGGATGGAAGGTTTGACATCCTCCCACAACATTACCATGAAAGATCATCAGTGTTAATAAAACCCACACAGTCTATTAATATTGGCACAACAGAGAAAACAAGAATACTACACCTGGCCGCATCCATGACAGATACAGAAAAGCCAGATTTTATCAAATTCTTTGAAGAATGATGCATCAATTTTGCTTGGTCATACTCTGACATGCCAG